>JAYESD010000004.1:27556057-27886994 GCA_036927565.1 Tuctoria greenei | reverse complement strand
ATCGGTTGGGGGTGCTTGAGATATTGACCATATCATTCCAGATATATTCAGCCACATCAAACTTTCTGTCCTTGCTTATGACCCTCATCAGGGTCCGGAGGTAGCCTTGTACACTCCCTGCATCCCCATCCTTGGGGGCTATTGTCTTCCGGAGGACTCTATTGAGCACAACAAAGAAAGGCTTCATATTCTTGGTAGAGGGAGGGACATACTTGGAGTTGGGCTCATACAGGAACTTCATCCTGTCCCTCTCAATGACCCCTATGTTGTGGATAATGAGGTGGTCATGTTCTCCAGACTCAAGGTGCAGCAAACTGGCAAACTCTTCTTGAGTAATTGAGTACTTGGATCCATGAGTCATCCAAGTCACACTTTCCTCGTCTTCACTGGAGAAGTGGCACGTTGCATAAAACTGTGCAATCACTTCATCATTCCAGTTATATCTGAAGGCAAACAAGTCCTTCAGTCCGTGTTTCTCAGCAGCTGCAATAACCTCATCAAAGGCTGCACACTTCTTCTTCTCCAGGTGGGCCCAGTCAATCCATTGACTGCGCACCACTGGGGTCTTCATAGGCAAATAGACCAATTTGTAGAAGTCCGAGTGGAAATTGGACCAAAATCTGCCATCTGCTGCTTGCTTGGATCTTGCATAGCAGTCTACCCCTCTCAGCTTAGCAGCCACCTCGCTGCCCTTGCCAGTGAACTTCTCTTCATTTGGGTCCCGGGCCCCTTCTCTGGGGGCATGCAGCTTGAGGGGCCCAACTGGCCCTGTGGCAACTCCTTTGCCCTTTCCTTTGGTTTGTCGAAGGCCACTTGAGGAGGTGCCGGCCTTCGATGCAGCTTTCTTCACACACACTTTCCTTCTGACTTGGGGAGGTGAGGGAGCTGGCTCGGAGGGTTTCTCTTGGCGTTTCTTGCCAAGACCCGCCGAGGGCCGAGGTGCCACTTCGGACTCAAAATCGGACATTTCGTAGTCAGAGCTCGACATGATCTGAGAATGAGTGATCAAGGTAAAATACAGGTTATACAAGGTATTGGTGAGATAATATGGCAATGGAAGGCATTAGGGAATGAAGGAATTAGGTTTTGGTTCAGAAACAACGGACTTGTCCGGTGCACAAGCACGGACTAGTCCGGTGGACCGGACTTGTCCGTACATGGACCGGACTAGTCCGGTGTTCATCCGCAAAAACCTAACAGATTGGGTAAAATTTGATCCCTAAGCCAAAAATAGTCTAGCATACACGTAGTACACCTATTGGACATGTAACTAGTGAAGAATGCTAGGCCAAACGATAAGCAATGGAGAAATTTGCGATTTCTTAGGGTTTGAAGAAAATTTACCAAGAAATCGAAGGAGGCTTGAGATTTTGGGGGTTGGAGGCCGGACTTGTCCGCTAACTTCAATCCCCGAGTCTTCAAGCTTGATCTCCGCCCAAGTTTGAGGCTTTTCGACGGAGGAATCGAGTATTTGCCTTGGGAGCTCGAGCGCAAGAGAGAGAATGCTTGGGGCGAGTGTGAGAGTGAATGAATTAGGGTTTGGTGGCGGCTAGGGTTAAGGACACGAAAAATCGGACAAGTCCGGACATGACCGGACTAGTCCGAAGTCGTCCAGAGACTTATATCGGACTAGTCCGTGGTCTGTCGGACTAGTCCGGCCTAACCGGCACTCTGCGGACAAGTCTGCAATGGGCGGACTAGTCCGGGTAACCACGGACTTGTCCGTGGTCACCAGGAGAGAAATGCATAGCCCATTCATATATATTTGAAGGTTCAATATTAGAGATTAGAGAGACAAAACAATTCAAATAATCTTGATGAATTTGACCAGTAAGCAAACAACAATCATACTATGATCAAAATTCATCAAGATCTAATAATTGACATAGTTTTCGAGAGAAAAGTGAAGAGGGATGATTTTCACAATTCAATCAAAATTTTGAAGAAACATACAGGTATGCAACTTTTCAAGCCACACTCCGAGAATCAAGAACATTTAGCTCATTTCGGAGTTCACAAAAGCGTTTTTCATCAAGTGGCTTGGTGAATATGTCGGCTAATTGTTTTTGGGTGTTGACATGAGAGATGGATATGTCTCCTTTCATGGAATGGTCTCTCAAGAAGTGGTGTCTTATGTCTATATGTTTTGTTCTAGAGTGCTCAACTGGATTGTGTGCTATTTTAATGGCACTCTCATTATCACAAAGGAGAGGAATATGGTTCATATTGTAACCATAATCCCTTAGAGTTTGTCGCATCCAAAGAAGTTGTGCACAACAACTCCCGGCTGCAACATACTCCGCTTCGGCTGTGGATAATGCAATGGAATTCTGTTTCTTGGATGACCAAGAAACTAAGGATCTTCCTAGAAATTGGCAAGTGCCGGAAGTACTTTTTCTATCTACTTTGCACCCGGCATAATCTGCATCGGAATACCCAATGAGATTGAATTTTGAGCCTTTTGGGTACCAAAGACCAAGGTTGGGTGTATGAACTAAATATCTTAAGATTCTCTTAACGGCTGTCAAATGACATTCCTTGGGGTTGGCTTGAAATCTTGCACACAAGCAAACACTCAACATGATGTCTGGCCTAGATGCACATAAATATAGTAAAGATCCAATCATGGAGCGATATACCTTTTGGTCGACGCTCGTTCCATCTTCATTGAGGTCCAAGTGCCCATTCGTTGCCATGGGAGTCTTTATCGGCTTTGCTTTGTCCATGCCAAACTTCTTGAGGATGTCCTGCGTGTACTTGGTTTGGCTTATAAAAGTTCCTTCCCTTTGTTGTCGCACTTGGAATCCCAAGAAGTACTTCAATTCTCCCATCATCGACATTTCGAATCTCTCTGTCATAATTTTGCTAAACTCTTCACAGAAGGATTGGTTAGTTGACCCAAAAATTATATCATCAACATATATTTGGCAAATAAAAAGATCATTATCCAGATTTTTTGTGAATAACGTATAGTCTACTTTGCCAATTTGAAAACCATTATCTATTAAAAAATCTCTAAGGCACTCATACCAAGCTCTAGGAGCTTGTTTGAGGCCATAGAGAGCCTTACGCAGTTTATACACGTGATGGGGGAACTCTTCGTCTTCAAACCCGGGTGGTTGCTCCACGTACACCTCCTCCTTGATCGGTCCGTTGAGGAAGGCGCTTTTCACGTCCATTTGATACAGCTTGAAATCATGGTGAGTAGCATATGCAAGTAATATTCTAATTGATTCAAGCCTAGCTACTGGAGCAAAAGTTTCATCGAAATCCAAACCTTCGACTTGTGAGTAACCTTTGGCCACAAGTCGTGCCTTGTTTCTTGTTACCACACCGTGTTCGTCTTGCTTGTTGCGGAAGACCCACTTGGTGCCTACAACATTTGCATTGGGTCTTGCCACAAGTTCCCAGACCTCGTTTCTCTTGAAATTGTTCAACTCTTCTTGCATCGCCACTACCCAGTCCGGATCCTTCAATGCATCCTCAGTCCTGCGGGGTTCCAAAAAGGAGACAAACGAGTAATGTTCACAAAAATTTGCTATGCGAGATCTAGTGGTTACTCCCTTTTGGATGTCGCCGATGATGTTGTCGATCGGGTGATCCCTTTGAATGCATTGGTGCACTCTTGGGTGTGGTACTTGGGGAGTCGTGTGTTGGTGATCATCTTCTTCTCCCCCTGAGTTGTTGTCCTCGTTGATTTGTTCATTACGTTCGTACTCCTGTGGTTGATCTTGTATTGAGGCTCCCCCTTGATGGTTGATTTCATCTTGTGGTTCACTTTCATCTTGTATTTGTGACGTTGACTCTTGTGGTCGTACTTCGCCTAGAGCCATTCTCTTCAATGCTTGATAGGGGGCTTCTTCTTTACCTAATTCACATTGATCAACTTGCTCCTTTTGGGAGCCATTAGTTTCATCGAACACTACGTCACGTGCCACTTCAACAAGTCCGGAGGACTTGTTGAAGACACGATAGGCGTAAGTGTTCGAATCATAGCCAAGCAAGAAACCTTCATCGGACTTCGAAGCGAACTTTGAAGTCCTGGGCTTCTTGTTTAAAATATAGCAAGGAGAACCAAAAACTCGAAAATATGAAATGTTCGGTTTGTTACCGGTGAGTAGCTCATAGGGGGTCTTCTTTAGTAGTCGATGAAGATAGAGGCGATTTGTGGCGTGGCAAGCTGTGTTGATTGCTTCCGCCCAAAATCGGTCCGATGTCTTGTATTCATCGAGCATAGTTCTTGCCATTTCTATGAGCGTGCGGTTCTTCCTTTCGGCAACTCCATTTTGTTGTGGGGAGTATGGTGCTGAAAATTCGTGCTTGATTCCTTCTTCATCAAGGTACTCCTCCACTTGTATGTTTTTGAACTCCGTGCCATTGTCACTCCGAATACTCTTGATTTGTAATGAAAATTCGTTTTGTGCTCGCTTGAAGAACTTCTTGAGTGTCCCTTGTGTTTCTGATTTTTCATGCAAAAAGAACACCCAAGTGAAGCGGGAAAAATCATCAACAACAACTAAACCATACTTGTTACCGCCGATGCTTATGTAAGCAATTGGACCAAACAAGTCCATATGAAGTAGTTCGAGCGGTCTTGTTGTGGTCATGATGTTCTTCGCAGGATGCTGTGCTCCAACTTGTTTCCCTGCTTGGCACGCGCTACATGGCCTGTTTTTCTCAAACACAACATCTTTCAAACCTCGGATGTGATCGCCCTTGAGGAGTTTTTGAAGGTTCCTCATACCAACATGTGCCAGCCGTCTATGCCACAGCCAACCCATGTTGGTCTTTGCAATCAAGCATGTGTCGAGTTCGGCTTTATCCTTGTTGAAGTCAACAAGGTAAAGCTTTCCCTTCAACATACCCTTGAATGCAATAGAACCATCGCTCCTTCTTGAGACGATCACACCCTCGTTAGTAAACAGGCAATTATAACCCTTGTCGCACAATTGAGATATGGACAGCAGGTTATAATCTAAAGATTCAACGTGCAAAACATGTGAAAGAGTATGTTCAGAGGATATGGCTATTTTACCGGTACCGAGGACCCTCCCTTGACTGTTGTCTCCAAAGTAGATCCCTTCATTTGGGTCCTCGTTCACTTCATACTCCACAAACATCCTCCTTTCTCCGGTCATGTGGTTTGTGCATCCACTGTCTAGCACCCATTTGGATCCACCGGAGGAGTAGGCCTGCAGAAACAAGTTACGCCTTGGTTTTAGGTACCCAAGCTTGCTTGGGTCCTTGGAGGTTAGTGACAATACATTTGGGCACCCACACATGGGATTTTGTGTTCCCATGGCGTGGCCCAGCATAATAAGCATACACTTTACCAATATTGTTTCTCATTAATACATATGAAGCATCGAAGGTTTTAAACAGGAGTTGTTGCTGATTATTGGTCGGACTAGTCTGTGTGACCGGACTTGTCCGGATGACCGGACTTGTCCGGACCACAACCGGACTAGTCCGGTTTTCATGAGAGTTCAGATTTTTAGATTTCGTGCTGCCGGGTTGTGAGGGTCCTCCTTTCACAAAGGTAATCTTTCCCTTGTTATTCTTATGATTTCCAGCTCTTTGCTTTCCATCATAGGAATAACCAATGCCATACTTGACATTTGGAGGTCTTTGGACCAAATATGCACTACGTGCATAGTTGATCCTTTTCTTGTCAAATATTACACATTGGGTAGGGTTTTTGTCCTTTGTGGAGGTGGACTTTTCTTTCAACCTGGTGTTTATCTTTTCACATTTGCAGATATGAGTATTATTACTTGAAGTGGATTGAGAAGGTAGGCTTGAAGAGGAGGAGGGTTCACTAAGCTTGAGTGACTCAATTTGCACTTCAAGGATCTTGTTGACCTCGATCAGGTCATCAAGTTGGTCCTTGATTGCTACATTTGAGTTGGTTAGCTCCAAGCAAGTTTTCTTGCTTGAAGCTAGCTCAAGCTCTAGTGAGTGGCTTCTTTCCTTTTCATGAACTAGAAGATTGTCAAGTTCCACATGCTTCTCCTTTTGGGAGATAATCATGTCTTCTTGACGATCGATTAGCTCTTCCTTCTCAACAAGTTGGTTAAGCAAGAATTTCATTTTTGCAGCAGTTTTTCTATCTAAACCAGCTAGCATATCTTCATCACTATCTAAATCATCATCACTTGAATAAGAATGTAAGGAAGGAGTTTTGATATTTACCTTGCGTTTACCTTCCTTAGCCATGAGGCAAGTCCCATTTGCCTTCTTTGCACCGAGCGTGGGAAAGAGTGTGGGTTTCTTGGACACGCTCTCGATGGCTATGCTAGCCAATTCTTCTTCATCGGACGATGAAGACTCATCGTTTGAGTCCCATTCCTTTCCAATGTGTGCTTGTTCAGCTTGTTTCTTCTTCTTGAAGAACTTCTTTGCTTGAGGCTTGGACTCTTTGTTCTTCTTCTTATTGTCCTCATACGGGCAGTCGACTATAAAGTGGTTGTATTCACCACAGTTATAGCACGCCCGCCTCATCTTTGGCTTCGTCCTTTCTTTGTATTTTGCTTCATTTGATTTTGTTCCTTGTCTTTTCTTCATAATTCTCTTAAACTTCTTCATGAACAAAATCATATCTTCTTCATCTAGCTCGCTGCTTTCATCATCGCTGTCCTCCTCAAGCTGTGCTTCTCTTGCTTCTTTGGATAAAGGCTTGAGTGAGGACTTTAGGGCAACTCCCTTCTTCTTGGCCGATGTGAGGTCGGCTATTTCTTTTACGTGCTTGGCTTGCTTCTCCATCATCTCAAAGTTAATGATCTTGCCAAGCAGTTCATCAGGAGTCATTTTCTTGTACCCCGGACTCTCTCGGATCATAGAGCAAAGTGTAACATTGCGAGGCATGAAAGCTCTAAGGATGAGCTTTACAACCTCGTGATCATTCCACTTTCTGCTCCCATATGATCGAACCTTGTTCACGAGAGTCTTCAGTCTGTTGTACATGTCCTGGGGTGACTCATCTTCCTCAATCGCGAACCTTCCTAGTTCGCCCTCAATCATTTCAATCTTGGCTTCCCTCACATGTCTGTCACCTTCATGCGCTGTTTGTAGGGTATCCCAGATTTCTTTGGCAATTTCTAATCCGTCCACCTTTGTGAATTCATCTCGACTTAGAGATGAGGTGATGACGGCTGCGGCTTGTGCATTCCTGTGGATGGCTTGCTCTTGACTTGGCGTGAGCTCTTCGTCGTCATCTGGGATATTGATTCCTGTGCACACAATATGCCATAAACTTGGGTTAAGGGAAATCAAGTGCATCTTCATGTTTTGCCTCCACATAGAGTAGTCACTCCCATCGAAGTGTGGGGCTTTTCCAAGGGGAATGGATAGATAGTGATTGCTGTTAGAATTTAAACGGTCATAATTAAAAGGATATCGGGAGTAGTCGGTGTGACTACTCCCCTTCTTCTTTTCTTCAACTTTGGCTTTCCCTTTGGAAAGCGCTTTCTTTCTAAGGAGAGCTTTCAGCTCCAATGTCTCCTCATCATCATCGTCAAAGTCTTGAATGGCTTCGAGATACTTCTCAAGCTTTTGATGCTTGTCATTGTTCATCTCTTCCTGGTTGTTGATCTTTTGGACTTCCTTCATGTCCGACATGATCTCTTCGAGCGGTTGCACTCTTTCTTGAAGAACCTTGCTCTGATACCAATTGAATGTTGGCCTAGAGGGGGGGTGAATAGGCCTTCTTGAATTTTATCGGTTCCTGTAACACTTCAACAACGAGATCAAAAAACAGATATAACGGACTAGTCCGGTAAAGTGCGGACTAGTCCGGATTTTACGGGCTAGGTTGATCAAGTTAGGTCAATTTGATTGTTTGTTGACTTTTGCAGCGGAAATATAAACTTTGTGATCAGTTCAATAGTTGTGTAACAGATTCTATTAAGAATATGACTTTATTTCAACTATTAACTTTGTATTCAACAAATCTAATCAAACCCTAGATAATGTTGATCAACTAGAATAAAGAACACAAATGAAAGACACAAGATTTATCCCGTGGTTCGGTTACCACGAAGGCAGCCTACGTCCACGTTGAGGAGCCCACAAAGGGCCGGGTCTTCACTAACCCTTCCCTCGTTCGGATCGCCACGAAGGCCAATCCTCTTCCACTAATCACACAGGGGTAAATCACCGAGTTTAAGGGGCGATCTCACAAGTTGAGCGCTCCCTTGATTACAAGATTCAAGACCACCAATAACACACTTCAAAATATACAAACTGAGATGCAAGAGTGTGTTAGAGATTCAAACCAAGAGCTCAATCGCGTATCAAGTGCCCTCTCCAATGATCTACAAGTGATCTTCAATGTAGTGATCAATTTAGCACTTGGTTTTGTGGAGAGAGGTAGTTTTTGAGGCTCTTGGGAGGTGTGACGGCGCTAGGGTTCGAGAGAGTTTGAAAGTGGGCCGTGCACCTCTATTTATAAGGGGTTTCTGGAAGTTACCGTTAGGGTTCAGAAAATTCGGACTAGTCCGTGGTGGTGACCGGACTAGTCCGGTGTGCTGTGAGAAGCAAACCCTAAGTGTCCAGGAATATCGGACTAGTCCGTTTGAAAACGGACTTGTCCGATTTCACTGCTGGAAAACTTCGGACTAGTCCGATTGTCATCGGACTGGTCCGGACCTGTGAAACCTTTAGTGTTTAGGATGACAAGTCCGCACTTGGAGGACTTGTCCGATTTAGATCAGTGTGTATATCGGACTAGTCCGTGTAAACACCGGACTTGTCCGAAGTGGATCAGAAAGGATATCGGACTAGTCCGGTGGGGACCGGACTTGTCCGATCTAGTGACTTGTGCATTGTGTTGAGGACTAGTCCGCACTGGGGAGGACTAGTCCGAAGTGGAACAGAAGAATTATCGGACTAGTCCGGTGATGACCGGACTTGTCCGATCTTGTGCAGAATGTGATATCGGACTAGTCCGGTGGACATCGGACTAGTCCGGTCCTGTATAGCTTTGTGCATGTGTGTGTGTGATTAAATGAGATTGAGCTCTTGGGTGTGTTTCCTTAACACACTCCACACATACTAAACTACTAGTTTCTTCTCCTTGAGCTCAAATCCATTTTCCTTCTCAATTTCCTCTTTTTGGCACTTTGCTCATCTTTCATCATTTTTCTGCATTCATCTCAACAAAAGAATTAGGATCCCAATTGCTTGTCATAAATCATCCAAAACCCACAAGGGAGTCCTAGATGCATTTTCACTTATGGTAGATATCCTCAAGCAATTGAACACATCTACCAGGGGGCCAAAAAGATAAAGGGCAATGTATTGAAGACAAAAGTGGAATTCGAAAGGATTTCATTCATTCAAAATTGGAGTTTTACAAGGTGAAGGTACAAAAAGAAAGGTCCTAGCTACTGGAGTTCTCACGAAGTATGAAGCAACTTTCTTGGCGGCTTCTTGGACACTGGCCTTGGCAGCTTCTTCTTCCTCGATGATGGGTCTTTCAACCACCGAAGCTAAAAATATCAAGGGGTCTCAGCTTCAGAAACACGTCAACACATATTCTGCGACGTTCCTAGCCAGAGACTTCCTTTCATTCTCGATCAGGTCGTCGACCACGTCTCCCAGTGCATCTAGCTTACTGTCGACGGAGTTCAGCGCCACCAAGGCCTTGTCCATCTCTGGCTCTGGGTCAGCCGGTCAGACCAGGATAAATCCCAGAGGCACCAGAGCTTCATTCGCCTGCCTGTGACACCCGGTTCCGAAAATGAACCAAGCGTAATGCATATGTGTGGCCAGGATGTTTAACACACATACACAATTGATTCACAAACAATAAATAGATTATAACCATGTCTCGAATAATAATACTAATAATAGTACCTTATTACAAACCAAATTGTCTCGATTACAAGCTCTAATAAAACTGCAGCAGAAAAACTAAACTCTAATGACTCCAACTCCACATGCATGTTTGATGGCAAAACACACGCCTAGAACTCCTCAAAGACCTACTGGTACTCCACCTGGTTGCATGCGTGTGGATTTGGTGGGGGAATAGCAAGGGTGAGCACATGTTGTACTCAGCAAGTGTGGGAAAGTATGACATGTAGCTTAAACAAGGAATGATAATAAAATTGGCTAATTGCATAAAAGTACACTCAAAAATTTGAAAATGCAATTATATCATTATTAAGTGAGGTCCTTCCCAAAATAACCCAAATAACATCAATTTCAACTTAAATAACCAATTCCAACAATAATAAACCATGTTCAACTCATAACTGCTCATATGTCTCCATTTCATCAATTCCATATACCAAAGCCATTTAATTAACCAATACCAATTACCAATTACATTTCAGTCATTAAACAAAGCTAAAGTGCAAATTCTAATCATGTGAGGATCCAGGTTGCTCATGACCGGGAGCACGACTATCATGATAGTTTTAAACACACTCTACAGAGGTTGTACCACTTTACCCACAAGTTCGTGATTTCATCACCTTTCAATGACTAAGGAATCTCAATTATGCCGTCTCACACTTCCTTAGGTGTGTGGCCAAGAGATCACAAAATAGACTTTACAAAGTGATTACTAGCCTATTTAGACCCCATAGAGGTTTCACCAGTGGTGATGTCTCCAACTGAGCACATCCAACCAAGGGCCCCCTCTTGAGCCATTTGGATCCCAGAGTAGTCCCACCAATCTCTACAAAACCAATCTGACTACCCCTTCCTCGAGCCTTCTTAATGGTCCAAACAGTACTAGCAATACACTAATTAGTCAGCTAAGGCGCACCCATACTTGGCCCTATGGTGGAACTGTAAATCCTAGATGGTCGCTCCACGAACCGGTCCTTAGATCTAAAGCAAGCAAAACCACCGAAAGAGTTCAACCCATTCCACATAAGCTACTTTCTTAGATCCCTACGCACCATGTTGCTAAATGGTCATTAATATCAATTCTCATCATTCATGTGTTCAATAGTTCACAATTAAGCCATTTGATTGTTTCCCAAACCCAATTGAGCACTGCATAGTAAAAAATGCAAAATACCCTTCCTGACCCTCTACATAGTGTTCAAGCGATAAGGGTGGTCATACAAAACTAGTAAACTCCTACAGTTGAGTTTTCCCATCAATTTCGACACAAGCATGCAATTTTGCAAACAAAACCTTTAAAACAGGATCTATATGATCAAGGACACTTGTCGTGCTCCTGAGCTTGATTTATATCAAAGACTTCGAAACTCTAGTTCTGCAGGTCCTCGAAAGCACTCTATACGACAATTCCTTCTATT
Organism: Tuctoria greenei; assembly: GCA_036927565.1. NCBI lineage: Eukaryota > Viridiplantae > Streptophyta > Magnoliopsida > Poales > Poaceae > Tuctoria > Tuctoria greenei. The sequence goes on along the minus strand of JAYESD010000004.1, from coordinate 27,875,718 downwards.
TCGAGCGACAAACATGCAAAACACACAATTCAATCAAATAATACTCATATAGTACTCAATATGCAATGATATGCAGTATTAACGCAACTGTGAGGTAATAATGAGTTGTTAATAATGTTTACTAACTAGTTAAAATAGTTTCTAACAATTTTGGACAGGTTTGGAATTGATTCGAGTCAATTCGGAATTAATTCGGTTCAATTCAGAAATTTTACAAATTCAAAAACTGGACTAGTCCGCTGTCAGAGAAGAAATCGGACTAGTCCGCACTTTATGTCGGACAAGTACGGACTCTGCATAATTGAATTTCCAGACTCTGAAAGAAACTGAATTATCTAAATGAAAATAGGGACACCGGACTAGTCCGATGTTATGGTCGGACAAGTCCACACATCTGAAGAAAACTGAATTTCCTCTAAAACAGAAAGGGAATACCGGACTAGTTCGGGGTTCAGACGGGACAAGTCCATACTCTTATAGACTGAATTTTCCAGATTAAGCCTAAATTCATTTTAATCTTGTTCCTTTTTACATGGCTTAATGTTAAACATGTATGAGGATGTATGCAATGCATTATGCATGAAAATGAGGGTGTTACACCGCCCGAGGATGTCCTAGACCTGCTGGGACTCAATTGCTCTTATGCTCCGAAGCTCCTCCAATGAATTCCTTGCAGATGAAAGCTCTGCAGAACCCTCCTTCGAGAATCGCTCAACCTCTCTTGATCAGCGATATGCTTCCCTCGGAGGTGAATATGACCTCACCTTTCTGCATGGTCCTTCTCCTTTGCCTTCACCTTGTCCTCCCTGGCAGAGACAACATTCTCTGTTTTGCTGACTCCTTCTCCTACCAACCACACTTGGTGCTTCTCTTGTTCGTACCAGGACTTGAATTTTTCCACGTGGTCAGCCAAGTCCTGCTCACCGCGTGCCAGCTTCTGAGAGAGTTCATCCTCCCTCTTTTGGATTTTATCCTCTTTTTCTTGTAGTTTATCCTCCTTATTATCAAGCTCATCCCGACACTTGAGGAGCTGATCCCTCAAAGCTTCGAGCGACTGTCAGCCACTTTGTTAGCCTTTCTAGTGTGCTCATAGATCTCCCGGGTCTTCTCATCGAGGGACTTTATGGCATCCTCCCTTTCATTCAGCGCATTGTTCAAATGAGTCTGCCATGCCTTCTCCACTGCCACCCACTCCCTTTGGTACGCAAGCAAAGACTGCGTCAGCTTCATCTTGAAGTACAACTATTGGTGCCAACACCTCAGGTGTCACACTCTTCTTCAAGAGACTTGCGCTCGTAGTCAAAGGCAAGCTGGACCTGGCGGAGCCTTGAGCAGGCATTATCAATCGACAACGCTAAAGGGATTGGCTCCATACCCACTTCAGGTTTGTCCTCCAGTTCCTCCGGGTCTTATGGGATAGTCGTTGGAGCCCATGGCACGAGCATGGACTCCAGCAGCTCAACAACGGCAGGGCTGATCTCTAGAAGCTCATCTACATCTGGCGCAAATGAGGAAGGTCCCGGAGCTAGATCTTCAACCAATGGCACCGTCACCTCTATAGCTGGTATCGAAGTTTCAACCGCAGCTTCTGAAGTCTCCGGCATTGGAGTCGGTACCTCAGGTGCTAGCTCAGGAGCAGTTGGAGCTTGCTCCTGTGCAACCGCGGCTTCTTCTTCGTCTGCTGGTACCGAGGCCATCTCGGTGCTAGTAGGTGCCAGAGCTGCAGGGTTGACTACCTCAACCATTGAAGGAGCCGTTTCAACAGCGGAGGCTCCGGACGATGTGATCTCTGGGGCCGAGGCGCTGGCGGGTGCTGGAGCAGAAGCTCTCGGTACTATGGAAATAGAGAAACACAGACTTCAAGAAAAAAGAAAAAAACAAAAACAAGACTCAAGTTTAGGTGTCGATAATTACCTGGGGATACTGCCGCTCCAGTCAGCACGGAACTTCTTCATTGCACGTCTTAAGTCAGAGCTCACCATCGTCGGTGGGGCAGACGCTCTTGGCTTTGTCCCAGGAGTTGAGACAGCTACCGGCGCTGCCTCGGCTGGTATTTCCGTCGTGTGAGAAATTTCTACAGACCTAGCGCCTACCGCTGGTGCTGGGACCGCAGTAGACTTGTCAGCCCTAGTGCCCTCTGTGGACACTAGATCCGAAGATGATTTAGCTGCTGGAGGAGGAGCTGCCGAGCTGGGGGAACTACCGTGAGACCGCATCAGCTTCCTCTTCCGGCTAAAGGTGCCGACAGGCTCCTTGCCTTTATCCCGACTCGATTCAGGTTTCTTCTGGCTTGAAGCTGCAGGTGCCTTGCCCTCTGAAGCTCTGGGGATTGAAATCACTGCTGGCGGAGCACTCCTCTAACACATCGTAAGACCTGTGTCATCAAGTAGCGACATCTTCTTCTGCAGCTTTCTCCTGACCCCTGGAACTATGTTTAGAGGCAGGAACTCAGCCGAAGGTTCAAGGTCATCCCTCGAAAAAGCCCCATTGTTCAGTTTCTGCAGATGGAGCTTCAAAGCGTGTTCGTCAAGATTGGTACCTAGGCCGATTTCAATCCTGAGGAAATCCATTTCTCCAGAGAAAGACCAAGCTGAGAACTCCTGCTCCTTCAGAGGCGCACAATGGTTGGTTGGGAAGTTGCCAAGGACCATCAAAGGCGTTAGTCCCCTGTCTACCAATTCCCGTATCCTTGTCAGCACAGGCTTGTACTTCTCACACATCTCTGGGATCTCCACCCAGGAGTTAGAATCCGTCATCAGAAGTCCTTCTGGCAGCTCCAGATGGTCGTGAGGGTCCACCCAGATCACCACACAATCGGTCTTCCACGTCTCCCACTTTCCGAAAGAAAAGGTCTTGATGTACTTGTATGGGGGCATTTCTACACTATAAAATAGTAGTACCCTAGCAAGTTGTTACCTTTGCCGGTCGTCTAGAGAGTAAAGAAGGTCCGAAAAAGAGGGATACATGGTGGCACACCCACCCACATATCATAGAAGTGGACGAAGATCGCCACCAGCAAGATGGAGTGAGGTTCGAGGTGGTACAGTCGGAGTCTGTACGACTCCAGCAGCATCAACAGGAAGCTTGATATTGGCAGAACCAGCCGGACCATGGCGTAAGCCAAAAGTAAACAATGTCGCCGATGGACTCCTTCTTGAACGGGAGCTTGACGCAGTGAATGACATTATTGAAGGAGACGCTTTGCCAGCCCATGAGCTTCCAGACTCTGGTGAGATCTCCATCACTTGTGATCTTGCTGGGGGGGGGGGGGGAGTCTGAGTTCCATCACCGCAAAGTGGAGCAAAAGTGGGAGCACGGCGCAAGGGTTTAAGCGGAGAACTCAATGGAAAGAATAGATCAGTGCATAGGAGTTCTCTCTTCTTGCAGCGTCTCTCTCTTTATTAAGCCTCCGCAACGCTTGGATGGCAACTGCATCTGGACAATAGTCACACTTTGCGAAGTTACCTCATCAATAACAAGGGGACCCGAGTCCACTTTTTAAAAAGTCGCACTAGGTGAACCATTGTCATGATGGGAAGTTGGAAGCCCGAGGGCGACGGCCTGACAGAGCTACAAAGATTACGCTGGGAATGGATATGAATATCTTATTGGGAATCGACGTCCTTCAATTTCGTGACATCTGCACGTCATGCGTCTCACGTACAGAGACTGCATGTCCAGAGAGGAAAATTGAAGCAGCAGCACGAGAGAGATAATGGCCCCACCTCAGGCATCAAAACCTCACAATCTCACCAGAGGTGGGCCCGAGGGCCACTATCGAAACCCTGCACACTAGGTATCTGTTCGTACCAGAAGAAGACGCGTCGAGTTCCACCTTCTAGTATCGTGGACTTCGGGAGGCAACACGTGTCCCGTAGTGTCGGACCTGCCTCCCTCCTTAGGGTGGCTCCGACACTGCCACATGTCCCGAGGCGCCAGACCTACCTCCCCGACAGGGAAAGCTTCGGTGCTGCCACATGTCTAGTAGCTCCAGATCTGTCTCCCCGCAAAGGGATGCTCCAGAGCTGCCACGTTTCACACGCCCCGGACCTAAGTCTGCAATGGGAAGACAGCGATATCTTCAACAGCGCGGACATTCAAGGGCTATCAATTGGCCATTACAAATTAATGATATATTAATGATGCATGATCAGAGGATTATCAAGATCGGTAACGCTGTTGTTAAGGCATGTTATCACAATATTAATCAACCTTAACACCATAGATCTTGTATATGGCGGTTTAGTACAGCCAGGGCCACATGTTGGACCACATCGCACACTGTAATAGCCAGTCCTTGGCATATAAAAGGGTTGCGATGCACGGTAGAAAGCATGGACAAGTCATTCCAGACTAAGCTCAAGCTTACTCAAGTTCATACAATCAACACACACCCCATGAAGTAGGGTATTACGCTCAGGCGGTCCGAACCACGTAAAATCCTCTGTGTTCACTCTTGTTCTTGATCTTGATTAGCGCCCCATCCGAATACGAACCTCCGCAGATTACTTCTTAGTAGTACCGGGGGAAGTGTCTTGGTCCACACTTCGACAGTGGTTAAATAAACTTCGCCTCATTGATTAGAAAATATAACTTGTTGTATTATCCAATCAAGAATTTAACTCTAATACATTTTTTTATTTTCCAAATTCCCGTCTTAGTAGTTCCTGCAACAATCCAAACAACAAATATTCTCATTTCCTTTGTTTTCAATTTCCGTAGTTTTCTCACATTACTTATTTCTATGTTTTATTCATTACTGCGTTTCTTCCCGTTTCTGCATTTTTTGTTCCTACGATCCAATCGGACTTTAACCTTTAGCAGGACAGATTAATAGACATCATTCACGGTCTGGTGTATAAGTGCGCCAGCAGCTTGGGCTCAGCAATGACCTCGAGCGGGACCTTCCGCAGAACGTTTGTAACACCCCAGCCACTACGGGCCTCGCGGTCATAACTACTGGCAGTTTTGTAGGATCACAAACTAGTCCAATAGACCAACACTAGTCTTTTCTATGCATTTTGTCCTCACTCGTGTGCACTCGGGAAAACTTCTCGGTCGGTTATCCATCGTAAATTGCTTCGGGCCAAGCACGCTTAACCTCGAAGTTCTTTGCAGGTGGGCTCCAGGAAAAGAAGGTATACCTTGGTGATATGAGTTATTCTATCAATCCTATTAAATCTTGAGCCAGGATATCACAATCCACCTTCCTTAGAAGACCGGTGTCCTCGTCGGTCAACTCCCAAGCCAGGAACGTCCCCTCTTGGCCACGTCCATACGTTCAGTACTGGCATACACACCATACCGTGTACCTTCTAGAGGACCCACACATCATGCGTACGTACCCACGTCCCTGACCCGTACGCACCCGTGAAACCGCGAGGGTCAGCTCTGATACCATTTTGTAACACTCCAACCACTACGGGCCTGGCAGTCGTTACATCTGCAGCTTTCTAGGATCATTGACTAGCCCCACAGACCAATACTAGTCTTTTATGCGCATTTTGTCCTAACTCGTGCGCGCCCGGAAAAACTTCTCGGTCGGTCACCCATACGTAAATTGCTTCGATCCAAGCACGCTTAACCTCGAAGTTCTTTGCAGGTGAGCTACCAGAAAAGAAGGTATACTTTGGTGGTATGAGTTATCGTATCAATCCTATTAAACCTTGAGACAGGATGTCACAACGTTCATCCTGAAATTCTCATCCATGCTCAGCTCCTCTGCTACCACACCGTCGAGGAGTCTCCAATGGAAGGCATGAAGCAGGTTCGCCAGTGTCACTTGCACCATCTTCAGACCGAGGGTTTGGCCAGGGCACATCCGCTGGCCGGACTCGAATGGCAGCAGCTCCATGTCCCATCACGTCCACGCTGCTTCCGATGAACCGCTCCGGCATGAACTCCATGGGCGCGTCCCACACCCTGGGGTCCCGGCAGATGGCCATGATGTTGACGAGCACACGCGTGCCTGCAGGGATGCAGTAACCGCCGATGAAGGTGTCCTCACGGGACTGCTGCGGAGCCAGGAGTGGTGCCACCAGGTGCGTGCGCATCGTCTCATTGACGATGGACTCGAAGTATGGAAGGCTCGAGATGCCCCCCTTCATGACAAGGCGGTCGCGGCCGACCACGCGGTCCAGTTCCTGAGTGGCCCTGGTGAGGACCTTGGGATTCTTCACGAGCTCCGTCATGGCCCACTCGATGGTCGCTACCGATGTGTCTGTTCTCGCCACGAAGTGTTCCTCAAGGGATTGAACACTACTACAATAAGCCTTATCGCGGGCGGCTCCAAACCTATTACCACACGCGGTTTTTAAACCATCTAAAACGAAGAGTCTGTGATAATCCATAATTTCACAGGTGGAGAAGTGACACCGCCTGTGAAGACACATTATCATAGGCGGTTTTTTACATAGGCTAGCCGCATGTGAAGATAAGTTATCACATGCGGGTTGTGCAGTATATATAATCGCCTTTGATAATTTTGTTATCACAGGAAGGTCATGCAGCATATATAACCGCCTGTGATAATTGTATTATCACAGGCGGATCTTGACCTACATCAAGCTGACTGTGAAGACAGTTTATTGCAACCGGTTTCTACCATAACAGTAACCGCTTGTGATAATTAGGTTATCACAGATGATTCTTTACCTATATCTAGCCGCCTGTTTTAATTGTTTTTCATAGGCAGGTCTAGCCGTTGGTAAATAACCGCCTGTGATAAGGTATATCCTATGCAGTACTAGCTGCTGTTATTTCTAATTTCCAGGTCAATTCAATATAATCACAGAACAGAAGTCAACAATATCATCACAAAAGTCAACAATATCATCACAGAATTCATCTCACAGAAGTCAATTTCACTAAAACAATATACATATGTACAAGTTACACATACAATTCATCTCATAGTTTATAAGTTTTCACTAAAAACTGTTTCTATTGGCATAGTCGCAAAGTTCTGGCACATCAGCTATTGCACCATTTCCATCAAAGAACTCCCCTCTTTTGTGCAAAATTTCGCGATGAATGAATTGACAGAGTCCAGCAGCAATCTTGTCGGCTCCTCCACTAGGAATACTTCTACAAACCAGCCATTCTTCGTTCACATTCTTCGTGTGATGCAAAGAAACACATAACAAGGTTTAGAATGTGTTGGTTTGAACAATCTCAAAGTATAGATCAAAGTGAGAGTATACATGAATTTATTTGGTATTTTGGAGCGGTTGTACTATGAGCAATTGAATTTTGAAGTTGGAATCAAAATATGAAAATAATTTTTCTAGTAATATTGAACAACAGAGAATATAAGTATTAAACTATGCTAGTTACAATGAAAATGAAACTTAAAAGTAAGAAAATAAGATATCGACATTAAGGATAACTTACATCCTCACGATTCACTCTATATTTGCTGGCGGTCTGAAGATGCTCGCATACATAGTACCCGCGTAAGACACTCCCAGCAGGCTGCTTCGGACAAGCATAATACGTTTTAATGTCCAATGCATTCGTATTAGAAGGTCTCTCACCGCCAAGTTGTTCCGCGTAAAACCGCCAAGCGCTGTAATACAAGAAATGTCATATAAAACATGTCAATACATTCTAAATGTGTGTAAATTAAAATTATTGAATAAACGTACAATTTCAAAATGGAAAGGAAATCTTTGTAATGATCTGGTGGGTAATCAGCCGAGTCCAAGACTATTGTCATTCCCTGTGTTGGCTTGATGAAAATCATTATGTAGTGATCATTGCAAACATACAAACACACGTGTTAACAATTACCAATAATTGCTATTTCAATGTCAAGTGTCGAACTTACTCAAAGTGGTACGTAGCCTTTACGAGGTCCTTGCCGTCTCTGACAAAGTTAAACAGCGCATGTCCTATGTAAGCTGCAACTTTTGTCCTTCTATCCTTCTTAAGTTTTGCGATTGCTTTTTCAAATTCTTTTTTTTCATGTGCTTGAACTTTGCTGAGTCTCGATCCGCCTTGATGTCCAATAGTGTCTTTGTAATCTGTGTAGGGTCAAAGATACCTGTCTTGCATTTCATCTTTTTATTATCCATGTATTGCATCCTATTGAAGAAGTCTAGAATTGTTATAATCTCATGAAATGTGTATGTGTGTAGTAAGAAAAGCAAATGCAAAATATTAGAGGAACTTACAAGCACTAGACGAGTAGCAGGTTGATTTCGAGCATGCCCCGATGGAAAAGGGGATGCAACTCTTCAAATAAAATGACTCGTCTATCTGCTCCAGTGCTTCAGAATGCATCTTTTGGAATACGAAATGTGACGCAAGAAAGATCATATTTTGTGCTGGCAAGGATGTACCACTCATACATTCTTTTGAGCGGGGCAGGTTGTTTGCTAAGTTGTACAGATGTCATGAACAGCTTCCCATTCTTAAATTTAGGAGGAACATCCTCAAGCTTGTATATTTGAACTCCTATTTTAACTAAAACCGTCCCCCGATTATACATGACACCGTCTTCTTCCCACTCCTCGATATCTTCTAATGTTGGTTTATGAGAAGAACGAGATGCACTCGATTTTCTAATATTTTCCTTCATAGTTTCCAAATACTTTGACACTTCTGATGAAGGTTTCTTAATTTCATATGAGCTAACTTTCATAGGCACTGATGATCAAGGAGTCGTCGTCGGAAGTTGGATACTCGCTTGTTGTTGAACCTGTTGTTCAACTGATTGCTTTTACTCCCAGCAGCTGGCTCTAGTACTACTTCAAACTATTGCTCAACTGGTTGCTCTTTACTAGCAACAACTTGCTCGGGTACTGCTTAAAGTTGTTGTCCAACTTGTTGCTCTTGGATATCTTTACTAGCAAGGTTACTATCATCCTTGCTGAGACATAGGGGGAGTGGATCTTCCTAGACTGGGAGTGGGTCTTCCTGGGCTTTCGCCTTAGAAGATGGGTTTGCAATATTTCAAGATGTGACGGGGCTATAATGGCTCATCATCCAACAGAATATCGCGTCGGTGCCAAAGGATTAATTGGTTAACAGCCTGCCCCAGAGTCGCGATCCCCTCAGGTGTGACGTGGTCTATTTCATCATCTTCATAATCATTATCAATGATCTGAAGAACTTGCACCACAACATAATACAACAGAAGTGGATTCCCGTTGAAGTCATGATCAGGCTTTGCCATAGCAGTGGCAACGTGTTTGGTTTTGTTCCCTACTCTGCGGATCGGGACAAGAAGACGACAAGATTTGTCGTTAGCAATATCATCGACAGGGAACTTATGGGTTGACCCTGAGCCTGGCACAGAACCAACGCTGCTAGGGTAGGCAGTTGCAGATACTAATTGCTCCTTTGGCACCGGAACCATCGCTGTACTCGGTGCCACTAATTGCCCCGATTGTTGCATATTTTCTTTGACCTTTTGAGCAATCATTTTATCAAGTGTTTTCTTAAACTTCTCACGTCTTCTATATGTGTCTTTATCGTTAGGGAAACCATATAGCCAAGACATTTGAGAAGAGACTGCTCGAACCCGTCCGCTGTGTTCAGGGTTTCCTAAGATAGCGGTAAGTTGGTCATTCTCCCTCTTCGGCTTGAAGAGACCCTTCTGTTGCTTTACAGTTACTTCTTTCATTTTATCCTCTACTTCATTCACAGAGTCAGGCTTTTCAAGTTTGCCCTCGCTGGTCAAACCTGACTGATCAAAGACCCACCGCTGAGTTCTCTCATCACAACCTTCTAATGGGTAAGGATTGCCCTTACTGGTAATTTTGTCTAATATCTTATTCCGTTTCTAGACTTTGGGGCATGTCTGGCAGACCCCAAGCGATGATGATATTTGTTCTTTTTTGCAAGCTCTGATCTAGTTGCACTTAGAGCTTTAGCATCAGGTGTGATCTTTTGACGAACAAACTCTTACCACTGAGCTTGTGTGATTTTTCTCATCTTCCTCGAGCTAGGGACCTTACCGGCCTTAACATAAGCATTCATTTCACTCTTCCAGCCACGAAACTTCTTGCCGCAAGAGACCAATGTTGCTTTATTTACAGCTTCTTCCGTGCCTTTCGAGAACTTGAATTGTTTCTTTATCCTTTCCCACAACTCAATCTTGGTCTGCTCGGGTAATTTCCTCTAATTCTAGGTTGTGATTGGCATGAGCTCCCTAACAAGAAAACCGCATGCATTACGGTACTTGGTAACTGAATCCAGTGGTTCAAGTGGAATCCCACCTGGACCACCCCTGTTATGTACATGATGCAGTCCAATGGACCCTTATTGGGACCTTGTTGCCCTCCTTTCCGCTTGAGTGAAGATGAGGATTCATCCATTGGAGAACCTTCTGCAGTTTTAGGAGTCGAAGTCACCTCATTGTCTTCGCGATTAATCTAGGTAGAAAAGAATTATAAAACTTCGTATACTTGACAACCAACATTAACTTAAACTGCTGAAGTTAAGATTCGTGATCCATACCTCGTCGGCAGGATCATATTCCGGGTCGAGATCCTCTGAAGTCTTTTTAATTTTTATATTAGGAAAAGGATTCGATGGACTGTGAAAGGACCCTGAACTGCTAGAGTCAGTAAACTCCATATTGTCTTCTTTATTGTTACTACCAACACCAGTCTTCTAAGGGCTTTCCATGCTAGAACTAATAAGACAAAAAATATAATAAATGGCATATTAACTCTACATGAAGTGTTACATGAAGAAAAAGATGGAAGCATTCTAGGATTTGATAAGGCATTCTAGGGTTTAAGGCGATTGACCAAAAGGTTCCTATACATTGTGAGGGTGACAAGCATGTTAAAGTTTCTCACCAGCAATGGCAATTTTATCTTCTTATTCTAAATAGGCAGTTACTTGTATCTGTGTTCTGAGCACAACCGATGTTCAACAGCCGTATGCGAGAACATTGCTTTGTTTGGCAAAAGGATAGCGACACCGATCTCGAAGGAGAAAAACCCTGTGAGATGAAGTGCGGGGCGGCTACACTCTATTTTCAGTACAAATGCTATTATCCACTCATGTTACCACCAAGTTCCCAGATTTTTAACTGAAATTTGGCAGAGCTTCCTTTGTATGTTGCTGATTTTGTCCACAATTTTCAAATAGAGCACATTGATATTTGCATAAACAATATATTGCAAACTTGTTACACACATCCTCAGGATTCTATAAATGTTAATTATGAAGTCTTTGGGTGATCCTACTAGAAATTACGATCCAAACAGCAATTGAATACATAACTGTCCAGATTCTAGACAGTTACAGCACCTTAAATGGTACTTCGATTTAGACCTGGTTATTGCATGTTTTAGACTTGGCATTGAATAGTAAATTGATAGAGGACTCTTTAAGCTTTCCATACATGTATAGATATTCATAGGTTGCTTTTCTAATTTAAGAATTATGGCTGTTCAAAGTTTAGAAATTTTCTGGCTGTTTCAGATAGCACTGTACACAGGTACTAACTTCAACTCCAGTTTCTAATTAGTTTTAAATCGAATTTGATGTAACAATGAGTAGAAAAGTTGTATAATAGCTCTTCCCATTTCAAAAAATGTATCACAATAGACTAGAAGAGCTTTCTACAGATAATTATGGCAAAAATTCAGATGCTTGTTCATACAGTTTCAGAACAGCAACTGATTTAGTTAGAGAAGATTTGCATCACCTTGCAACGGTCTATTGGCTTGAAGGTCAATAAAAAACTTACAGAATACTTCAAGAAATTTACGAAAAGTATTCATTTGCCTCCATAGCCCTTCAGTTTGAAGAGATATGGATTTTTAAAGTTGGACACTGCTACCAGATTTCAGAAGTGAATTTGACAAAATTTACTTCATTTGTGGGTGGTTTGATCCTTGATTTTCAAACAGATAACATCATAACTTGACAACAAGTTACATTACAAACTTGTTATACAGGTCGCAATGTTTCCGTAAATGTATTACACGAAGCTATTCGACCATTCTACCAAGAGTTATGGTCGAAATCGTGACTGTATACAGAACTGTCCGCTAGGTGTTCAGATTTAATAGAGGTTGGAACTTCGAGTTTTTTCTCGAGTTTCATGAGGATTCGGACCTGGAGTTCAATATAAAAGATGTAGAGGACTCGCTACAGAAGGCTAACCAAGGATGCCTACCCTTTTCGAATTCCTGAACCCTAACCAAGTAAATCTATGCAAGGCATCAATTGACTCGGCCGGCGGCAAGGGCGAGGAGGAAGGCGGCACGTGGACGAAGGAAGGAAGGTCGAAGGGTTTAGGGTTTACCGTGAAGCTCGGCTGTGACGGCAATGGCTTCGCTCAGCGTACCTGGAAGTGACGAGGGCGAAGCAAACGGACAATGGTGAAGCTCGGCGGCGACGGCGAAGCTCGGCGACGATAGTAGTGAACACTTGGCGGCAAACGAAATTTTGGCAGCCTGACGGCTTCTAAGTGTTTTGCCGGGGTTAGGTTTTTCCAACGTAGTCGAGGGGTATATACAGATGCCTATTTTCTCAGACGGATTTTAAGTACCGACCGCCTAAGAAGATGGTTATCTCAGGCGGGTTTTACTTACCAACCGTTGGTAAGTAAAACTCGCCTGAGATAACCATCTTCTCAGGCGGTCGGTACTTAAAATCCGCCTGAGAAAATAGGCGTCTATATATACCCCTCGGGCTGCGTTGGAAAAATCTAACCCGAGCAAAACACTTAGACGCTGTCAGACTGCTAAAATTTCGTTTGCCGCCAAGTGTTCGCCGCTATCGTTGCCGAGCTTCGCTGTCGCTGCCGAGCTTCGCCGTTGTCCGTTTGCTTCACCCTCGTCACTTCCAGGTATGCCGAGCGAAGCCATTTCCATTGCCGTCAAGCTTCACGGTAAACCCTAAACCCTTCGACCTTCCGTCCTCCGTCCCCATGCTGCCTTCCTCCTCGCCCTCGCTGCTGGCCAAGTCAAATGATGCCTTGCATAGATTTCCTTGGTTAGGATTCGGGAATTCGAAAAGGGTAGCATCCTTGGTTAGCCTTCTGTATCGAAAAGGGTAGCATCCTTGGTTAGCCTTCTGTATCGAAAAGGGTAGGCATATTTTTGGAAAGCTCTTGAAGTATTCTGTAAGTTTTATATTGATCTTCAATCCAATATACCATTGTAAGGTGATGAAAATCTTCTCTAACTAAATCAGTTGCTATTCTAAAACTGTATGAACAAGCATCTAAATTTTTGCCATAATTATCTATAGAACTCTTCTTGTCTATTGTGATACATTTTTTGAAAGGGGAAAAGCTATTCTACAACTTTTCTATTCATTGTTACCTCAAATTTGGTTTAGAACTAATTAGAAACTAGAGTTGAAGTTAGTACCTGTGTACAGTGCTATCTGAAACAGCCAGAAAATTTCTGAACTTTGAACAGCCATAATTCTTAAATTAGAAAAGCAACCTATGCATATATATATACATGTATGGAAAGAATAAAGAGTCCTCTATCAATTTCCTATTCAACGCTAAAGCTAAAACACACAATAAATAGGTCTAAATCGAAGTACCATTTCAGGTGTCGTAACAATACAGAATCTGGACAATTATGTATTCAGTTGATGTTTGGATCGTATTTCTAGTAGGGTCATCAAAAGACTTCATAATTTACATTTATGGAATCATGAGGATGTGTATAACAAGTTTGCAATATATTGTTTCTGCAAATATCAATGTTCTCTATTTGAAAATTGTGGACAAAATCAGCAACATACAAAGGAAGTTCTGCCAAATTTCAGTTAAAAATCTGGGGACTTAGTGATAACATGAGTGGATAATAGCATCTGTACTGAAAATAGAGTGTAGCCGCCCCGTACTTCATCTCACAGGGTTGTGCTCCTTCGAGAGCGGTGTCGCTATCCTTTTGCCAAACAAAGCAATGTGCTCGCATATGGCTGTTAAACATCGCTTGCGCTCAAAACACAGATACAAGTAACTGCCTATTTAGAATGAGAAGATAAAATTACCATTGCTGGTGAGCAACTTTAACATGCTTGTCACCCTCGCAATGTATAGGAACCTTTTGGTCAGTCGCCTTAAACCCTAGGATGTCTTATCAAATCATATAATGTTTCCATCTTTTTCTTCATGCAACACTTCATGTAGAGTTAATATGCCATTTATTATATTTTTTGTCTTATTAGTTCTAGCATGGAAAGCCCTAAGAAGACTGGTGCTGGTAGTAACAATAAAGAAGACAATATGGAGTTAACTGACTCTAGCAGTTCAAGCTCCTTTCACAGTCCATCAGATCATTTTCCTAATATAAAAATTAAAAAGACTTCAGAGGATCTCGACCCGGAATATGATCCTACCGAGGAGGTATGGATCACGAATCTTAACTTCAGCAGTTGAAGTTAATGTTGGTTGTCAAGTATACGAAGTCTTATAATTCTTTTCTACCAAGATTAATTGCGAAGACAACAAGGTGACTTTGGCTCCTAAAACCGCAAAAGGTTCTCCAATAGATGAATCCTCATCTTCACTCAAGCTGAAATGAGGGCAACAATGTCCCAATAAGGGTCCATTGGACCGCATCATGTACATAACAAGGGTCGATCCAGGTGAGCTTCCCCAAGAACCACTAGATTCAGTTACCAAGTACCGTAATGCATGCAGTTTTCTTGTTAGGGAGCTCGTGCAGATCACAACCGAGAATTGGAGGAAATTACTTGAGCAGACCAAGAATGAGTTGTGGGAAAGGATAAAGAAACAATTCAAGTTCTCGAAAGGCACGGAAGAAGCTGTAAAGAAAGCAACATTGGTCTCTTGTGGCAAGAAGTTTCGTGGCTGGAAGAGTGAAATGAATGCTTATGTTAAGGCCGATAAGGTCTTTAGCCCGAGGAAGATGGGAAAATCACACAAGCTCAGTGGCAAGAGTTTGTTCGTCAAAAGACCACACCTGATGCTAAAGCTCTAAGTGAAACTAGGTCAGAGCTTGCAAAAAAGAACAAATACCATCATCGCTTGGGGTCTGCCGGATCTGCCCCCAAAGTCCAAAAATAGAATAAGATATTAGAAGAAATTATCGGTAAGGACAATTCTCACCCATTAGAAGGCTGCGATGAGAGAACTCGGTGGTGGGTCTTTGCTCGGTCAGGTTTGACCAGCGAGGGCAAACTTGAAAATCCCGACTCTGTGAATGAAGTACAGGATAAAATGAAAGAAGTAATTGAAAAGCAACAAAAGGGTCTCTTCAAGCCGAAGAGGGAGAATGACCAACTTACCGCTATCTTAGGAAACCCTGGACACAACAGACGGGTTCGAGCAGTCTCTTCTCAAATGTCTTGGCTAGATGGTTTCCCTAAAGATAAAGACACATATGGAAGACGTGAGAAGTTTAAGAAAACACTTGATGAAATGATTGCTCAAAAGGTCAAAGAAAATATGCAAGAAATAATGGAACAACTTAGACAATCAGGACAATTAGTGACACCGACTACAGCGATGGTTTCGGTGCCAAAGGAGCAATTAGTATCTCCAACTGCATACCCTAGCAGTGTTGGTTCTGTTCCAGGCTCAGGGTCAACCCATAAGTTCCCTGTCGATGATATTGCTAACGATAAATCTTGTCGACTTCTAGTCCCGATCGGGAGAGCTGGGAACAAAACCAAACAGGTTGCCACTGCTATGGCAAAGTCTGATCGTGACTTCAACGGGAATCCACTTCCTTTGTATTATGCTGTGGTGCAAGTTCTTCAGATCATTGATAATGATTATGAAGATTATGAAATAGACCACGTCACACCTGAGGGGATCGTGACTCTGGGGCAGGCTGTCAACCAATTAATCCTTTGGCACCGATGCGATATCGTGTTGGACGATGAGCCAATTTCTAGCCCCGTCGCATCTCGAAATACTGCAACCCCATCTTCTAAGGCAAACGTCCAGGAAGATCCACTCCCAGTTCAGGTGGATCCACTCCTCCTATGTCTCAGCAAGGATGATAATAACCTTGCTAGTAAAGATATCCAAGAGCAACAAGTTGGACAACAGCTTCAAGCAGTACCACAGCAAGCTGTTGCTAGTAAAGAGCAACCAGTTGAGCAACAGCTTGAAGTAGTACTAGAGCCAGCTGCTGGGAGTAAAGAGCAATCAGTTGAACAACTGGTTCAACAACAAGTCAGTGTCCAACTTCCGACAACTACTCCTTGATCATCAGTGCCTATCAATGTTAGCCCATACAAAATTAAGAAACCTTCATCAGATGTGTCAAAGTATTTGGAAACTATGAACGAAAATATTAGAAAATCGAGTGCATCTCGTTCTTCTAATGAGCCAACATTAGAAGATATCAAGGAGTGGGAAGAAGACGTGTCATGTATAATCGGCGGACGGCTTTAGTTAAACCAGGAGTTCCAATATACAAGCTTGAGGATGTTCCTCCTAAATTTAAGAATGGTAAGCCGTTCATGACATCCGTACAACTTAGCAAACAACCTGCCCCGCTCAAAAGAATGCATGAGTGGTACATCCTTGCCAGCACAAAATATGATATTTCTTGCGTCACATTTCGTATTCCAAAAGATGCATTTTGGAGCACTGGAGTAGATAGACGAGTCATTTTATTTGAAGAGCTGCATCCCATTTTCCATTGGGGCACGCTCAAAATCAACCTGCTGCTCGTCTGGTGCTTGTAAGTGCCTCTAATATTTTGCATTTGCTTTTCTTACTACACGCATACACATTTCATGAGATTATAACAATTCTGGACTTCTTCAATAGGATGCAATACATGGATATTGAAAATATGGAACGCAAGACTGGTATCCTTGAGCCTAAACAAATTGCAAAGACGTTATTCGACGTCAAGGCGGATCGAGACTCAGCAAAGTTCAAGCACATGAAAAAAAATTTGAAAAAGAAATCACAAAACTTAAGAAGGATAGAAGGACAAAAGTTGCAGCTTACATAGGACATGCGATGTTTAACTTTGTCAGAGACGACAAGGACCTCGTAAAGGATCTGTACCACTTCGAGTAAAATCGACACATGATATTGAAATAGCTATTATTGGTAATTGTTAACACGTGTGTTTGTATGTTTGCAGTGATCACTATATAATGATCTTCATCAAGCCAACGCAGGGAATGGCAACAGTCTTGGACTCGACCAATTACCCACAAGATCGTTACAAAGATTTCCTTTCCATTTTTAAACTGTACGTTTATTCAATAATTTTAATTTACACACATTTAGAATGTATTGACAAGTTTTATATGACATCTCTTGTATTACAACGCTTGACGGTTTTACGCGTAACAGCTTGGCAGTTAGAGACCTCCTAATACGAATGCATTAGACATTAAAACGTATTATGCTTGTCTGAAGCAGCCTGCTAGGTGTGTCTTATGCGGGTATTATGTATGCGAGCATCTTCGGAACGCCAGTGAATATAGAGTGAATCGTGAGGATGTAAGTTATCCTTAATGTCGATATCTTATTTTCTTACTTTTGAGTTTCATTTTCATTGTAACTAGAATAGTTTAATACTTATATTCTCTGTTGTTTAATATTACCAGAAAAATTATTTTCATATTTTGATTCCAACTTCAAAATTCAATTGCTCATAGTGCAACTGCTCCAAAAATACCAAATAAATTCCTGTGTACTCTCACTTTGATCTATACTTTGAGATTGTTCAAACCAACACATTCTAAACCTTGTTATGTGTTTCATTGCAGCACACGAAGAATGTGAACAAAAATGGCCGGTTTGTAGAAGTATTTCTGGTGGAGGAGCCGACAAGATTGCTGTTGAACTCTGTCAATTCATTCATCGTGAAATTTTGCACAAAAGAGGGAAGTTCTTTGATGATAATTGTGCAATAGCTGATGTGCCAGAACTTTGCGACTATGCCAATAGAAACAGTTTTAGTGAAAACTTGTAAACTATGACATGAATTGTATGTGTAACTTGTACATATGTATATTGTTTTAGTGAAATTGACTTCTGTGAGATGACTTCTGTGATGATATTGTTGACTTCTGTGGTGATATTGTTGACTTATGTTCTGCGATTATATTGAAATGACATGGAAATTAGAAATAACAGCAGCTAGTACTGCATAGGTAATACCTTACCACAGGCGGCTATTTACCAACATCTAGATCTGTCTGTGAAAAAGAATTATCACAGGCGGCTAGGTATAGGTAAAGAACCATCTGTGATAACCTAATTATCACAAGCGGTTACAGTTATGGTAGAAACCGGCTACGATAAACTATCTTTACAGGCGGCTTGATGTAGGTCAACATCCGCCTGTGATAACACTATTATCACAGGCAATTATATATGCTGCACGACCCGCCTGTGATAACACAATTATCACGGGCGGTTATATATGTTGCACGACCCGTCTGTGATAACTTATCTTCACAGGTTGCTAGCCTAAGTAAAAAACCGCTTGTGATAATGTATCTTCACAGGCGGTGTCACTTCTCCGCCTGTAAAATTGCGGATTATCACAGACTCTTCGTTTCAGACGGTTTTAAAAACCACGTGTGATAATAGGTTTGGAGCCGCCTGCGATAAGGCGTATTGTAGTAGTGTTGCCACTCATTTGCAGGATCTCTTTATCTTGAGTCCGATTCAAATTCCGTTAGGTTGACACATTCTTCACGTATAACTACCATTAACATGTGTGATAAGGAAGCTTCACTTATTTGATAAATCTATGCTTGAAAGATTAAGGTTAAATCCCTATGAAATTGCAAAAACAAGATTTTATGATTGAAGTTGTTCGCTTACTCGCTTGTGTGAAACACTAAGAAAGTAGGTACTGATTTTTATTCAATATATTTAGGCATTAAAACTGAGAAAGGAGCATCTTTCTAAGTTTTCAAATGGACAGGAGGGAAAGAAATCCTTCAAATAGATGGGAAAATCCTTCTAAGGATCGTCAGGCTTCAAATTGATGCTTTCAACAATCCAAATGATGAGCCACTGGTGTTACTTGTATCTATAAGAATTTGGTGTGCAGGGATTAGCTTGACAGAAGCTTAGCAGCAAATCATGTATTTCTCAGGCGTTGGTTAATTAATTAAGAAATGCATGTGATGTTAGCTACATCACAGATGGTTCTTAATTAATAACCATCTGAGAAAATACATGATTTCTATGGGCGGTTGTTTTTTAAAATCCGCATGTGATGTTATGTCATCACAGACGGTTATTGTATCATTCGTCATCACAGTCGCATTTTTTTACGGACTGCATGTGGTTGAAAAATTCAGGCGCATGTGAAAATGTTTTTTTAGTAGTGGAAGAAATCAGTAATGAATGAACATTATATTGAGGTTGTCGCGCGTGAAAGATCAGTGTCTCTTATTACCAGAGTGAATGCCTTGACGCTGTCGCGCGTGATGGGGACCTTGAGGTTTGGGTCATCGGCGAGCTGCAGAAGCTTGTCCACGATGTCTCTGACCACGAACGTCTCGCCCTCTCGCCGCCTTCTCTCGTCGTGCTCGTCCAGCACCTTCTGTGGGAACCTATCGAGAACCTTGCTCAGCCTCTTCATCCGGCCGACGTACCCCTGCGGATCCAGCCAGTTGAGCCACATGGAATGACGTCGCCGATGTTGACCGCGCCGTTGAGGAACAAGAACTCCTCTGGCGTTGCTGCCCCGCCGGACCCCTCGGCGCTCACGTACTTCTTGCCCAGCACCATGCGTGAGATCACGTTAAGGCTGCCCATCGTCAGGTGGTGGCTCAGCGCCACCGGCACCGCCCCAGCGGCCCTGGCGGCGTGCAGGTCGCGCAGCGTCGCGCTGACCTCCTCGCCGCGCGCGTGCTCGTACAGCTTCAGCTGCTTCGTGCTGAGGAGCTCGGTTTGCCACAGCTTGCGCGCCTGGCGCCAGTAGTCGTTGTACGGCGACGTCATCATGCTGGAGTAGGCGTAGGCGGTGTACTTGCCGGCCGCGGTCCTTGGCCGGTCGATGAAAGCCAAGTCGTTGGTTTTGAGGATTGATCTTGCGGCATCGACGGAAGAGGCCACGATGACGGGGACGGAGCCGAAGCGGAGTGACATGAGTGGGCCGTACTGTGCCGAGAGCTTACGGAGGGAGTGGTGCGGCAGCGTGCTGATTTGGTTCAGGCTGCCCATCACCGGCCATGGCTGAGGGCCTGGTGGGAGGTTGTACTTCTGGTTCTTCCATCGGGAGAGGAAGCTTACCAGCACGAGCATGGTTGCTGCCACTACGGCGAGGAAAGAAACCCATGGTGGTAGCTCCATCACAGGGTAGCTAAACTAGCTCTACGTCTTCTGCCGTAAACCGGTGACCGTGCTTTGTTGAGCTGCCTCCAGTCCCATCGAGGGGCATTATATATGCAGAGGGCGGAATGGTGCCCGATGAAACTTGAGCACCGTGGATTATAGATTCTTAGAAAGAGCATCTATGCGGTGTGTTGATGATAGAAATAGTGACTGCAGTGGTTTTTGCATGAAGTCTGAGCACACGGTATAAAGTGGTCGTAGTCGTCCGCTACTCCTCTTCAATAAGAACCTCGAGCTTTGATTTCGGATCTAATGTTCGGCGAAAGAGTATGTACATGCAGCACACCCCTTAAAAAGTTCATATACATGTAACTATAAAAAAAAAATTATGAAGTCAACTGATACAAATGAACAAATTTATTGATCTAGAAAATAATGTAAAATAAAAATTTATGGACCTAGTTGATGTAGATGATAAGTTTGTGAACCTCCAACGCATTTTACTCTTAGATTATGTCGGTGCCCTGCGTACCAGGTACCTCACGATACCGCAAGAACAGACACGGAATTCCACCCGTCCGAGTTGAAGACCTCCGAAGGCTCTACGTGTTACACCGCACTGGACCCGCCCCCCTCGTTTGGATAGCTCCGGCACCGCCACGTCTAACACAAGGTCGGACCCAACTCCCTTCATAGGGAAGCTTCAGTCTTGCCACGTGTCCAGTGACCTCGGACCTAACCTCCAGTAGAGGGAAGCTCCGGTGCTGCCACGTGTATAGTGGCTCCGGACTTGCCTCCCATGATGGGAAGCTCCAGAGCCGCCACATGTCAAGCCTCCGGACCTAAGACAACAACGGGAAGACTAGCGGATCTCTAATGACACAGACATTCAAGGGGAAGTTAAAGCAGCCGTTACAAGACCTGATTGCGTGTCATTAATGCTATGTTAATGACACGCGATCAGATGACTGTTAATACTAGTAACGCCGCCATTAAAGCGCATTATCACACTGTTAATTACACTCAATACATAAGAATCATGTATTAGGTAATTGAATATCACCGGGGCCACCTATCGGGCCAGACTGACAATGTAACGGCCAGCCCTTGGATAATAAAAGGGATGCACCGCATGGTACAGAGACAACTAAGCTCAGACGCACACAAAGCACCACATACTCATACATCAACACACATCTTGTGGGGTAGGGTGTAACGCTCAGGCGGCCCGAACCATGTAAAACTCCTCGTGTCACTGTTTTGTTCGTAATCTCACGCGTGTCCCAACCAATCACGAACCTAAGCGGACTACAATCTAGTAGTACTGGAGGAAGTGTCGATCACACACTTCAATATTTGGCGCGCCAGGAAGAGGCGCCTCGAGATTTCAAGATGGTGAACTCTGCAGCAGCATTGTCCAACGGCAACGCCGGATAGCTTGACGGAGGAAATCCCTCCAATGCTCAACAGCCAGCTGACGCTGTTATCCCAACGGGTGTTGCTGCACCACCACCACCACCTGCTCTGGCTGCCAACGCTGAACAAGAGGATGTTTCCCTCGTGTCGGTGACTGCATCAACAAACAACTCGAAGAACGCGCTAATCATTGCGCATACTCTACTCTAGCATCCTCCAGCGGCTGGAGCTCCTCCGATGGTCATGGAACAGTGGCGTACTAATGTCGAGCATCTGGTTGCAGCTGCAGTCGATGCCATCAGTAACAAAGGCCCGCTCCCTGCTGGGCAGGCAACTTCACAGCAGAGGACCTTGTCTAGAAGACTTGGTCCCCAAGTTTCACAACACGGGATATGTGATGTGTCCCAACAAGTGACGTCGATGCCCTCCAGGGCATGTCGCACCCATATGGCGTTGAGGCTCTCAACGCATGATCTGCGGTCGGAGCTTGACCGCCATCACAGGCAGCAGGACGGCCGCGTCCACATCGAGTGCGCATGCGAAAAGCGAGAGGCTCGGGAAAACTCTTCTCCTTTGGGAGTAGGGAGCGGCTGTTTGGCCCTGGCTATGCATCTTCGCATGGCCCGATGGCCACAGAGGTTCTGACCTCATCTGCCAGAGAAATACGATGAGACCATCAATCTCGTCGAGTTCCTCCAAATTTACTCCACCACCATCCTCGTGGCAGCTGGCAATGAGGCCGTGATGGCCAACTATTTTCCTATGGCTCTGATTGGGACCGTCAGGTCCTAGTTCATGAGTCTCCCACCTGACTCCATCAACAGTTGGGCGAAGTTATGCAATAAGTTCACTGCCAACTTCAGGAGTTCTTACACCCGGCCTGACACAGAACTGGATCTGTTTACCATACAACAGAAGTTGAGGGTGTCGCTACAATCGTTCATCCATCGTTTCTCCCAGATACGGAACACCATTCCTTCTATATCCAATGCATCTGTTGTTGTAGCATTTTGACAAGGCATCAGAGACAAGAAGATGTTGGAGAAGCTAGCGATGAAAGAAGTCATTAGTGTCACAGAACTCTTCAGCTTGGCCGACAAATGTGCCAGAGTTGCAGAGGGCCGTGAAATGCACTCCAAGCCAGCTCCAGAGGCTAACAAAAAGTCATCCAAGGCTGAAGCCACATCCTCTAGTAGTGGAAAAAAAGAAGAAAAAGTCCAACAGCAAGAAGAAGCCATCAGTCGGCACACCTACTACAGCAGCAACTGCAACTCCGGGTGGTCGAGGGCCACGCCCCGAAAAGCGACCAAGACCTTTGTCTGAAAACGGCGGCGGTTCGAAGATGTGGTGTCCGATCCACAAGACGGACACTCACAATCTAGAAGACTGCCGAGAGGTCCAAAACCTTGTTGAGCACTTCAACAAGCGCTGAGAAGAAGCTCCTTTCCGCCAACGGGAAGGAAAGCAGAAAGTCGATGAAGCTCCTCCTGATCTGGAGTTAGGCTTCCAGGACCCCAAAAAGATCCTTAAAGTTGTGTACAACACCGTTGATGATGATTCTGATATCTCCGACAACGAGCGTTAGAAGACCCTCAACACCCTCTTCGGAGGGTCCTGGGATATCACCTCCGCCGCGTCGTCAAGACAATGTGTCGGGAGATGCCTGCCACAGCTCCAACTGCCAAGGCAGAACCACATTGGAAGTGGATGGACACTCCCATCACTTTCGATGCTACAGACTGTCCATGAAACATGATCAGAGCTGGGCAACTGCCGTTAATGGTGTCTCCTACTATCAAGAATGTCCAGCTATACCATGTCTTGGTGGACGGAGGGTCAGCACTCAACCTGCTGAGCTATGAAGCTTTCATCTAGATCTAGCTCCGACTCTCAGACCTTCGCCCCTCACGTCCCTTCTCTGGGGTAGGTACGGGGGCCATCAGTCCTCTCTGCTCGATTACTCTCCCGGTGACCTTTGGGACTCGGGAGAACTACAGAACTGAGAAGTTGGTCTTCCATGTGGCTCACATCAGCTTACCCTTCAACGCCATCCTAGGTACCCGGCCATGTATAGGTTCATGACCACATCCCATTATGGCTACTTGGTGTTGAAGATGTCGACACCTTCAGGTGTTCTCCGGATACGCGAGAATCGTACTGCAGGAGTCACTGCACTGGAAGAAATCCACATGCTTACAACAGCGTAGGAGGAAGCATCTGGCAAGGAGCTAGCTACTCGACTTCCGAGCACTCGTCACCGAGGCTCAACCTTTGCACCACACATGCAGCCAAGCGGTGACATCGACATTCCTGTCAAAGTTTTCCAGATGTGTTCCGATGCTGTCCAGACCACCCGTATATCAGGAGGACTGGAAAACAAATAGGAACTCGCACTCATCACTTTCCTCCAGGCGAATGTTGACGTGTTTGCCTGGCAAACGTCACAAATGCCTGGGATCCCTAGTGAGGTGATTGAGCACAGTCTGAAGATATATCCCGATGCACGATCAGTACACCAGAAGCCCCGAAAGCAATCAGTCGAGTGGCAAAACTTCATTCAACTAGAAATCAAGAAGCTGCTCAGAGCTGGTTTTATCTGGGAGGTTCATCATCCATGATGGCTGGCAAACCCAGTCGTGGTACCAAAGGCCGGCGGGAAACTTTGGATGTGTATCGACTACACCACCTTAAATAAGGCATGTCCAAAAGATTCATTTCCACTACCTAGGGTAGACCAGATAGTGGTCTCCACCTCCGGGTGTTAGCTATTGTGTTTTCTAGATGCATACTTCGAATATCATCAGATCCAAATGTCTAGGGAAGATGAAGAACATACTACCTTCATAAGAGTAGATGGGTTGTATTGCTACACTTTCATGTCGTTTGGTCTCAAAAATGCTGCTTCAACTTTTGTGCGAGCCATGCACAAAACATTTGGAGAGCACATTAGGGACTTGGTAGAGGTCTACATCGATGACATCGTCGTGAAGGTCAAGAACAAGGAGTCAATCCTTGACAACTTGTAAGCCGTCTTTGACAAGCTGCACATGACGCGCACCAAGCTGAACCTGGACAAATATGTCTTCAGAGTTAGCTTCGGAAAGCTCCTCGGATTCTTGGTGACTCACAGAGGAATTAAGGCAAATCCGGAAAATATCAAGGCCATTGAAGACATGTGGCCCCCAGTCCGCATCAAGGATGTCTAGAAGCTAACTGGATGTCTAGCTGCGCTTAGCCAGTTCATCTCAAGACTGGCAGAATGGGCGCTTCCCTTCTTCATGTTATTGAGGAAGTCCGGGCCATTCCATTGGTCCCAAGAAGCATAAAAGGCGTTTTAAGAGCTCAAGCTGCTCCTCACCGCACTACCAATCCTGGTAGCTCCGAACCCTGGTGAGCCTCTTTTGCTTTACATTTCAGCAACTACGGAGGTTGTTAGCATGGTCCTAGTCATGGAAAGACTGGATCCACAAACAGTTCAGGAGCCCAGACCCCTCCGGAAGGGTCCGGAGCTACCTAATGGCCAGTCTGGGTCCCAGCCCCCAAGCACGGATCTTCAAGGCAAGCTGCCCGAGGATCACCTGTCTCATCTGTGGGAGTTCACATAGCTGAAGAAGAAGTTTTGGATCCCTCCGGGAGGGTCCGGGAAGCTCAAGAAGAAAGTTCGAACCCCTTCGAGAGGGTTCAATTGATGAATAAGAAGCTCCAGGACATTCTGGGAAAGTCGGACTGTCCAACGTCAAGTGTACTTCATCAGTGAAGTACTCCACAACGTCAGGACTCGATACATTGAGGTGCATAAACTCCTCTACGCAGTTCTTATTGCCTCAAGGAAGCTTCATCACTACTTCCAAGCCCACAAGATATCAGTGGTAACATCCTATCCACTGCGCGCTATACTGCATAACCCAAATTCTACTGGGAACATCGCCAAGTGGGCAGCGGAGTTGGCAAAATTCAATCTCTAATTCCTGCCTCGACAAGCTATCAAGAGTCAAGCATTGGCCGACTTCGTGGCGGAGTGGAAACCTTCTCCATCAAATCATGGGGGCCCCAGTGAGCAGAAGTCAGAACCTAAGGTCCCGGTCTTCACCGAACCTCACTGGACTCTCTACTTCGATGACTCTGTGCAGAAGCAGGGGACCAGAGCTGCAATCCTTCACCTCGCTCCGACTGGGAAGAAAGTCAAATACATGGTACACATTGACTTCAAGGCAACCAATAACATGGCGGAGTATGAAGCTCTCATCTACGGGCTCAAGGTGGCACTGTCATATGGCGTCAAACAGATGCTGGTGAAGGGTCATTCGCAACTCATTATCAAGCAAGTCAAAGGCGAATACAGCTGCAACAACCAACAACTTGCTACTTACCTCCTTGAAGTCCAGAAGCTCCAGAAGGACTTCGACGTCCTGGATATCTGCCTTGTCCAGCGTCTCAACAACGCTGAAGCTAACGAACTCTCGATGAAGGCTTCAACCGGAGCTCAAGCTCCTGACACAGCTTTTGTCAGGAGGTTGTCAAGACAAACCGCTCAGCTTGCCAAACTGAGCGAAGAGGGCAACATCAGCACCTCAAAGCTAGGAGTCCTGGTGGCCCTGTTACCATGACGTCCACCAATAGTCGTAGGTGCTGCAGGAAGCTTCGAGCAACCCAGCGCGCAAGACCCAAAAGCTCAAGTTAGCTCCAATGCATGGATCTTGGAGATTCAGAGCTACTTGAAAGACAACGTCCTTTTTGAAGACAGTGCATCCACTGACTTGATCTTTAGATTGGCTAATAGATACACACTGGTAGAAGGGGATCTCTATCGGCGCAGTGCCAACGGCGTCCCAATGCGGTGCATTGCAAGGGAATAAGGTTGCGAGCTCCTCGCGGAAATCCATGGAGGCGAGTGTGCGTACCACACATCTTCCCGCACGTTGGTTGGTAGAGCCTTCCGACATGGCTTTAACTGGCCTACAACCCTCCAGGATGCAGTTGAGTTGGTAAAAAAGTGTGAAGCGTGCCAGTTCCACGTGGAACAAATTCACACACCGGCTTAGTCGCTTCAAATGATACTGTCGGTACCCTGCAGACCGGGTACCCCCGCGCACAGGGAGAAAACCGCTAAGGACTCCGCCTCTGCCTAAGAGGCCGAATCCAAAGCTGCCACGTCGTGGAGGGAAGGACCAGATCCTACCTCTCCGTCGGGGGAGGCTCCCAAGCTGCCACGTGGCCGACAGAACTGGACCCTCACCTCCCCGCTGAGGCGGGCTCCGGAGCCGCCATGTGGCCAATCGGGACCTTAGGGCTAGGCTCGCGACCTCGCAGGGAAAGGCACTGGAACTACCACGTGGTCTGCAGCGCTGAGCCTCCACCCCTCCATAGGGGTGGGCTCCGGATGCACCACGTGGCCTGTTCCGACAAATGCCCGACTTCCCATAGAGGCAGGCTCCGACGCAACCACGTGGCGGACGGCCAACTCAGTGCGGTAGGAAGCCGTAGTAAAGGAACATGTGCGCTGCTCAGACAGGCATTAAGTACGCGCGCCTTCCCCAGGCAAGCTGAGTCGCGCATGCGTAAGTCAAGGCTTCAGTGTCCTGTCTTGTCCAAGTAGCCGGTACAGACCAACGCCGCAAGATGGATGAATGAGCCGCGAGGACAAGATGGACGGGACGTGCACGACCATCATCACCAACTATGTGTAGCCCTTGCGCATGACGCGGGGGGACGGTGCATTGACACCCCTGACAAGGGGAAGTAGATAGCAGATAATCCTAGATCTTGTATAGGATTTGGCTCTCCCCGGGACCACATGTCGGGTCCTGGGGCTCACCTTGTGACTGCAGAGTCCTTGAACTATAAAAGGACTCAGCAGACGACCTTCGCAAAGGACCGAAAAATTAGACCAAGGCTCATACACGCTCAAGCAAGGCAATACACAAACACTCCCGTGGACGTAGGGTATTACGCTCCGGCGGCCCAAACCACGTAAATCCTCTGTGTTCATCATCCTGCTGCGTTCGATCTCCTGGGACTAGCCCTCGTGAATCCAAAGAACATCCACGGGCTGCTCTCTAAGCAGGTTCGGGGGAAGTGTCATTTACGACCTTCGACATTTGGCGCGCCAGGTAGGGGGCTTTTTCCCCGTCAAGATCTCCACCAGCAGCAATGGTGAACAACCAATCCAACGCCGGTTCATCTAGGGCGCAGTCGCGGCGGCAGATAGTGGCGGAGGATCAGGCGTCATCCCGCTCTAGGGCAGGCTACCGCTTTAGGATAGGAAGGTCAGGACCTTCACGTCGCCCTGCAGTCACTTCGCCAGCTGCAGGCCGACATGCCACTCTGCGGCTACTCCGACCGTGATAGCAATCACGGCGCCGCCGGCTGCAAGCCCGGAGAGTGCGCTCGCAGTAGCGCGCGCGCTACTCCACAACCCTCCTGCTGGGGATGCTCCTCAGGGAGCAGCTCAGCAGTGGATCAACGACGTCGACCACCTCGTCACCGCCGCACTCAACGTGCCTCCACCGAGGGAGACACATGCCCAGCTGATGCATGTGTCATTGTCGCGAACACCGACAATCGACCGGTGGACGGCAGACTCGCGCTCAACCAGGATCTCGACAACAGATCTGAGAACCGGGCTGCAGCACCGTAGGGCCGGAGAGGACTGCCGAGTCACCATCGAGCGCTAGAGGGAGTGTCAGCCCAGCCTCAAGGCAGATTACAGCGTGTCGGGCCCTGTGCCCCAGGCCCATGCTATGCCTCCACCACACCAGACGTACGTCGCGCCTCCACCGCACCAGGCGTATGTCGCGCCTCCTCCACAGGCGTATGCAACAACGCCCCAACATCAGGTGTACGCAGGGCCGCCTGCTCACCCGGGCTATGCGATGCCGCCGCCGGCACCAGTCAGCCCCAGCCAAGGGTGTGCAGCGCTAGCGCCTCACCTCCGTTTCGTGGTCTAGCCACGAAAGTTCCGGCCGCACATGCCGGAGAAGTACGACGGGAGCGTCAACCCGGGCGAGTTCCTGCAGATCTACACCATTGCGATACTAGCTGCAGGAGGCGACGAGGCCATTATGGCTAACTACTTCCCCGTCGTCCTGACCGGCCCAGCTCGGTCATGGCTCATGAACCTGCCCCAGGGGTCCATAACCTCCTAGGATGAGTTGTGCCAACAGTTCGTGGCTAACTTCGGTAGTTCCTACAAGCGCCCCGGCACCAAGCTTGACCTCCACGCCATTAGATAGCAAGCTGGAGAGTCGCTGCGATCGTTCATCCAGTGGTTCTCCCAGGTACGGAACACCATCCCTCATGTTACTAGTGCATCGGTTATTGTTGCATTTAGACAAGGTGTGAGGGACAAGAAGATGCTCAAGAAGCTAGCCACGCACGAGGTGCGTCATGTCTCCGAGCTGTTCTCCCTAGCAGATAGATGTGCTAGGGCAGCTGAGGGGTGCAACTGGCACTCACAGCCATCCTCAGAAGCAAGGGAAGCCACCCCGACTGAGGAAGTAGCCTCTGCGAGGAGCAGCGGCAAGAAGAAGAAGAAGGGCAATGGCAAGAACAGGCCAAAGCCCGGAGCCCAGGCAATGGCAGCTGCGGCACCCGGCAGAACCCGAGCACCGCGCCGAGACAAGCGCCCTAGGCAGTCGCCTGAGCTCGAGGAGCCTGACTTCAAGTGCCTAGTGCACCATACAAATAGCCATAGTGCTAGCGAGTGTCGGGAAGTGAAGAGGTTCGCAGAACGTTTCCGCGAACAGAAACAGAGGAAGCAGCGCCAGGAGGGCGCACCCCCTCGCCAGAGGGAGGGCAAGCAGAAGTCTGATCCCGAGAAGGAGGATGACAGCGAGATGGGGTTCCAGGAACCCCAGCGGGCGGTTAAGGCTGTCTTCGAGGGTGGCGACTCCGACTCCAGCAGTGATAAGGAGCGCTGCAAGACCCTCCATGTCATCTACGGGGGAGTCACAGACCCCACATCCCGAAACGCGGTGAAAACTCTGCGACGGGCAGTGGCCGCGGTGGCCCCGCCCCAAGTCCGGCTCCCCACCACAAGTGGATGAGCACGACGATCAGCATCGATGCTTCTGACTGCCCGAAGAACATGGCAGAGGCAGGAGTGCTCCCGTTACTGGTGTCCCCGACCATCGCCAACGTGAAGGTCTTTCACGTGTTGATAGATGGAGGGGCGGGCCTCAACCTCATCTCCACGACGGCTTTCCAAAAGCTGCAGGTGCCGATGTCCCAACTCACACCCTCGAGCCCGTTCTCGGGTGTCGGACCTGGGAAAATCCTCCCATACGGTAACATACACCTCCCGGTGACCTTCGGGACCCCGGAGAACTACCGTACGGAGAGCGTTTTATTCGATGTGGCAGACGTCGACCTCCCCTTCAACGCAATCATTGGGAGGCCAGCCCTCTACAGGTTCATGGTTGTAGCCCACTACGGCTACCTCGTCCTGAAGATGCCGACGCCTTCCGGTGTCCTCAGGATCAGAGGGGACCGCTCAGCTGCAGTGTCAGCCTTGGAGCAGCTCCAAGCACTTGCAGCGGGGAGGGCTCCAGCCCCAGGAAGCTCGAAGAAGAGTCGGCCAGAGCAAGGCCCGACGCAGCGAGCCTCCACTACTGCACCCCGCGTGCAACCTGCCAACGACGATGATGTCCCCGTGAAGGTCGTCAGGATTGGCTCCGAGGCTGCCGAGAGAACCCGTATCGTGGGGAACTTGGACAGCAAATAGGAATGCGCGCTCATCACCTTCCTCCGGGACAATGTTGATGTGTTTGCATGGCAACCATCACAAATGCCCGGGATCCCTAGGGAGGTGATTGAGCACCATCTGAAGATCTACCCCGACGCCCGACCGGTACAGCAGAAGCCCAGGAAACGGTCCATCGAGCGGCAGAACTTCATCCGTGAAGAAATCAAGAAGCTGCTCGATGCTGGTTTCATCTGGGAGGTTCACTACCCACGGTGGTTGGCCAACCCTGTTGTTGTTCCCAAGGCTGGCGGGAAGCTCCACATGTACATCGACTACACCAACCTCAATAAGGCATGTCCAAAGGATCCATTCCCTCTTCCTAGGATAGATCAAATAGTAGACTCAACATCAGGCTGTGATCTTCTGTTTTTCCTAGATGCGTATTCCGGTTTTCACCAAATACCTATTTCTAGGGAAGATGAGGAACACACTGCTTTCATAACAGTAGACGGCCTGTATTGTTATGTCTCCATGCCTTATGGTCTCAAGAATGCTCTCCCCACCTTTGTACGTGCAATGCATAAGACATTTGGGGACCTCATTAGAGATCTGGTAGAGGTGTATGTCGACGACATCATGGTGAAAATTAGGGACCACACATCCCTATTAGACAACCTAGCCCGAGTCTTTAGCAAGCTGCGCACGACACACACGATGCTGAACCCCGACAAGTGTGTCTTTGGGGTCTCTGCTGGGAAGCTCCTTGGTTTCTTGGTATCGCACCGAGGGATCAAAGCTAACCCAGAGAAGATCAAGGCGATAGAGCTGATGCGGCCGCCGGCCCGCATCAAGGACGCGCAGAAGCTGGCAGGGTATTTGGCAGCCCTCAGCCGGTTCATCTCAAGACTGGCTGATCGAGCCCTGCCCTTCTTCAAGATTCTGCGGAAGTCAGGTCCCTTTGAGTGGACTGAGGAAGCTGAAGCGGCCTTCTAGGAGCTCAAGAAACACCTGACGACGCTACCCATTATGGTGGCGCCAGAACCCGACGAACCGCTCCTGTTGTACATCACCGCAACAACGAAAGTGGTCAGCATGGTCTTGGTTGCAGAGCGGCCGGAGCTACTGCCGCAACAAGCACCAGAAGGAGCCCCAGAGGGGGAGGCCGGGCCTCAAGGACCGAACCCAGAAAAGACCCCCCCCCCCCCCCCCCCCCCCCCGCTGTGAGTTCCAGTGACCAAGTGCCTTATGGGTCCCAGCCCCCGGAGGCCCAGCTAGACCCTGGGAGCCACATTCCCCAGGATGCAGATGCATTGCAAGGAGCCCCGGACCCCCCACGGAGGGTTCGAACCTCCCAACGGCCAGTCTACTACGTCAGTGAGGTCCTCCATGAAGCAAAAACAAGATACTTGGAGGTACACAAACTGCTGTATGCAGTGCTCATAGCGTCGAGGAAGCTCCAACATTACTTCCAGGCTCACCGGGTTTCAGTGGTCACCTCCTTCCCACTGAAGACCGTACTCCACAGCCCCAACTTGACTGGCAACATTGCCAAGTGGGCAGCGGAGCTGGCTGAGTTTGAGTTGGAGTTCTTACCTCGACATACAGTCAAGAGCCAAGCACTGGCGGACTTCTTGGCTGAATGGACCCCATCGCCAAGCAACCCGGGGGGCCCGGACAGCGGCAAAACGGTGCCCAAGGCTCCAGTTTTCACCAAGACCCCCTGGATGCTCTACTTCGACGGCTCCTCGCGGAAGCAGGGGGCCGAGGCCGGGGTCCTGCTCCTCACCCCGACTGGGGAGCAGTTCAAGTACATGGTGCGCCTCGACTTCAAGGCGACAAACAACATGGCAGAGTATGAAGCCCTAATCTTTGGGCTAAAGACTGCCCTGACTCTCAATGTTCGACAGCTTTTGGCTAAAGGTGATTCCCAACTGATCATCAAGCAAGCCAAAGGGGAGTGCAGCTACAACGACCCTCAGTTAGCAGCATACCTGCTGCACGTCCGGAAGCTGGAAAAGGACTTTGAAGTCTTGGACTTGTGCCATGTACCCCGAGCCAACAACTCAGTCGCAGACGACCTGTCAATGAAGGCCTCCACAGGGGCCCCAGTGCCTCAAGGAGTCTTTGCAAGGACGTTACCGCGACCAACCGCCCGGGCAGCCGAACCGGGCGAAGGGGGCGAGCCCAGCACCTCGAAGCTGGCAGTCCCAGCGACCCTGCTACCATGGAGTCCGCCAAGGATCGTATGCGCCACCGGGGGCTCCGAGCTACCGGGCGCCCCAGATCCAGAGGCTCAAGCAAGTCTGATGCATGGATCTTGGAGGTCCGGGACTACTTGAAAGACAATATCCTTCCCGAATAACATGCCCTGGCAGAAAGGATTGTTCGCATGGCTAAAAGGTACACGCTTGTGGAAGGAGATCTCTACCGGCGTGGTTCCAACGACATCCTACTGTGATGCATTACCCGGGAGGAGGGCTGCGACTTGCTCGCAGAGATCCATGGAGGCAAGTGCAGGAACCACGCGTCCTCCCGCACGCTGGTCGGTAAAGCCTTTCAGCATGGCTTTTACTGGCTGACAGCACTCCAGGATGCCGCCGAGATGGTAAAGAGATGCAAGGTGTGCCAGTTCCATGCCAAGCAGATCCACACACCAGCTCAGGCGCTGCAGATGATCCCTCCCTCATGGCCATTCGCTGTATGGGGGTTGGACATCCTGGGACCCTTTCCCAGAGCCGTCGGAGGATTGCGGCATCTCTACGTCTTCGTAGATAAGTTCACCAAGTGACCGGAAGCTGCCCTAGTTTTCACCATCAACAAGTAGTCAGCAGTAAAGTTCATCAAGTCGATCGTCTGTTGGTTCGGGGTCCCGAACAGAATCATCACTGATAACGGGACCCAGTTCACAAGTGCAGCGTTCCAGGAATACTACGAGGACCTAGGGATCCAAGTCTGCTATGCATCTGTTGCTCACCCGGAGAGCATTGGGCAGGTCGAAAGAGCCAATGCAGAGATCTTCAAGGGCCTCAAGACTCGCACATTCTCACACCTTGAGAAGCATGGTGCGAATTGGGTGGATGAGCTTCCGTGCGCGCTGTGGGCTAGCCGAACATCAACCAGCCGGGCCACAGGGGAAACGCCTTTCTTCTTGGTGTACGGGGCAGAGGCCGTCCCCCCCCCCCCACAAATTACCATTGGCTCCCCCCGTGCCCGGAGGTACGATGAAGCCGCGCAGGACCAGCTCCGGCGTGAAGACCTGGACCTCGTCGACGAGGGACGAGTGCGAGCGGCTCTCCGAAATGCACGGTACAGGCAGGCGCTCCGGCGCTACCACCAGAGGACCGTGCGGAGTAGGGAGCTAAAGGTAGACGACCTGGTGTTGCGCCGCATACTCTCCTGGGAAGGGTCTAACAAACTCTCCCCTAGCTGGGAGGGTCCCTTTTGGGTAACAGAGGTTTGCCGCCTAGGATGCGTCCGCCTGGCTACGGAGGATGGACAACGATTACCCAACCCATGGAACATCGAGCACCTCCGTAAGTTCTACCCCTAGACCTGGGTTGGGACAATGTTATTTCATTGTAGAAGTTACATATTGTCTCAAGACAGCACTTAGGCTAGGGGATGGGGGCTCCGAGTGCACATTCCGCTTAGCCTGGTCCAGAACCCTAAGTAGGTGCACTCGGCTTCATCTGACGCCCAGGCCGGGTTATTCCCCTTGTAAAGTCTGCTCCATCTTATGAGAAGCTACAATGAAAGAATGTTGTCCTGCCTGGTATAGGGTTTGTCAATTCAAAAATTATCTTTAATTTCTATGATGTTGTTGTAAGCCGCCGTAGCTCATGATCTATCATGAGCGCTGTCATTTTTCCCCTGCTTTAGTAATAGTGGGAGCCTTGCTGTCTGGACTACAGGTGGGGTTGATTGAGGTACCTGCAATGCGGCTGGGGCCTCGCATGTTCCAATACTCGGGGGCCTGTGTCTCCAGATGGTCTCCCCCGGAAAAGGCTTACGCCGAGCGGGAGGTCCAGGGCCATACCCTGCTTAGCCTGGTCCCGTACCCTAAGCGTGTGCGCTCTGCCTCCCCAGTGCTACAGCCGAGTACTGGGGGCCAGATGGACCACCCTTGGGTAGTATGGACGACGAGTCCTAGGTGCAGATGCACCGAATTACCCAAGCCCCACGAGTCAGCCCAGGATCGTAAGTCAAGCGACACTACAAAAAGAGCAGGGGTAAAATGACCAGCGGACAGAATTACTTCTCTTTTTTGATCTATGTACAAGTCTTTGAGGGAGTTATTCCGGCAACCACCGTCAGAGTACCCGCGAAGGTTCTTTGGATTCACGAGGGCTAGTCCCAGGAGATCGAATGCAGCAGGATGATGAACACAGAGGATTTACGTGGTTCGGGCCGCCAGAGTGTAATACCCTACGTCCACGGGAGTGTTTGTGTATTGCCTTGCCTGAGAGTGTATGAGCCTTGGTCTAATTTTTCGGTCCCTTGCGAAGGTCGTCTGCCGAGTCCTTTTATAGTTCAAGGACTCTGCAGTCACAAGGTGAGCCCCAGGACCCGACAGGTGGTCCCGGGGAGAGCCAAATCCTATACAAGATCTAGGATTAATTGCTATCTACTCCCCCTTGTCAGGGGCGTCAATGCACAGTCCCGCTGCGTCGTGCGCCAGGGCTACACATAGTTGGTGATGATGGTCGTGCACGTCCCGTCCGTTTTGTCCTCGCGGCTCATTCGTCCGTCTTGCGGCATTGGTCTGTACCGGCTACTTGGACAAGACAGGACACTGGAGTCTTGACTTACGCATGTGCGACTCAGCTTGCTCGGGAAGGCGCGCGTACTTAATGCCTGTCTGAGCAGTGCACGCGTTCCTTTACTGCGGCTTCCTACCGCACTGTGTTGGCTGTCTGCCACGTGGTTGCGCTGGAGCCTGCCTCTGTGGGAAGTCGGGCACTTGACGGAACAGGCCACGTGGTGCATCTGGAGCCCACCCCAATGGAGGGTGTAGGCTCGGCGCTGCAGGCCACGTGGTAGTTCCGGTGCCTTTCCCTATGAGGACGCGGGCCTGGCCCTGAGGCCCCGATTGGCCACGTGGCGGCTCCGGAGCCCGCCTCAGCGGGGAGGCGAGGGTCCAGTTCTGCCAGCCACGTGGCAGATTCGGAGCCTCCCCCGATGGAGAGGTAGGATCTGGTCCTTCCCTCCACGACGTGGCAGCCCTCAGATTCGGCCTCTTAGGCAGAGGCGAAGTCCTTAGCGGTTTTCTCCATGCGCGCGGGGGTACCCGGTCTATAGGGTATCGACAGTGGCCTCCGAGCCCACCTCGGAAGAGTCGTTGATACCGCAGGTGGGGTCTTCTTTCTTTTCTTCCTGCGCAACTCTTCCGATTCCACTTCGAGGCGGTTCCCCAGGCGACATGCCCCTGCCGTTGAGGCGACGTGTCCCCTTCTGGTAAGTGAAGGTGCTGAACAGGTGCCGCGCGACGTGACTCCTTCCTTCAATCGTGCTTTAACTGCGGTGGTTCCCAAGGTGGCTCCTGCACTTCCGCTGCTTTTTGCCCTTTCGGAAACCGCCGAGTTACCTTTCGCATAGCTAGCCACCCGGCTCGCCTTCTTTGTCGAGCGACCCGGGCCCTCATGTCAGTACCTACACGGGATCATTACTCTTCTACTGAGGCTGCGGCGATCCACACTCGTGCGCCTGTTGGCCTGCAGGGGTGCATAAAAAGAGAACTTTCCCCCTGAGGGTCCTTTCTCCCGCCTCTGCATCCCTGCGCTCGTGCTTTTGCCTCAAGACCAGTTCTTGCGCTCTAGCTCCCAGTCTCCTCGTCCAGAGCCTCCTCCTTCAACCCTCATGGCAAGCATCTTGCCAAGTCCAGGCTATCCAGGTCCGCTGACCTAGCCCCGATGCGTCGGCTTCTCGGCTAGCATACTCCTGCGCGGGAGCCGTGGCTCCATCCCAGGAGGCTCCCACTGAGCCTCTCCGCCGGGGAGATGGTCCTCTTCTCGTCGTACGTGCTGGCCGACTTTGTCCCACCAGCATCCGCCTTCCTAGTCATGCTCCTGGAGACCTTCGGCCTCCAACTCCACCACCTCGCGCCGAACTCGATCGCCATGCTGTCGGTCTTCGCTCACCTCTGCGAGATGTTCGTGGGGTGATGCCGTCGGTGAAGCTCTTCTGGTACTTTTTTGTACTGAGGACCAAAGGTAGGAGTTCGAAGGAGCACCTCGGCGCCTACTACTTCCAGCGCCGGACAAAGGTCCCCACGAGTACATTGCTTCCTTCAACTCTGCACGGTGGGAGCTGTGGCGTGAAGATTGGATGATCACCAAGGTCGAGGCCCACGACCGGATGTGCCTCCCCACCGGAATCCCCTACTCCGAGCGGTCATTCTGGGAGGAGCGCCCAGAGCTGGAGGAGGCATTCAACCCGGTGCTGGAGAGGATCCAGATGCTGGCGGACCACGAGTTGTCGTCTGCCATGGTGCTGAGGGACTTCATGTCCCGCCGCATAGCTCCACTCCAGCCCCGCGCCCGTCAGCGTCAATGTTCACCGGCCTGTCGGATTGCACCCAGCTCGAGACCGGCCCCGACTCCAACCTGGGCGAGCAGTAGCTGCTCGACATGCTGACCCGGGTCTGCCCCGACGACATCTCCCTGAGGCACTGGCTCTTCCGTCAGCCTGCCGCCCCTTGTGCTCGGACTCCGAGTTGAGGAGGCAGCTGCTAAAGACGATGCTGACCCTCGATGAGTCTGGGCTAGCGCGGCGCTAGATCGGGGACCCGTTCCGAGGGGTCAACATCGCCGACGACGCTGAGGAGGTGAGGCTCCCTTAAGCGACGTTGGTTCTTCAAGCGACGACTCCTCGAGCGGGCCCCAACACCATCCATGGGGTGGTGCTGTTGCCCCCGCCGACAAGGGGAAGGGGAAGGTGCCGGTTCCGGTGCCGGACCCATTCCCCAAGAAGTGCGCCGGGTCGCCGCCGCCGGCCCCTTCTGCCCCTCATCAAGACTCCGGAGCCCTGCCGCGCTCGTCGCCAGGGGGCGCGGATGGCGCCACATTGCCACCCGAGTCCTCCACACGCAAGAGGGGGAGGCTCCTCAACGCCGACGGGACCCCAGCGTTCCCTCTGCGTTCAGAGGGGCGCCAGACCTCGGGGGTGCCGCCGACACCATCACCACAGGGGCCCCCAGCACACTCAAGGGCCCCCGCCGCGGTTTCGGGGGGTCCGAACCCCCCCAACCCTTTTGGGAAGCGGTGGAACTTCAGCGTCCCCGGTAAGCTTGCTTAGATTTCACCTTTGGTGTTCTTTGCTGTGCGCCTACCCTGTCATTTTCTTATGGTCTAAGTTTGCTTGATTTCAGCGCCACCACAGCTACTCCGCCACCTGCGGGCACTTCTGCTGGGGGGTCTGTCGCTCCAGCCGGCTCGCGGGGATCTTCTGCTGCCTCGGGCCTTGCTCCGGTGCACCAGGCTGTTGCTACCGGGGTACCTTAGGCCTTCGTGCCCCGAGACCCCCGCAGCGGCTACCGAAGCCTAGTCGCGCGCCCCGACGACCGCCGCCGCGCCTGCCAACGACTCCACGTCCACTGGCTACTCCGTGCCGGCCGATGCTGCCCGCGCCCTCTGACACTGCTACGTCGGCTGGCATCACCGCCCCGGGTGCTGCCATCGGGGAGGGGGCCCTGGTCCCCGCCTCCCCAATGGTCCTCCAAATGGAGGACGACATTGAGGAAGTGGGGAGGTAGGGGCCCGCTGCTACGGTGGAGCCTCTCCCCCTGTCCGAGGCTATGTTCGTGGCCTACTCCGGCTTCCGGCAGGCCCAGGAGGCCCTTGCACGGGAGAAAGGATGGCTCGAGGACGAGGACGACCGGCTCTAGGAATGGGTGAGGACCCTGGAGGCCCGAACCCGGCCGGCGATGAGCCGAGCAGCCCAGCGGGAGGCGGTCATTCGGGAGGAGATGAAGATCCTCGAGCAGGAGCGCGACCTCATCACCCAGCTGGACGCCGTCACCCAGAAGCTGAAGGCAGACGCCGAGGCCATCCACGTTGAGGCCAGCTCCCGCCTCCAGGCCTGCGAGGATTTTCAGCACCTCCTGTCCCTCCGGGAGGCTGCTCTAGCCAAACGGGAGCAGGAGCTGGCGGCAAAGCAGGCCGAAGTGGAGGCGACCTGCTGCGGGCTCATCCTCCAGCAGGAAGGGGCGAGAGTCCGCGCCGCCGAGTTGGACCGCCGGGAAGCCGTTGTGGCTGAGGCGCAGCAGGCTCAGGCCGTTGAGCGCCAGGTCCTCCTGGACTGCAAGTTCAACGTCGCCCTCAAGGAGGGTGACTTGGACCGCCGCGAGGCGGGGGTCGGCGAGCGCAAGAGAGCCCTGGCGGCCAAGGAGAAGCGGTTCCTGGACGGCGGCCCCCGGGCACTTGCGGCGGCCCAGCAGGAGGTGGAGGAGCTCCAGGCGGCGCGCTCCGCTGAGGCCCGGAAGGTCTGGGAGTTCCTTGGCGGTGCCGACTCGGCTCTGGTGCCGCTCGGCTTCAGCCCGGCTCGCGTGGGGGAGCCGGCGCAGGAGGTGAGTCAAGTGTTCCCAGCGCTTGACTCAACCAGCTCGAGGGTGCGCTCGCTGGGGCCATCCTTGACAACAAGCTGGAGGATGAGGGACGGATGCTGGTGAAGGAGGTGGCGACACACATCCTGTCCTTCTACCGGAGCTGGTACCCCGATGTCTCCCTGCAGCCGGTCCTCGAGGGGCCCATCGCCGAGAGGGAAGAGGCCGCCAAGTCTAAAGTTTCGGATGCGGTGGCACTCATTTCCTCAAGGTTCCAGCGGAGCGGCTGAGGGCTCCCCGGGCGCCTATTTTTGTCTTTCTGTTTTTGTCTTGTGGTTGGCTGTGGTGACAAACTTTTTATTTGTGTAATAAAAAATCTGTTGTGGTGCCTTTTATACTCAGCTTGTTTTTATTTACAGCAATGTCTTCTAGCTGCTTGTTGTTCCTTAGCTTCCAGGACCTGCCGTCCCCCAAAGTATGGCCCCCTGACAGTCGTGGCCAGTTGTTATGGGCACACCTGTCATACACTTAGGGCTTAGGGCGGACCGGTGCAGGGGGAGCCTAGGATGCGTAGGTAGCATTGCCTTAGCTGAGTATGCAGGTATGTCGACCGCGGGCCCCCTGGGGGTGCCGCCGGAGCTTCAGTCCCGCGGTGGCCACCATCTTTATTGAGAGATCGACAGCGGGCCCCCTGGGGGTGCCGCTGGAGCTTCAAGCCAGCGGTGCCCGCCATCTTCAGTGAGAGGTCAACAACGGGCCCCCTGGGGGTGCCGCCAAAGCTTCTGGCTGGCGGTGCCCGCCATCTTCAGTGAGAGGTCGACAGCGGGCCCCCTAGGGGTGCCGCCGGAGCTTCAGGCCGGTGGTGCCCGCCATCTTCAGCGAGAGGTCGAAAGCGGGCCCTCTGGGGGTGCCGCTAGAGCTTCAGGCCGGCGGTGCCTGACATCTTCAGCGAGAGGTCAACAGCGGGCCCCCTGGAGCTCCAGTCCGGCGGTGCCCACTGTCTTCACGGGTACTCTAACGGTGGTTGCCGGAATAACTTCCTCAAAGA
The DNA here is from genome assembly GCA_036927565.1 of Tuctoria greenei. Lineage (NCBI taxonomy): Eukaryota > Viridiplantae > Streptophyta > Magnoliopsida > Poales > Poaceae > Tuctoria > Tuctoria greenei. The sequence goes on along the minus strand of JAYESD010000004.1, from coordinate 27,835,802 downwards.
CCTGTACATAGATCAAAAAAGAGAAGTAATTCTGTCCGCTAGTCACTTTACCCCTGCTCTTTTTGTAGTGTCGCTTGACTTACGATCCTGGGTTGACTCGTGGGGCTTGGGTAATTCAATGCTTCTGCACCTAGGACTCGTCGTCCATACTACCCAAGGGTGGTCCATTTGGCCCCCAGTACTCGGCTGTAGCGCTGGGGAGGCAGAGCGCACAGGCTTAGGGTACGGGACCAGGCTAAGCAGGCTGTGGCCCTGGACCTCCCGCTCGGCGTAAGCCTTTTCCGGGGGAGACCATCTGAAGACACAGGCCCCCGAGTATTGGAACATCCGAGGCCCCAGGCGCATTGCAGGTACCTCAAGCAACCCCACCTGCAGTCCAGACAGCAAAGCTCCCACTATTGCTAAAGCAGGGGAAAAACGACAACGCTCATGATAGATCACAAGCTATGGCGGGCTTACAGCAACATCATAAAAATTAAAGATAATTTTTGAATTGTCAAACCCTATACCAAGCAGGAAAACGTTCTTTCATTGTAGTTTCTCATAAGATGGAGCAGACTTTACAAGGGGAATAACCCAGCCTGGGTGTCGGATGGAGTCGAGTGCACCTACTTAGGGTTCTGGACCAGGCTAAGTGGAATGAGCACTCGGATCCCCATCCCCCTATCCTAAGTGCTGTCTTGAGACAATATGTAACTTTTACAATGAAATAGCATTGCCCCAACACTAGTCTAGGGGTAGAACTTACGGAGGTGCTCGATGTTCCATGGGTTGGGTAATCGCTGTCCATCCTCCGTAGCCAGGCGGACGCATCCTGGGCGGCAAACCTCTGTTACCCGGAAGGGACCCTCCCAGCTGGGGGAGAGTTTGTTAGACCCTTCCCGGGAAAGTATGCGGCGCAACACTAGGTCATCTACCTTTAGCTCCCTACTCCGCACGGTCCTTTGGTGGTAGCGCCGGAGCGCCTGCCTGTACCGTGCATTTCAGAGAGCCGCTCGCACTCGTCCCTCGTCGACGAGGTCCAGGTCTTCACGCCGGAGCTGGTCTTGCGCGGCTTCGTCGTACCTCCGGGCACGGGGGGAGCCCATGGTAATTTCTGGGGGGGGAGGACAGCCTCTGCCTCGTACACCAAGAAGAAAGGCGTTTCCCCCGTGGCTCGGCTGGTTGATGTCTAGATAGCCCACAGTGCGCACGGAAGCTCATCCACCCAATTTGCACCATGCTTCTCAAGGTGTGAGAATGTGCGCGTCTTGAGGCCCTTGAGGATCTCTGCATTGGCCCTCTCGACCTGCCCATTGCTCTCTGGATGAGCAACGGATGCATAGCAGACTTGGATCCCCAGGTCCTCGCAGTATTCCTGGAACACTGCACTTGTGAACTGGGTCCCGTTATCAGTGATGATTCTGTTCGGGACCCTGAACCGGCAGAAAATCGACTTGATGAACTTTACTGTTGACTGCTTGTTGATGGTGACAACTGGGGCGGCTTCCGGCCACTTGGTGAACTTATCTACGGCGACGTAGATATGCCAGAATCCTCCGACGGCTCTGGGAAAGGGTCCCTGGATGTCCAACCCCCATACAGCGAATGGCCATGAGGGAGGGATCATCTGCAGTGCCTATGCTGGTGTGTGGATCTGCTTGGCATGGAACTGGCACGCCTTGCATCTCTTTACCATCTCGGCGGCATCCTAGAGTGCTGTCGGCCAGTAAAAGCCATGCCGAAAGGCTTTACCCACCAGCGTGCGGAAGGACGTGTGGTTGCCGCACTCGCCTCCATGGATCTCTGCGAGCAAGTCGCAGCCGTCCTCCCGGGTAATGCATCGCAGTAGGATGTCGTTAGCGCCACGCCGGTAGAGATCCCCTTCCACCAGCGTGTACCTTTTAGCCATGCGAACAATCCTTTTTGCCAGGGCATGTTCTTCGGGAAGGATATTGTCTTTCAAGTAGTCCCGGACCTCCGAGATCCATGCATCAGGACTTGCTTGAGCCTCTGGATCTTGCGCGCCCGGTAGCTCAGAGCCCCCGGTGGCGCATACGATCCTTGGCGGACTCCATGGTAGCAGGGTCGCCAGGACTGCCAGCTTCGAGGTGCTGGGCTCGCCCCCTTCGCCTGGTTCGGCTGCCCGGGCGGTTGGTCGCGGTAACGTCCTTGCAAAGACTCCTTGAGGCGCTGGGGCCCCTATGGAGGCCTTCGTTGACAGGTCATCTGCGACTGAGTTGTCGGCTCGGGGTACATGGCACAAGTCCAAGACTTCAAAATCCTTCTCCAGCTTCCGGATGTGCAGCAGGTATGCTGCTAACTAAGGGTCATTGCAGCTGCACTCCCCTTTGGCTTGCTTGATGATCAGTTGGGAATCACCTTTAGCCAGAAGCTGTCGAACATTGAGAGTCAGGGCTGTCTTTAGCCCAAAGATTAGGGCGTCATACTCTGCCATGTTGTTTGTCGCCTTGAAGCCGAGGCGCACCATTTACTTGAACTGCTCCCCAGCCGGGGTGAGGAGCAGGACCCCGACCCTGGCCCCCTGCTTCCGTGAGGAGCTGTCGAAGTAAAGCGTCCAGGGGGTCTTGGTGAAAACTGGAGCCTTGGGCACCGTTTCGCCGTTGTCCGGCCCCTCGGGTTGCTTGGCAATGGGATCCATTCGGCCAAGAAGTCCGCCAGTGCTTGGCTTTTGACTGCATGTCAAGGTAAGAACTACAGCTCGAACTCAGCCAGCTTCGCTGCCCACTTGGCAATGTTGCCAGTCGAGTTAGGGCTGTGGAGTACGGTCTTCAGTGGGAAGGAGGTGACCACTGAAACCCGGTGAGCCTGGAAGTAATGCCGGAGCTTCCTCGACGCTATGAGCACTCCATACAACAGTTTGTGTACCTTCAAGTATCTTGTTTTTGCTTCATGGAGGACCTCACTGACGTAGTAGACTGGCCGTTGGGAGGTCCGAACCCTCCCTGGGGGGTCCGAGGCTCCTTGCAATGCGTCTGCATCCTGGGGAATGTGGTTCCCAGGGTCTAGCTGGGCCTCCGGGGGCTGGGACCCGTAAGACACTTGGTCACTGGAACTCACAGCGGGGGGGGGGGGGGGTCTCTTCTGGGTTCGGGCCTTGAGGCTCGGCCTCCCCCTCTGGGGCTCCTTCTGGTGCTTGTTGCAACAGTAGCTCCGGCCGCTCTGCAACCAAGACCATGATGACCAATTCCGTTGTTGCGGTGATGTACAACAGGAGCGGTTCACCGGGTTCTGGCGCCACCATAATAAGTAGCGTCGTCAGGTGTTTCTTGAGCTCCTGGAAGGCTGCTTCAGCTTCCTCAGTCCACTCAAAGGGACCTGACTTCCGCAGAATCTTGAAGAAGGGCAGGGCTCGCTCAGCCAGTCTTGAGATGAATCGGCTGAGGGCTGCCAAACACCCTATAAGCTTCTCCACGTCCTTGATGCGGGCCGGTGGCCGCATCAGCTCTATCGTCTTGATCTTCTCTGGGTTAGCTTCGATCCCTCTGTGCGATACCAAGAAACCAAGGAGCTTCCCTGCAAAGACCCCAAAGACACACTTGTCGGGGTTCAACATCGTGCGTGTCGTGCGCAGCCTGCTGAAGACTCAGGCTAGGTTGTCTAATAGGGATGTGCGGTCCCTAATTTTTACCACGATGTCGTCGACATACACCTCTACCAGATCTCTAATGAGGTCCCCAAATGTCTTATGAATTGCACGTACAAAGGTGGGGAGAGCATTCTTGAGACCATAAGGCATGGAGACATAGCAATACAGGTCGTCTACTGTTATGAAAGCAGTGTGTTCCTCATCTTCCCTAGACATAGGTATTTGGTGAAAACCGGAATACGCATCTAGGAAACACAGAAGATCACAGCCTGATGTTGAGTCTACTATTTTATCTATCCTAGGAAGAGGGAAGGGGTCCTTTGGACATGCCTTATTGAGGTTGGTGTAGTCGATGCACATCCGGAGCTTCCCGCCAGCCTTGGGAACGACAACAGGGTTGGCCAACCACTGTGGGTGGTGAACCTCCCGGATGGAACCAGCATCGAGCAGCTTCTTGATTTCTTCACGGATGAAGATCTACCGCTCGATGGACTATTTCCTGGGCTTCTGCTATACCGGTAGGGCGTCGGGGTAGATCTTCAGATGGTGCTCAATCACCTCCCTGGGGATCCCGGGCATTTGTGATGGTTGCCATGCAAACACATCGACGTTGTCCCGGAGGAAGGTGATGAGCGTGCATTCCTATTTGTTGTCCAAGTTCCCCGCGATACGGGTTGTCTAGGCAGCCTCGAAGCCAATCCTGACGACGTTCACGGGGACGTTGTCGTCGTTGGCAGGTTGCACACGGGGTGCAGTGGTGGAGGCTCGCTGCACCGGGCCTTGCTCTGGCCGACTCTCCTTCGAGCCTCCTGGGGTCGGAGCCCTTCCCGCTGCAAGTGCTTGGAGCTGCTCCAAGGCTGACACTACAGCTGAGCGGTCCCCTCTAAGCCTGAGGACACCAGAAGGCGTCGGCATATTCAGGACGAGGTAGCCGTAGTGGGCTACAGCCATGAACCTGTAGAGGGCTGGCCTCCCGATGATTGCGTTGAAGGGGAGGTCGACGTCTGCCACGTCGAATAAAACGCTCTCCGTACGGTAGTTCTCCGGGGTCTCGAAAGTCACCGGGAGGTGTATGTTACCGTACGGGAGAATTTGCCCAAGTCTGACACCCGAGAACAGGCTCGAGGGTGTGAGCTGGGACATCGGCGGCTGCAGCTTTCGGAAAGCCGCCGTGGAGATGAGGTTGAGGCCCGCCCCTCCATCTATCAACACGTGAAAGACCTTCACGTTGGCGATGGTCGGGGACACCAGCAGCGGGAGAACCACTAGATGAACGATCGCAGCGACTCTCCAGCGCGCTGTCTAACGGCTTGAAGGTCAAGCTCGGTGCCGGGGCGCTTGTAGGAACTGCCAAAGTTAGCCACGAACTATCGGCACAACTCATCCCAGGAGGTTATGGACCCCTGGGGCAGGTTCATGAGCCATGACCGAGCTGGGCCGGTCAGGACGATGGGGAAGTAGTTAGCCATAATGGCCTCGTCGCCTCCTACAGCTAGTATCGCAGTGGTGTAGATCTGCAGGAACTCACTCGGGTTGACGCTCCCGTCGTACTTCTCCGGCATGTGCGGCCGGAACTTTCGTGGCCAAACCACGAAACGGAGGTGAGGCGCTAGCGCTGCACACCCTTGGCTGGGGCTGACTGGTGCCGGCGTCGGCATCGCATACCCCGGGTGAGCAGGCGGGCCTGCGTACACCTGATGCTGGGGCAGTGTTGCATACGCCTGTGGAGGAGGTGCGACGTACGCCTGGTGCGGTGGAGGCGCGACGTACGTCTGGTGTGGAGGAGGCACAGCATTAGCCTGGGGCACAGGGCCAACGCTCCCTCTGGCGCTCGATGGTGACTCGGTAGTCCTCTCCGGCCCTGTGGCGCTGCAGCCCGGTTCTCAGATCTGTTGTTGAGATCCTGGTCGAGCGCGAGTCTGCCGTCCACCGGTCGATTGTCGGCGTTCACGACAATGACACATGCATCAGCTGGGCATGTGTCTCCCTCGGTGGAGGCGCGTTGAGTGTGGCGGTGACGAGGTGGTCGATGTCGTTGATCCACTGCTGAGCTGCTCCCTGAGGAGCATCCCCAGCAGGAGGGTTGTGGAGTAGCGCACGCGCTGTAGCGAGCGCACTCTCCGGGCTTGCAGCCGGCGGCTCCGTGATTGCTGTCACGGCCGGAGTACGCCGCGGGGTGGCATGTCAGCCTGCAGCCGGTGAAGTGACTGCAGGGCAATGTGAAGGTCCTGACCTTCCTGCCCTAGAGCGGTAGCCTGCCCTAGAGCGGGATGACGCCTGATCCTCCACCACTGTATGCCGCCGCGACTGCGCCCTGGATGAACCGGTGTTGGATTGGTCGTTCACCATTGCTGCCGGTGGAGATCTTGACGGGGAAAAAGCCCCCTACCTGGCGCTAAATGTCGAAGGTCGTAAACGACACTTCCCCCGGACCTGCTTAGAGAGCATCCCACGGAGGTTCTTTGGATTCACGAGGGCTAGCCCCAGGAGATCGAACGCAGCAGGATGATGAACACAGAGGATTTACGTGGTTCGGGCCGCCGGAGCGTAATACCCTACGTCCACGGGAGTATTGTGTATTGCCTTGCTTGAGCGTGTATGAGCCTTGGTCTAATTTTTCGGTCCCTTGCGAAGGTCGTTTGCCGAGTCCTTTTATAGTTCAAGGACTCTGCAGTCACAAGGTGAGCCCCAGGACCCGACAGGTGGTCCCGGGGAGTGCCAAATCCTATACAAGATCTAGGATTAATTGCTATCTACTCCCCCTTGTCAGGGGCGTCAATGCGCCGTCCCGCCGCGTCGTGCGCCAGGGCTACACATAGTTGGTGATGATGGTCGTGCACGTCCCGTTCGTCTTGTCCTCGCGGCTCATTCGTCCGTCTTGCGGCGTTGGTCTGTACCGTCTACTTGGACAAGACAGGACACTGGAGTCTTGACTTACGCATGCGCGACTCAGCTTGCCTGGGGAAGGCGCGCGTACTTAATGCCTGTCTGAGCAGCGCACGTGTTCCTTTACTGCAACTTCCTACCGCACTGCGTTGGCCGTCCGCCACATGGTTGCGCTGGAGCCTGCCTCTGTGAGAAGTCGGGCACTTGACGGAACAGGCCACGTGGTGCATCCGGAGCCCACCCCTATGGAGGGGTGGAGGCTCGGCGCTGCAGGCCATGTGGTAGTTCCGTTGCCTTTCCCTGCGAGGACGCGGGCCTGGCCCTGAGGCCCCGATTGGCCACGTGGCAGCTCCGGAGCCCGCCTCAGTGGGGAGGCGAGGGTCTAGTTCTGCCAGCCACGTGGAAGCTTGGGAGCCTCCCTCGACGGAGAGGTAGGATCTGGTCCTTCCCTCCATGACGTGGTAGCCTCAGATTCGGCCTCTTAGGCAGAGGCGGAGTCCTTAGCGGTTTTCTCCCTGTGCGCGGGGGTACCCGGTCTGCAGGGTACCGACAGTGCCCATAACAACTGGCCACGCCTGTCAGGGGCCATACTTTGGGGGACGGCAGGTCTTGGAGGCCAAGGAACAACAAGCAGCTAGAAGACATTGCTGGAAATAAAAGCAGGCTGAGTATAAAAGGCACCACAGACAGATTTTTTATCACACAAATAAAGAGTTTGTCACCACAGCCAACCACAAGACAAAAACAGAAACAGGCGCCCGGGGAGCCCTCAGCCGCTCCGCTGGAACCTTGAGGCGATGAGTGCCACCGCATCCGAAACTTCAGACTTGGCGGCCTCTTCCCTCTTGGCGATGGGCCCCTCGAGGACCGGCTGCAGGGAGACGTCGGGGTACCAGCTCCGGTAGCAGGACAGGATGTGCGTCGCCACCTCCTTCACCAGCATCCGTCTCTCGGCCTCCAGCTGGTTGTCGAGGATGGCCCCCAGCGAACGCATCTCGAGCTGGTGGAGTCAAGCGTCGGGAACACTTGACTCACCTCCTGCGCCGGCTCCCCCACGCGCGCCGGGATGAAGCCGAGCGGCACCAGAGCGGAGTCGACACCGCCAAGGAACTCCCAGACCTTCCGGGCCTCAGCGGAGCGTGCCGCACGGAGCTCCTCCACCTCCTGCTGGGCCGCCGCAAGTGCCTGGGGGCCGCCGTCCAGGAACAGATTCTCCTTGGCCGCCAGGGCCCTCTCGCGCTCGCCGACCCCCACCTCGCGGCGGTCCAAGTCACCCTCCTTGAGGGCGACGTTGAACTCGTGGTCCGGGAGGGCCTGGCGCTCAACGGACTGGTCCTGCTGCGCCTCAGCCACAGCGTCTTCCTGGCGGTCCAACTCGGCGGTGCGGACTCTCGCCCCTTCCTGCTGGAGGTTGAGCCCGCGGCAGGTCGCCTCCACTTCGGCATGGTTCGCCGCCAGCTCCTGCTCCCGTTCGGCTGGAGCAGCCTCGCGGAGGGACAACAGGTGCTGAAGGTCCTCGCAGGCCTGGAGGCGGGAGCTGGCCTCAGCGTGGATGGCCTCGGCGTCTGCCTTCAGCTTCTGGGTGACGGCGTCCAGCTGGACGATGAGGTCGCGCTCCTGCTCGAGGATCTTCATCTCCTCCCGAACGACCGCCTCCCGCTGGGCCGCTCGGCTCTTCGCCAGCCGGGTCCGGGCCTCCAGGGTCCTCGCCCATTCCTGGAGCCGGTCGTCCTTGTCCTTGAGCCGCCCTTTCTCCCGTGCAAGGGCCTCCTGGGCCTGCCGGAAGCCGGAGTAGGCCACGGTAGCAGTGGGCCCCTACCTCCCCACTTCTTCAATGTCGTCCTCCATTTGGAGGACCACTAGGGAGGCGGGGACTAGGGCCCCCTCCCCGATGGCAGCACCCAGGGTGGTGGCGCCAGCCGACGCAGCAGTGTCGGAGGGCGCGACAACATCGGCTGGCACGGAGTAGCCGGTGGACGCGGAGTCGTTGGCGGGCGCGGCGGCGGTCGTCGGTGCACACGGCTGGGCTTCGGCAGCCGCTGCGGGGGTCTCGGGCACGGAGGCCCGAGGTACCCCAGCGGTAGTAGCCTGGTGCACCGGAGCAGGGCCCGAGGCAGCAGAAGATCCCCGCGAGCCGGCTGGAGCGGCAGACCCCCCAGCAGAAGTGCCCGCGAGTGGTGGAGTAGCTGTGGTGGCGCTGAAATCAAGCAAACTTAGATCATAAGAAAATGACAGGGTAGGCGCACAGCAAAGAACACCCAAGGTAAAATCTGAGCAAGCTTACCGGGGGACGTTGAAGTTCCGCCGCTTCCCAAAAGGGTTGGGGGGGTTCGGACCCCCCGAACCCGCAGCGGGGGCCCCTGAGTGTGCTGGGGGCCCCTGTGGTGGTGGCATCAGTGGCACCCCCGAGGTCTGGCGCCCCTCCGAACGGAGAGGGAATGCTAGGGTCCTGTCGGTGTTGAGGAGCCTCCCCCTCTTGCGCGTGGAGGACTCGGGAGGCAAAGTGGCTCCATCAGCACCCCCTGGCGATGAGCGCGACGAGGCTCCAAAGTCCTGACGAGGAGCAGAAGGGGCCGGCGGCGGCGACCGAGCGCGCTTCTTGGGGGTCGGGTTCGGCACGGGAACCGACACCTTCCCCTTCCCCTTATCGGTAAAGGCGACGATGCCACCCCATGGATGGTGCAGGGGCCCGCTCGAGGAGTCGTCTCTTGAAGAACCGTCATCGCTTAAGGGAGCCTCGCCTCCCTCAGTATCGTCGGCGATGTTGACCCCCCGGAACGGGTCCCCGATCTGGCGCCGCGCTAGCTCGGATTCGTCGAGGGTCAGCATCGTCTTCAGCAGCTGCCTCCTCAACTCGGAGTCTGAGCACAAGGGGCGGCAGGCCGACGGAAGAGCCAGTGCCTCAGGGGAGATGTCATCGGGGTAGACCCGGGTCAGCATGTCGAGCAGCTGCTGCTCGCCCAGGTTGGAGTCGGGGCCGGTCTCGAGCCGGGTGCAGTCCGATAGGTCGGTGAACATCGACGCCGGTCGGGCGCGGTGCTGGAGTGGAGCTATGCGACGGGACATGAAGTCCGTGAGCACCATGGCAGACGACAACCTGTGGTCTGCCAGCATCTGGATCCTCTCCAGCACCGGGTTGAATGCCTCCTCCAGCTCTTGGCGCTCCTCCCAGAATGACCGCTCAGAGTAGGGGATTCCGGTGGGGAGGCACATCCGGTCGTGCACCTCGACCATGGCTATCATCCAATCTTCACACCACAGCTCCCACCGTGCAGAGTTGAAGGAAGCAATGTACCTCGTGGGGACCTTTGTCTGGTGCTGGAAGTAGTAGGCGCCGAGGTGCTCCTTCGAACTCTTGCCGGTGGCCCTCAGTACAAGAAAGTACCGGAAGAGCTTCACCGACGGCATCACCCCACAAACATCTCACAGAGGTGAGCGAAGACCGCCAGCATGGCGATCGAGTTCGGCGCGAGGTGGTGGAGTTGGAGGCCGAAGGTCTCTAGGAGCATGACCAGGAAGGCGGATGCTGGCGGGACAAAGTCGGCCAGCACGTACGACGAGAAGAGGACCATCTCCCCGGTGGAGAGGCTTAGCGGGAGCCTCCCGGGACGGAGCCACGACTCCTGCTCAGGAGTATGCCAGCTGAGAAGCCGGCGCATGGGGGCTAGGTCAGCGGACCTGGACAGCCTGGACTTGGGCAAGATGCTCGCCATGAGGGTTGAAGGAGGAGGCTCTAGACGGGGAGACTGGGAGCTAGAGCGCAGGGGTGCAGAGGCGGGAGAAAGGACCCTCAGGGGGGAAGTTCTCTTTTTATGCACCCCTGTAGGCCAACAGGCGCAAAAGATTGAATCGCCGCAGCCTCAGTAGAAAAGTAATGGTCCCGCGTAGGCAATGACATGAGGGCCCGAGTCACTCGACAAAAAAGGTGAGCTGGGCGGCTAGCTATGCGGGAGGTAACTCAGCGGTTTCCGAAAGGGCAAAAGCAGCAGAAGTGCAGGAGACACCTTGGGAACCACCGCAGTTAAAGCACGATTGAAGGCAGGAGTCACGTCGCGCGGACCTGTTCAGCACCTTCACTTACTAGAAGGGGACACGTCGCCTCAACGGCAGGGGCGTGTCGCCTGGGGAACTGCCTCGAAGTGGAATCGGAACAGTTGCGCGGGAAGAAAAGGAAGAAGACCCCACTTGCGCTATCGACGACTCTCCCAAGGTGGGCCCAGGGGCCACTGTCGGTACCCTGCAGACCGGGTACCTCCGCACACAGGGAGAAAACCGCTAAGGACGCTGCCTCTGCCTAAGAGGCCGAATCCGAAGCTGCCACGTCGTGGAGGGAAGGACCAGATCCTACCTCTCCGTCGGGGGAGACTCCAATCTACCACATGGCCGGCAGAACTGGACCCTCGCCTCCCCGCTGAGGCGGGCTCCAAAGCCGCCACGTGGCCAATCGGGACCTCAGGGCCAGGCCCGCGACCTCGCAGGGAAAGGCACCGGAACTACCACGTGGCCTGCAGCGCTGAGCCTCCACCCCTCCATAGGGGTGGGCTCCGGATGCACCACATGGCCTGTTCCGACAAATGCCCGACTTCCCACAGAGGCAGGCTCTGGCGCAACCACGTGGCGGACGGCCAACTCAGTGCGGTAGGAAGCCGCAGTAAAGGAACGCATGCGCTGCTCAGACAGGCATTAAGTATGCGCGTCTTCCCCAGGCAAGCTGAGTCGCGCATGCGTAAGTCAAGGCTCCAGTGTCCTGTCTTGTCCAAGTAGCCGGTACAGACCAACGCCACAAGTCGGACGAATGATCCGCGAGGACAAGACAGACAGGACGTGCACGGCCATCATCACCAACTATGTGTAGCCCTGTCGCACGACGCGGGGCGACGGCGCATTGACACCCATGACAAGGGGAAGTAGATAGCAATTAATCCTAGATCTTGTATAGGATTTGGCTCTCCCCGGGATCACATGTCGGGTCTTGGGGCTCACCTTGTGACTGCGGAGTCCTTGAACTATAAAAGGGCTCGGCAGACGACCTTCGCAAAGGACCAAAAAATTAGACCAAGGCTCATACACGCTCAAGCAAGGCAATACACAAACACTCACGTGGAGGTAGGGTATTACGCTCCGGCGGCCCGAACCACGTAAATCCTCTGTGTTCATCATCCTGCTGCGTTCGATCTCCTTGGACTAGCCCTCGTGAATCCAAAGAACCTCCGCGGGATGCTCTCTAAGCAGGTCCGGGGGAAGTGTCGTTTATGACCTTCGACAGATACCTTGTACATGGTCGTTCGATGTGTGGGGGATGGACATTTTGGGACCTTTCCCAAAAGCCGTTGGAGGTTACAGGTTCCTGTACGTCGCCATCAACAAGTTCACCAAGTGGCCGGAAGCAACTCCAGTTGTGACTATCAACAAACAATCATCTATCAAGTTCTTGAAGTCCGTAGTCTGCAGATTTGGGGTTCCAAACAGAGTCATCACTGACAATGAAACCTAATTCACAAGTGCAGCATCCCAAGAATATTGCGAAGACCTCGACATTCAAGTCAACTACGCATCAGTAGCTCACTTGGCAAGTAATAGCCAAGCTGAGAGAGCAAATGCAGAAATATTGAAAGGACTCAAGATGTGCACTTACGAGCAGCTGAAGTAACACGGAGCCAACTGGATAGAGGAGCTTCTGTTCGCCTGTGGGCGAGCAGGACAACACTTAGCCAGTCAACTAGGGAGACACCCTTCTTCTTGGTGTACGGAGCAGAAGCGGTCCTTCTTCCGGAGATCACCATGGGGTCACTCCGGGTCCAGACCTTTGAAGAAGCCATGCAGGACAAGGTCCGGCGTGAATACCTTGACCTCGTCGACGAGCGAAGGTGCCAAGCAGCAGTTCGGAATGCACGATACTGCCAGGCACTCCAGCGCTATCACCAAAGGCATGTGCGCAACCGACAGCTTGAAGAAGGCAATCTGGTGTTGCAGAGAATACAAACTTGTGAAGGGAAGAACAAACTATCCCCCAGCTGGGAAAGTCCCTTCTGAATGATCAAAGTATCCTGTCCCAGATGCGTTCGCTTGGCAATAGAGGATGGGACTCCGCTTTCCAATCCTTGGAACATCGAGCACCTCCATAAGTTTTATGCTTAGTTTCACGGAGGTGAGTCTGTAATTACACATAATGTAAGTTATAGAGTCTATACACAGAGTTGGGTAGGTCCTAAAGGAGAACTTCTAGACACCTCCGAGAGGGTCCGGCAAGTTCAAGCCCACCTAACTTGGTCCCTATACTGAAAGTGCGGCTTGCCTACCCTGGGTTAGAACAAGATGAATAGCACACTTGGCCTAGTTCCGTACCCTAAGTATGTCCTTGTCTCCCCTGTAATTCGGACCTATAATGAAAGACATTGTTGTGTGAAGGCAGACTCCACGTGCATTAATTTTGTACAGGCTCATTTTACTTTTATTATCTTTTTCTTCTTGTCTATAATGGAGTTGTGCAATTCTTTTTGAGATTTAGTCCAAGTTATTTGTATGATGTACGAGTTATATTGTTAATCTTTTTTGGATCTTAGCATTGCTAGATGGTCTAGTCGCCCGAACGCCAAAGCCAATAATAGGTCTCAAGTGCGCTATCAACTTAGACTGGTCCAACACCCTAAGTACGCCACTCTACCTATATTTTTGTAGGCCTCAGTAGGGTGGGTCCGAAAGGCATTCGGATCTGAAGAGGTTACATCAATTTACTTGTTGTCATGTTGAATTTCATCGGACCTAAATTTCAAATAAGAACAATAAGTCGCAAAAAATTTATAGACAATAAGACGAATTTTACTGTTTTCTTGTCTTTAACGCGCAGGAAAGATGGTGGATGTTGCCAGAGCTACTAAGCTCCGACAACCCCAGGGAGCCCGCCGTCGATGTTTATAACGTTAAAAGTGGGCGTTCTCGGAGCTAACAAGCTCCAACAACTCCCACGGGGGCGAACCATTGACGTGAAGAATAAGCGGCAATCCAAGTGAAGATGGCGAAGAAATCACCCTTAAGGGATTCGCCGTCGACGTATTATATGTTGATGGTGGATATCATCGAAGCCAGGAAGCTCCAACGATCTTAGGGGGCCTGCCGTCGATGCACTATGTGTTGGCAGTAGGCACCGTCAGAGCTATAAAGCTCCGACAACCCCTAGGGGGCCCGCCGTCGATGTTTCACGCGTTGACAGTGGGTGCCATCGGACCTACCTAGCTCCGACACATCCCAGGGGGCCCGCTATCGATGCTCTATGAGTTGGCAGTGGGCGCCGTCAGACCTATCAAGCTCCGACAACCCCCGGGGGCCCGCCGTCGATGTTCTAACTGTTGGTGGTGGGCGCCGTCGTATCTACAAAGTTCCAACACCACCCAAGGGCCCACCCTCGATGTCACAAAGGGTCCCTGGAGATGTCAGAAGCAAACTTCAGACCTAAGAGCTAGGCATTCTAGCTACAAGTTTGAAGCGTTCAAGTCATCAAGACATTGTCAGATCCTTTTGGTACATGTTCGCAATCAAATTGTGTACATCTACCAGGAGGCCAATAAGATAAAGGACAATGCATTGAAGACAAATACAAAATGGAATTTATTCATTCAAGAAGAGTGGATTTCATTCATTTGAAGGATTGGATTACAAAATCAGGATTTCAAAGGAAAAGGCAACAAAAAGAGGTCCTGGCTACTAGAGGTCCTAAGTTCTATGGAAATACGAGGAAACTTTCTGGTCAGCTTCTTGAACGCTGGCTCTGGCGGCATCTTCCTCTTCCGCAATGGGCCCTTTGAACACCGGATCTAGAGAAAGTTGGGGGTCTCGGCTTTTGAAACACGTCAGTACAAATTCAGCGACGTTCTATGCTAGAGACTTCCCCTCTGTCTCCAATTGGTCGACGATGATGTTACCCATCGCGTCCAGCTTGTTGCTGGTAGAGCTCAGCGCCACCAGCGCCTTGTTTAGCTCCGGCTCTCGGTCATCAGGACATACCGAGCTAAAGCCAAGCGGCACTGGAGCCTTGTTAGCATGCCCCAGGAAGTCCCAGACTTGCTGAGACTCTGTTGCACTCGCATTATCGAGTTCCTCCAGTGACCTTTTAGCGCCCGCAAGCTCCAAACCTTCTGTGGTGATGCGCTTGACCTCTTTGGCATGTTGTTGAATACTCTCATCCACTTTCTTCTCGCGGTCAGCAAGCTCCAACTCCTAGAGGTGGATGCGGTTCCGGCGGTTCGCCAGGTCCTTCTCCCGGCCTTTTACCTTTTCCTCACTGGTGGCGACATCAACTTCTCTTTTTGAGAGCTCCTGCACCATCTTCCAGTGCTTCTCCTCCATCCGCTTGCGCCGCTGCTCAAATTTTTTAGTGTGGTCAGCAAAGCCTTGCTCTCCCAGAGACAGTCTCTATGCAAGCTCCTCCTCCATTTTCATAATATTCTCCTGCTTCTCCAGTAGTTTCTCCTCCCTTTCATCGAGGTCCTCTCAGCGCTTAAGGAGGATCTCATTCAACTTGCTCAGGTTGTCTTGGCGATCGTCAGCAGCCTCATTGCTCTTCCTAGCATACTGGAGAATCTCCCAAGACTTCGCGTAGAGGACCCTGATGGAAGCCTCTCGCTCATCCAGTAGCTTGCCCCAGTATATCAGTCGGGCCTTCTCCTTTTCGATCCACTCCTGCTGATCTGCAAGCCTTGATTGTGTCAGTTTGGTCTCAAAATGAAGTCTGTTGCGCTAATGCCTCAAGGTGTGGTGCTCTTCTTCAAGGACATTACTGTCGTGGTCGAAGGCGAGATGAACTTGGCAGAGACTGGACCAAGCCTTTTCAATAAAAAACGCCAAAGGAATTGGCTCCGGACCTGTTGGGCTCTCCTTCGCCGACTCCAAGGGGTCTTCTAACAAAAAAATCGGGTCCCACGGCACAAGTGTGGTCCTCTGCGGCTCTGTGGCAATAGGGCCACCCTCTGGGAACTCTTCTATCCTCACTCAGGCTAAGGAAGGTCCCACCGAGGGAACTTCAACCTTCGGGGCCGACGGCGAGGGTCCCTCTGTTGGATCTTCAATCATTGGCTCTGCAAGAGGAGGACCTGCCGCCGACTATTCAGGGCGCCCCGGCTCTAACATTGATGCCTCCGGAATAATTACCTCCGGGGCGGCCACAACAGCTTGATCTAGAGCCCCCACCACCTCTGGCCCAGGGGCCGAAACATCAACCATCTCCGGCTCGGGAGCCAGAGCTTCAACAACTTCCGGCACGAAAGCCGAAACTTCAAGCGCTTTCGGCTTAGTTGTCGGGTCTTCGACAACTTCCGACACAGGTGGCAGAGCTTTAGCTACCCCCCGCTCAAACACCGGAGCTTCCATCATCTCCGTCCCATGCGATGGAGCTTCAGCCGCCAGCTCTACAGTCGCTGGCACATCTTCACAAACATCTCCCCCGTGGTCCAGCGATACCACGGGAGCTTCAAGCATCATCTCCAGATCCATATCCACCACAGATGGCGCTGGAGCTGCCGTGTCTTCAGCCACCACTTGGGGAGGCACAAGGATTGAAGCTGGAGCTTCCGCACGCTCAACCTTAGTTGTTGCGTCAGTTGCCGAAGCCTCGGTCTTCTTTTTCAACACCCTCGAAACAAAAGATCCGGAAAATTCAAGACATGATAAAGACAAGATTAGCACCCCAAGGAAAGATGACAATGCTTAGATAGGGAAGCTACCGCCTCAGTCACCGCAGAATTTCTTCTTCTGAGGGCCAGAGTCGGAGCCCACCAGACCTGGTGAGGCAAAAACCTCGGATCTCAGTCAGGAACTAGCTGCAGCCGCTGGTGACACCTCAGTCGGGACCTCCCTCAGCTGGGAAGAATCTCCGGACCTAGAGCCTGCAGCTGGCACTAGAGCTGGAGTCAATTTCCCGGAGTTGGCACCCCTCTAGGGTGTCGGCACCAAAGGAGGCGTGGCTGCTGAAGCTCTACTACGCCGGGGAGAGGGGGTTGTTGAAGTCGGAGCTGATCTGACGGAGCTCCTATTAGGATGCCTCAACTTCCTCTTTCGGCTGGAAGACTTGGACGGTTCCTTGCCCTTGTCCTTGCCCTTGCTGGCGTCATCGACCTTCTGTCTTAGAGTAGCGGTCGGAGCCACCCTCTCTGAAGCTCTGGGAATGGCGACCCCGGTGGTTCTACGTCTCTCCACCAGGCCAAGATTGTCTAGCTCCGGATATCCCTTTCGGAGCTCCCTCCTGACATACGGAACCATATTCAGTGGGAGGAAGTCCGCCGGAAGTGTCAAAGAGTCGCGGGAGATAGCCCCGTGTTGAAGTTTCTGGATGTGAAGCTTCAAAGTCCCGTCATCCAGATTGGTCTGGAGGCCAACTTCAATTCGGTTGTAGTCCATCTCGTTGTTGAAAGCCCGGGCGGGCCATTCCCTCTTCATCAGTGGAGCCCACCAGTTCGTAAGGAAGTTCCCGAAGACCATTTGAGGGGTTCACCCTCCACACACCGGCGGATCCTGGTCAGGATGGGATTGAAAGCTTCAGGCAGCTCCGGAGCTGTGTTCCATACATCGGTGTCAACATTGGGGAGGCCCGTCGACAGCTCCAGCCTGTCGTAATGATCCACCATGATAATCACCCAATCCTTCTTCCTGTTGTCCCACTTGCCGGAAGGGAAGAATCTCAGGTACTTGAAGGGACAGTTCTTGCGCTTCACGAAGTAATAGAAGCCCAAGTACTCATCACTCTTCTCGGTGGTGTGGACCGTGAAGAAGGTATGGAAGAGATCAATGCATGGTGCCACACCCACCCACACCTCGCAGAAGTGAACGAAGGTCGCCACTAGCAAGAAGGATTGGGGGTCGAGGTGATGAAGCAGGTGGCCGTAGAAATCCAGCAACATCAAGAGAAAGCTTGAGAAAGGCGGGACCAGACCCACCAAGGCGTATGCTAAGAAGTACACTGTCGGTACCCCGCAGACCGGGTACCCCCACGCACATGGAGAAAACGGCTAAGGACCCAGCCTCTACTTGGAGGCAGAGTCCGAGGCTGCCACGTCATGGAGGGAAGGACCAGATCCTTCCTCCCCGCTAGGGCGGGCTCCCGGGCTGCCACGTGGCTGGCAGGAGCGGACCCTCGCCTCCTCGTCAAGGCGGGCTCCAGGGCAGTCACGTGGCATACAGAACCGGACCCTCGCCTCCCCTCCAAGGCGGGCTTTAGGGCTTCCACGTGGCCGGCAGAACCGGACCCTCGCCTCCCCGCCGAGGCGGGATCCGGGGCTGCCACATAGCCATCGGAACCCCTGGGACCAGGACCGTCTCCCCGCAGGGAAGGGCTCTGGAACTGCCACGTGGCCCACATGGCTGATCCTCCGCCCTTCCGCGGAGGTGGGCTCCGGAGGTGCCACGTGGCCTGTACAGCCGGGCGCTCGACTCCCCGCAGAGGAAGGCCCTAGTGCGACCACGTGGCGGACGGCCAACTCAATGCGGTAGGAGGCCGCAGTAAAGGAAAGAGTGCACTGCTCAGACATGCATTAAGTATGCGCGCCTTCCCCAGGCGAAGCGGAGTCGCGCATGCCCAAGTCAAGGCTCCAATGTCCTGTCTTGTCCAAGTAGCCGGTACAGACCCACTGCGCAAGACGAACGAGTGAGCGGCGGGGACAAGACAGCGAGACATGCCCTACCATCATCAACAACTATGTGTAGCCCTGACGCACGATGCGGTGGGATGGCACATTGAAGCCCCTAACAAAGGGAAGTAGATAGCATTTAATCCTAGATCTTGTATAGGATTTGGCTCTCCCCGGGACCACCTGTCGGGCCCTGGGGCCTACCTTGTGACTGCAGAGTCTTTGGACTATAAAAGGACTCGGCAGGCGACCTTCACAGGGGATCGATCGAAACTCAGACACGCTCAAGCAAGGCAATACACAAACACTCCCTTGGATGTAGTGTGTTATGATCCGGCGGCCCTAACCACGTAAACCCTCTGTGTTCACCATCTCGCTGCGCTCAATATCCTAGGACTAGCCCTCGTGAATCCAAAGAACCTCGGCGGGCTGCTCTCTAAGCATGTCCGGGGGAAGTGTCATTCATGACCTTTGACATTTGGCGCGCCAGGTAGGGGGCTTTTTCCCCATTAAGATTTCCACCAGCAGCAATGGTGAACGGCCATTCCAACGCCAGTTCATCAAGGCCGCAGTCACAGCGACAGGCAACCTTAACGGCTGAGGACCAGGCATCATCTCGCTCTAGGGCAGGATCCCGCTGTAGAGCAGCAAAGTCGGGACCTTCGCGTCGCCCTGTTGTCACCTCGCCGGCTGCAGGCCGGCATGCCACAACACGGCGTACTCCATCCGTGACGGCAGCTACGGTGCCGCCGACTGCGAGCCCGAAGAGTGCGCTCGCAGCAGTGCGTGCGCTACTCCACAACCCACCTGCTAGGGATGCTCCTCGGGGAGCAGCTCAGCAGTGGATCAACGACGTCGACCACCTCGTCATCGCTGCACTCAATGCACCTCCACCAAGGGAGACACATGCCCAGCCGATGCATGTGTCGTTGTCACGGACTCCAATAGTTGACCGATGGATGGCACACTCACGGTCGACCAGGATCTCGACAACAGACCTGAGAACTGGGCTCAAGCGCCGCAGGTCAGGAGAAGACTGTCGAGTCACCATCGAGCGACAGAGGGAGCGACAGCGCAACCTCGAGGCAGATTACGGTGCACCAGGCCCTGAGCCCCAGGCTCACGCCATGCCTCCACCATAGCAGGCGTACATCGCGCCTCCACCTCCACAGGCGTACGCTGCACCACCCCAGCCTCAGGTGTACGCAGGCCCACCTACTCACCAGGGGTATGCAGTGCCACGATCGGCACCAGCCAGCCCCATCCAAGGGTGTGCAGCTCTGGCACCTCACCTCCATTTCGTGGTATGACCACGAAAGTTCCAGCCACACATGCCGGAGAAGTACGACGGGGGCGTCAACCCGAGTGAGTTCCTGCAGATCTACTCCACCGCGATACTAGCTGCAGGAGGCAACGAGTCCATCATGGCTAACTACTTCCCCATTGTCCTGACCGGCCCAGACCGGTCATGGCTCATGAACCTGCCCCAAGGGTCCATAACCTCCTGGGATGAGCTGTGCCGACAGTTCGTGGTGAACTTCGGTAGTTCCTACAAGCGCCCCGGCACAGAGCTTGACCTCCACACCGCCAGACAGCGCGCTGGAGAGTCGCTGCGATCGTTCATCCAGCGGTTCTCTCAGGTACGGAGCACCATCCCTCATGTCGCTAGCGCATCAGTTATTGTTGCGTTCAGACAGGGTGTGAGGGACAAGAAGATGATCGAGAAGCTAGCCACGCACGAAGTGTGTGATGTCTCTGAGCTGTTCGCTCTGGCAGACAGATGTGCTAGGGCAGCTAAGGGACGCAACTGGCACTCCCAACCTTCCTCAGAGGCAAGGGAGGCCACGCCGACTGAGGAAGGAGCCTCTGCAAAGAGCATCGGCAAGAAGAAGAAGAAGAAGGGCCATGGCCAGAACAAGCAAAAGCACGGAGCCCATGCGGTGGCAGCCGCGGCACCCGGCGGAGCCCGGGTGCCGCGTCGAGACAAGCGCCCTCGGCAGTCACCAGAACCCGAGGACCCTAACTTCAAGTGCCCGGTGCACCACACAAATAGCCATAGTGCTAGCGAGTGCAGTGAAGTGAAGAAGTTCGCAGAGTGCTTCCGCGAGCAGAAACAGAAGCAGCAGCGCCAGGAGGGCGCGCCTCCCCGCCAGAGGGAGGGCAATTAGAAGGTCGATCTTGAAAAGGAGGATGACAGCGAGATGGGGTTCCAGGAACCCCAAAGGGCGGTGAAGGCTGTCTTCGAGGGTGGCGACTCCGACTCCAGCAGCGATAAGGAGCATCGCAAGACTCTCCACGTCATCTACGGGGGTCCACAGATCCCATGTCCCGAAACGCAGTGAAGACTTTGCGATGGGCAGTGGCCGCAGTGGCCCCCGCTCTGAGCCCGACTCCCCACCACAAGTGGATGAGCACGGCAATCAGCTTTGGTGCCTCTGATTGTCCGAAGAACATGGCAGGAGCATGCGTACTCCCGTTGCTGGTGTCCCCGACCATCGCCAACGTGACGGTCTTTCACGTGCTGATTGATGGTGGGGCAGGCCTCAACCTCATCTCCGCGGCAGCCTCCCAGAAGCTACAGCTGCCGATGTCCCGGCTCACACCTTCGAGCCCGTTCTCAGGTGTCGGACCGGGACAAATCCTCCCGTACGGTAACATTCACCTCCCGGTGACCTTTGAGACCCCGGAGAATTACCGTACGGAGAGCGTTTTGTTCGACGTGGCGGACGTCGACCTCCCATTCAACACAATCATCGAAAGACCGGTGCTCTACATGTTCATGGCTGTAGCCCACTACGGCTACCTCATCCTGAAGATGCAGACGCCTTCTGGCGTCCTCAGGGTCAGAGGGGACCGCTCAGCTGCAGTATCCGCCTTAGGGCAGCTCTAGGCGCTCGCAGCGGGGAGGGCTCCGGCTCCTGGGGGCGCGAAGGAGAGTCGACCAGAACAGGGCCCGGTGCAGCGGGCCTCCACTTCTGCACCCCGCGTGTGACCAGTCGACGACGACGTCCCGGTAAAGGTCATCAGGATTGGCTCGAGGCTGCCCAGACAACCCGCATCGTAGGGAACCTGAACAGCAAATAGGAACTCGCGCTCGTCACCTTCCTCCGAGAAAATGTTGATGTGTTTGCATGGCAACCATCAAAAATTCCCGGGATCCCCAGGGAGATGATTGAGCACCATATGAAGATTTTCCCCGACGCCCGACCGGTGCAGCAGAAGCCCAGGAAACAGTCCATCGAGTGGCATAACTTCATCTGTGAAGAAATCAAGAAGTTGCTTGATGCTGGTTTCATCCGGGAGGTCCACCATGATAGGAAAAAGGTGAGTCCCGATCTTCCTAAAGGTAATGGATAGGTCGATTGATGTGGAGATCTCGACGTTGATGATCCGAGGCTCTCGAGTAGAACACGAACAGCCCCTGCAATCACTACACCACCGCTCCGTTGGTTATCAACCATGCTTCACACGATTTACCACGCCAAGAAGGCTAATCCCTGCAAGTGTAACCGAGAACACAGGCAAGAACGTAGAAGAAGCAATCTGAAATTGCTGAATTGGGGTTTCACAAACCGATAAACGGCGATATTATTGATCTAAGCAAAACCCAATTGTCTATGGCGGCTACCATGGAGTATATATAGGTGGGAGGACGTCCAAGGGGGTGTTAGGGTCGTGACCTAACCCTAAGACACGAAAATAATGGACTTAGACTTGATACAAGCCCCAATGGCCCAATACGGTGGCGCAGCACCCTGACAGATTCTGTACTTGACTTTGTTTCGACGATTCCCGTCAACTCTGAATGAATTTTGACATGGGACCGGCGCCATTGGAAAGGTTATCCTCGCCCCTTTCCATGCATATGTAGAACGTCCAAAATGGAGTGTGTATGCGTTCTGGGCATCCGTTTTAGTGTGTACTGCTCCTGGACTCCGAGTTGGATACGATTTGGAGTTTGGTTCGGTTTCCATCTTCTTTGAACGAATTCTCTGGTCTTCCACGTCCCTAATACTCCCTCCAAGTACTCCTTGAACCTCTCCATGAATCCTAATCACAAATAAATCATTAATTAGCAATCTATGCTCAAAAACATATAAGGAAATATATAAGAACGAGTTCACCTCTGAAATTAATTGTTGTGTATGAACTCTATTAATTTCATCTTGTATGTTCAATGGAGTGTTGTTTGTATCCATAGAAGTGATGTCCTCATCATCCTCCCCTTCTTGAATTGGAGTCGTCCTCGACTCAACTTCATCTTCTATTATGTGTTGGTCCAAATGTGCAACGCCATCAAATCTTTTTGTATGCATGAATGGAGGAGGCCAAGGTGGTGGATGACATAGTGCACCATCTTGATCTTGTCCATCAAATAAGAGTGCACATTCACTTGAGCTAGGATCCCAAACAAATAAACATTGTGCCGTATTTATTTGTGCAATGATAATATGCATGATCTCATAATTCTCCCCTTCTTTATGACAAGCCGTCCTCGGCTTGCTCGTATGTCAAGGAAAAAGGATTGCTTTGGGGCTAGAATGAACACTGTCCATATTGCACAACCGCAATGAACAATGCTTCTTTTTTATTTGTTGTCCTTGCTGCAATAAAAAAATGATAGAAAAACTTGATAATACATTATTAGTGTTGGTGCATCCATTCATTTCACCATGTTCTTGCAGCACAAAAGGAGCTTGCACATTTGAACATATGTAAACTTTATGCACCATAAATTCACCACTATCTTCATAGTTGCCTATAGCATGAAAAATATTTCTACTTAATAAAGGCAATTCAGATTGTGAAAATATTCTCCTCTCTATAATATTTAGATCACAAAGAGTGTCAAATTCAATATAACCCAAAGTATTTAGAGAAGACAAAAATTTCAGCTCATCATTTTCAGCAGTAGCGGTGATCAAATTATGAATTTCAGCACAAGTAGGTGAATCCAAAACACAATCATCTTGTACATTAACTTGTTTTTGCATAGGTTTAATTGAGTTATCAGCACACAACTCTTTCGTAGCGCAACGATCAGCAGGAAAATCAACATGTGACAATGGTGTATAAATAAATAATTCTAATAGTTGCTCCTCGAAAATAGCATGATTGGTGGAAAAATTCAGAACATCCAAAAACTTCTCACCTTCTGTATTTGTAGAATGTTTTGCCTTACCATTTTTAGCAGTGATTTCGAGTGCATTATGAGTTGATCCATCTAAAATTTCACAAGTGTTGTCAAAAGCCTCGTTCTCTTTTGCATCATCTATATGATTTCCTATATTGTCCTGCAAAACGTTAGACACAAAAAGAGGTACAACAAGAAATTTCTCCTCAAATTGCTGAATTTCTTCTTTGCACATAGATACATTAGCAAAAGTTTCTCGCATAAGAATTTTCGTTTCTTTCCATGTTCGAGGTTTTTCTAATTCATTTAAATTGTTCCACCAAGTTAATGCACAATCTACTAATGCACTTGCAACATTTCTAATCTTTCTCCTCTCACACATATGACATTGTCCAAAAATTTTATCCACCTCTATTTCCCAAGTAATATATTCATCATAACCAAAACCATCATAAGAAGGAAGAGATGGGCGAATGTAATTACTTCTTGTGGAAGGTGTTGTAAAGGTGGTCTGAATGTCATGTGAATCCTTGTTTGATGTTTGATTTTTACTGAGCAACTCCATCGTCGTCTTCATTATGTCCATCATCTCAGCATATAATGCATGATTCTTGCTTTTACCTGACATTGTTAGTAGCAAACAGAAGACAACACAAAAAATATGTTATCCCTATCAACTACAAAGGATAATGGCAAAGTGGAAGTGGAATCACACACTCTCAAGCGTCTTACCACGCTCTTACAAGTGTTCTTACCGACACTGGAGGTGGCAAACGGTGGACGGTATGAAGAAACCAATGAAGCGTGGGATGATTGCAAATGTGTATTGATTCTGCTCAAGAGTAAGGTGTAGCTTGGATGGCACTTTCTATGTAGCAAGGATTAGCAACAATGAAATCAGATAGTAAAGTTGAATAAGTGTCCAAAGTATTTGTCAAAGTTGCTGGCCTAAATGTGTTCCTAGTAGTTCAAGCTAGCAAGACATGAGACAAAACTAGATGACACAAAGAACGCAAGCACTTCTATTTTTTGTTGTTGTTTTTTCCTCTTTTTTTGTGCGGCTTTTGTTTCTTGTTTTGCACTTGCCTTTTTTTTTCTTCCTTATTTTTTCAGAATGTGCTGCAAGGGAAGAACACAATGAAAATCAATCCAAGATATCTCGTGTGTCTGTCGCAGATTTTCTGCTCAATCTTCCAAGGACAAATAGGCACACTTATAGGCTCTGAATTGGAAAACTTAGAACAGCAAGATTGTAGATATATCTCTCCTATTTAATTTCAATATATGTAAGACCTATTTTGGAAAATAACAATAGGAGATACTGCCCCCGAAATACAGACTGTTCAGAATTTTTAGGTCAATAACAGATTCGGATCTAGTGCAATTTAGACATTGATAACTATATTTTCTGGGAAAAATATGAAAATGAAAGTTATAGAGAACTTCTTAAGATTTCTAGAAAGTACAAGAACACCAAAATCCGAGTTCGTATGAGCGATATATGATGAAAATACTGAACTGGACAGAGGTGAATCTAATATGGACGTGATGACGTGATTCAAAAGGATGAATCACACAATGCAAAACTCAAACTAAGACCAAAAACACTTTCTAAACCAGCAAGATGACTCAACAACGGACACAAACTTAACAAAACCAAACTGAAAATGAAAGTTGCAAAGGCTCAATGGTGGTTTGGACAAAATAATGAACAGATCTACTAAACTGCAAATTTTTTATGGCTTTTTGGTGGACTCTAGGTATGAATAACAAAACTAATGTAATGGATAGATGAATTACCTAATGGGAAACCTGGAAATCTGATACCAATTGATAGGAAGGTTTAGGCCCGATCTTCCGAAAGGTAATGGATAGGTCGATTGATGTGGAGATCTCGACGTTGATGATCCGAGGCTCTCGAGTAGAACACGAATAGCCCCTGCAATCACTACACCACCGCTCTGTTGGTTATCAACCGTGCTTCACACGATTGACCTCGCCAAGAAGGCTAATCCCTGCAAGTGCAACCGAGAACACAAGCAAGAACGTAGAAGAAGCAATCTGAAATTGCTGAATTGGGGTTTCACAAACCGATAAACGGCGATATTATTGATCTAAGCAAAACCCAATTGTCTACGGCGGCTACCATGGAGTATATATAGGTGGGAGGACGTCCAAGGGGGTGTTAGGGTCGTGACCTAACCCTAAGACACGAAAATAATGGACTTAGACTTGATACATGGCCCAATGGCCCAATACGGTGGCGCAGCACCCTGACAGATTCTGTACTTGATCTTGTTTCGACGATTCCCGTCGACTCCGAAGGAATTTTGACATGGGACCGGCTCCATTATAAAGTTTATCCTCTCCCCTTTCCATGCATATGTAGAACATCCAAAACGTAGTTCGTATGTGTCCTGGGAATCCGTTTTAGTGTGTACTGCTCCTGGACTCCGAGTTGGATACGATTTGGAGTTTGGTTCAGTTTCCATCTTCTTTGAACGAATTCTCTGATCTTCCACGTCCCTAATACTCCCTCCAAGTACTCCTTGAACCTCTGTATGGATCCTAATCACAAATAAATCATTAAGTAGCAATCTATGCTCAAAAACATATAAGGAAATATATAAGAACGAGTTCACCTCTGAAATTAATTGTTGTGTATGAACTATATTAATTGCATCTTGTATGTTCAATGGAGTGTTGTTTGTATCCATAGAAGTGATGTACTCATCACACCACCCATGGTGGTTGGCCAACCCTGTTGTGGTCCCCAAGGCTAGCGGGAAACTCCGGATGTGCTTCGATTACACCAACCTCAATAAGGCATGCCCAAAGGATCCATTCCCTCTTCCTAGGATAGATCAAATAGTAGACTCAACATTAGGCTGTGATCTTCTGTGTTTCCTAGATGCATATTCTGGTTTCCACCAAATATCAAATTCTTGGGAAGATGAGGAACACACTGCTTTCATGTGACACTCGGTTCCGAATATGAACCAAGCGTAACGCATATGTGTGCCCAGGAAGTTCATCACACATATACGGTTGCATCACAAACGATATACAGAATTTAACCACGTCTTAACTAATAAATAAGTACTTTATTACAATAATCCAATAGTTCACGAATGATAAAACTCTAAATAATGCAGCGGAAAATAAACTAAGCAGTACGACTCCAATCCACAGGCAATTGACGGCGGTACGCAACCTAGTACTCCATGTGATCCTCAGGGTACTCCCAATTGTCTCCAGTAGCTGTTTGGGGGGTGGATTGCAAGGGTGAGTACATGTCGTACTCAGCAAGTGTGGAAAGTATGACATGTGGCTTATTCAAATGACGAATGTAATAATGGCTAAGTGCTGAAAAGTACAGTAAAACATTTGAAAAGCGTTATACTATGTCTATGTGAAACAATCCCGTCATAACCATCATATTAACAAAATATAAACCATATCCAATTATTGCCAAAATCATCATTATCCATGTCCAGTTACCATAACTCAAATTCATATCCGTAACCATAAGCCAAAAACCATCCATAACCATTACCAACCCATAACGATAAACCAACCATCCCAAAATTCCAAATCCAACTCTAATCATGTAGGTCATCCAAGCGCTCATGACCGGGAGCACGGCTATCATGATAGTTTTAAACACTCTACAGAGGTTGTACCACTTTACCCACATGTTTGTGATTTCATCACCTTTCGATGACTAAGAAACCTCCATTATGCCATCTCACACTTCCGTAGGTGTGTGGCCAAGAGATCACAAAATAGCCTTCAAAAGGGACTACTAGTATGTACGGGCCCACTAAGGTTTCACCGGCAGGCTTGAATCTCCATTCTCCCACCCACGGGCCCCCTCGTGTGCCATGCGGATCCCAAGGCAGTCCTCCTCGACTCCCATTCCCCGCGCCATCCAATGGTCCATACAATACTAGCAGTGCTCCTAATTATTCAGCTACGCCGCACCCATACTTGGTCTTGTGGTGGCACTGTTGACCTGGCATATTCTCACATGAACCGGTCCTTAGATCTAAGGCAAGCAAACCACCATAACATCCAACCCATCCACAAAACCATGCTTGCTTAGATCACTCATCGTATTGACCAGTTCACATTAACCATAATATCATCGATGCATAATTAAATGTGTAGTATTGTTTGCCATCCCAATCAATTAAGCGAAGCAAAAAGGTAAAAACCCTTCCCGACTCTCTACCATAAATCCCAGGTGACAAGGGTGGTCAAACAAAACTAGTAAACTTCCTACCATAGGATTCCCATCAATTTGACACAAGCATGCAGTTTGCAACCAAAACATTTAATAAAATAGGATCAATATGCTTCAAGGACACTTGCCTTGCTCCGACGGATGGGGTTGCTCAAGCGCTTCAAGGTCTTGATTTTGGAAATCCTCGTACGCGGCCTCTTGAGCACGTTCCTCTACGCGTGATCATACATACAAGAAAATACATACAATTCAATATGATGCACACAAAATAATCATCATGCAATGACATGCATGCATGCACAATTTAATAATTAATTAACTATGGTTGTTTATTAATTAGGTGCGACGAGTTCATACGTGTTCATATGAGTTTACGGAGGTTTTAGGGTGGATTAATGCTGCTGAAATTAAAAAGATGACACAACTACGATCAAATTACGCCTATTAGGTTCAATATGATCGCTAAAATTCGCATCAGGAACATGGCCTACCGTAGATGCGATGGCTTCGATGATCGCGGGATGGGGACGATGCGTAGACGAAGTAGATGGCGCAAGGTCCTCCGGCGGCACGACGACAGCGGCGCGATGGCGACGTCGATCTCCGGCGGACGGTGGCGCCCTACTCCTTTTTTTCTTCCTCTTCCTCCTCTTTTTTCCTCTCTTTTCTTCCCTGGCGGTGGCTCTGTTCTCTGGAGTTTTTTCTTCCTGTACCGGTGGCGGTGTTTTCTGGTGTCTCGGGAAAACCTACGGAGTTACCGTCGTATTTATAGGGCAGGGCGCGCGATCAGGGGCCGAGTCGGTTCGGCGGGGCGCGCTGGGCGCTGCGGTGCGGGGTTGGACGCGGGGGCGGGCGGCCGAGCCGGGGCGGGGTCGCGGTGCGTCGGGCGGCTCGGTCGGCTGCGGCGCGGTGGGGCCGGGCACGCGGGCGATGCGGGAGCCGCGGGGCGTTCGGCGCAGGTGGGGCCGGGGCACGCGCGCGTCGGCGGATCGCGCGCTGGCGGCGCGGGATCGCGCGCGCGGCCAGGTCGGCCGGGCGCTGCGCAGCCAGCTGGGGCGCTGGCTGGGCCGTTCGGGCGGCCTGGCCAGCAGTTCCCTTTTTTTCTCTTTTTTTTAGTATTATTATTATTTTATTATTTATATTTATTTATTTTACTCTTTTTACTTTCTTTTATTATATAATTTATTATATATATTTTTATATATATATATTATTATTTATATTATATATATATTATTTATTATTATTATAATGTATATTATTAATATTAATATTTTTTTATATATTGTTATATATATTATTTATATATACTTTTTTATTATTATTATCTTTATTCTTATTCCCTATTATAAGCTTTAGGCTCTTATTTTCTTTTTCTTCTTTTTGCTACACCATATATGTATGGTTTATCATTTTTCTTTTATTCTATTAATGTTTAATGCAGGAACATGTATGCAATGCATGATGCAAAAATTTGTGGGTGTTACATTTCATAACAGTAGATGGCCTGTATTGTTATGTCTCCATGCCTTATGGACTTAAGAATGCTCTCCCCACCTTTGTACGTGCAATGCATAAGACATTTAGGGACCTAATTAGAGGTCTAGTAGAGGTGTATGTCGATGACATCGTGGTAAAGATTAGAGCCCGCACATTCTTATTAGACAACCTAGCTGAAGTCTTCAGCAAGCTGCGCACGACACGCACGATGCTGAACCTCGACAAGTGCGTCTTTGGGGTTTCTGCAGGGAAGCTCCTTGGTTTCTTGGTCTCGCACCGAGGAATCGAAGCTTACCCAGAGAAGATTAAGGCAATAGAACTGATGCGGCCGCCCGCCCGCATCAAGTACGTGCAGAAGCTTGCAGGGTGTTTGGCAGCCCTCAGCCGGTTCATCTCAAGACTGGCTGAGCGAGCGCTGCCCTTTTTCAAGATTCTGTAGAAGTCGGGTCCCTTTGTGTGGACCGAGGAAACGGAAGCGGCGTTCCAGGAGATCAAGAAGCACCTGACGACGCTACCCATAAGGTGGCGCCAGAACCCGGCGAACCACTCCAGCTGTACATCACCGCAACAACGGAGGTGGTCAGCATGGTCTTGGTTGCAGAGCGGCAGGAGCTACTGCCGCAGCAAGCACCTGAGGGAGCCCCTGAGGAGGAAGCTGAGCCTCAGGGCCCGGACCAAGCAGAGGACCCCCTCGCTGTGTGCTCCAGTGACCAAGTGCCCTCTGGGTCCCAGCCCCCGAAGGTCCGACTAGATCCTGGGGGCCACATTCCCCAGGATGCAGACGCATTGCAAGGAGCCCCGGACCCCCCAAGGAGGGTTCGGACCTCCCAACGACCAGTCTACTACATCAGTGAGGTCCTCCATGAAGCAAAAACAAGATATCTAGAGGTACACAAACTGTTGTATGCAGTGCTCATAGCATCGAGGAAGCTCTAGCATTACTTCTAGGCTCACCGGGTTTCACTGGTCACCTCCTTCCCACTAAAGACCGTACTCCATAGCCCCAACTCGACTAGCAACGTCGCCAAGTGGGCAGTGGAGCTGGCGGAGTTCGAGCTAGAGTTCTTACCTCGACATGCAGTCAAGAGCCAAGCACTGGCGGACTTCTTGGCAGAATGGACTCCATTGCCAAGCGGAAGCCTAAGGCCCCAGTTTTCACCAAAACCCCCTGGACGCTTTACTTCGACGGCTCCTCGCGGAAGCAGGGGGCCAGGGCAGGGGTCCTGCTCCTCACCTCGACTGGGGAGCAGTTTAAGTACATGTTGCGCCTCGACTTCAAGGCGACTAACAACATGGCAGAATACGAGGCCCTAATCTTTGGGCTAAAAACTGCCCTGACTCTCAATGTCCATCAACTTCTGGCTAAAGGTGATTCTCAGCTGATCATCAAGCAAGCCAAAGGGGAGTGCAGCTGCAATGACCCTCAGCTGGCAGCATACTTGCTGCATGTCCGGAAGCTAGAGAAGGACTTTGAAGTCTTGGATCTGTACCATGTACCCCGAGCCAACAACTCAATCGCAGACGACCTGTCAACGAAGGCCTCAGGGGCCCCAGTGCCTGAAGGAGTCTTTGCAAGGACGTTACTGCGACCAACCGCCCGGGTAACCGAACTAGGCGAAGGGGGCGAGCCCATCACCTCGAAGCTGGCAGTCCCAGCGGCCCTGCTACCATGGAGTCCGCCAAGGATCGTATGCGCCACCTGGGGCTCCGAGCTACCGGGCGCCCAAGATCCAGAGGCTCAAGCAAGTCCTGATGCATAGATCTCGGAGGTCTGAGACTACTTGAAAGACAACATCCTTCCCGAAGAACATGCCTTGGCAGAAAGGATAGTCCGCATGGCTAAGATGTACACGCTGGTGGAAGGGGATCTCTACCGGCATGGCGCTAACGACATCCTGTTGCGATGCATTATCCGGGAGGAGGGCTGCGACTTGCTCGCAGAGATCCATGGAGGTGAGTGTGGGAACCATGCGTCATCCCGCACGCTGGTCGGTAAAGCCTTTCGGCATGACTTTTACTGGCCGACGGCACTCCAAGATGTCGTCGAGATGGTCCGGAGATGCAAGGCGTTCCAGTTCCATGCCAGGCACATCAACACACTAGCTCAGGCGCTGCAGATGATCCCTCCCTCATGGCCATTCGCTGTATGGGGGTTGGATATCCTGGGACCCTTTCCCAGAGCCATTGGAGGATTCCGGCACCTCTACGTCGCCGTATACAAGTTCACCAAGTTGCCGGAAGCCGCCCCAGTTGTCACCATCAACAAGCAGTCAGCAGTCAAATTCATCAAGTCGATCATCTGCCGGTTTGGGGTCCCGAACAGAATCATCACTAATAACGGGACCCAGTTCACAAGTGCAGCGTTCCAGGAATACTGCGAGGACCTTGGGATCCAATTCTGCTATGCATCTGTTGCTCATCCAGAGAGCAATGGACAGGTCGAGAGGCCAATGCAGAGATCCTAAAGGGCCTCAAGACTCGCACATTCTCACACCTTGAGAAGCATGGTTCAAATTGGGTAGATGAGCTTCCGTGTGCGCTCTGGGCTAGCCGGACATCAACCAGCCGGGCTACAGGGGAAACGCCTTTCTTCCTGGTGTACAGGGCAGAGGCCGTCCTCCCCCAGAAATTACTAGGGGCTCCCCTCGTGTCCGGGTGTACGACGAAGTCGCGCAGGACTAGCTCTGGCGTGAAGATGTGGACCTCGTCGACGAGGGACGAGTGAGAGCGGCTCTCCAAAATGCACGGTACAGGCAGGCGCTCCAGCGCTACCACCAGAGGTCCGTGCGGAGTAGGGAGCTAAAGGTAGACGACCTGGTGCTGTGTCGCACACTCTCCCGGGAAGGGGCTAACAAACTCTCCCCCAGATGGGAGGGCCCCTTCCGGGTTACGGAGGTATGCCGCCCAGGGTGCGTCCGCCTAGCTATGGAGAATGGAGAGCGACTGCCCAACCCATGGAACATCGAGCACCTCCGTAAGTTCTACCCCTAGATCAGTGTTCGGACAATTTTCTTTCATTGTAATAGGCACATAGTGCCTAGGGACAGTACTTAGGGTAACTAAGGCTACGGAGATGGGGCTCTGAGTGCACATTTCACTTAGCCTGGTCCAGAACCCTAAGTAGGTGCACTCGACTTCATTTGTCGCCTGGGTCGGGTCGTTCCCCTTGTAAAGTTTATCCCATCTCATGGGAAACCGCAATGAAAGAACGTTGTCATGCCCTGTATAGGGTTTGTCATTCAAAAATTATCTTTAATTTTTTATGATATTGTTGTAAGTTCGCCATAGCTCGTGATCTATCATGGGCGCTGTCATTTTTTCCCTGCTTTAGCAATAGTGGGAGCCTTGCTGTCTGGTTGCAGGTGGGGTCGCTTGAGGTACCTGCAATGTGCCTGGGGCCTCGGATGTTCCCATACTTGGGGGCCTGTCTCCAGACGGTCTCCCTCGGGAAAGGCTTACGCTGAGCGGGAGGTCCAGGGGCACGGCCTGCTTAGCCTGGTCTTGTACCCTAAGCCTATGTGCCATGCCTCCCCGGCGCTACAGCTGAGTACTGGGGGCCAGATGGACCACCCTTAAGTAGTATGGATAGCGAGCCCTAGGTGCAGATGCACTGAATTACCCAAGCCCCATGAGTCAGCCCAAGATCGTAAGTCAAGCGACACTAAAAAAGAGCAGGAGAGAAATGACCAGCGGACATAATTACTTCTCCTATTTTTGATCTATACGCAGGTCTTTGAGGATTTATTCTGGCAATCACCGTCAGAGTACCCACAAAGATGGCGGGCACCGCTGGACTGAAGCTCTAGTGGCACCCCCAGGGGGCCCGCCATCGACCTTTCACCGAAGATGGTGGGCACCGCCGGACTGAGGCTCCGGTGGCACCCCCAGGGGGCCCATCGTTGACCTTTCACCGAAGATGGTGGGCACGCCGGACTGAGGCTCCGGTGGCACCCCTAGGGGGCTCGCTGTCGACCTTTCACCGAAGATGGTGGGCACCGCCGGACTGAAGATCCGGTGGCACCCCCAGGGGGCCTGCCATCGACCTCTCATCGAATATGGTGGGCACCGCCGGACCGAAGCTCCGACGGCACCCCCAAGGGGCCCGCCGTTGACATTTCACCGACGATGGTGGGCACCACCGGACTGAAGCTCCAGCGGCACCCCCAGGGGGCCCGCTGTTGACGTCCCCGCACACTCAGTTACAACAATGCTACCTACGCATCCTAAGCTCTCCTGCAATTGTCTGCCCTAAGTTCTATGTATTTGACAAGTGTGCCCATAAAAACTAGTCATGGAAGCTAAGGAACAACAGGCAACTAGAAGATATTGCTGAAAAGTAAAACATGCTAAGTATGAGGGGCACTCCAAGCAGATTTTTCATTCCAAAATGAAGGTCTGTCATCACAAACAACTACAAAGAAAAACTAAAAGAAACACAAGATACAAGCAGCGCATGGGGAGCCCTCAGCCGCTCCGCTGGAATCTCGAGGTGATGAGCACCACGGCATCTGAGACTTCAGATTTGGCGGCCTCCTCCCTCTCGGCAATGGGCCCCTCGAGGACCGGCTGAAGAGGGACATCAGGGTACCAGCTCCGGTAGAAGGACAGAATGTACGTCGCCACCTCCTTCACTAGCATCTTCCCTTCTGCCTCCAGTTGGTTATCAATGACGGCCCCCAGCGAACGCATCCTTGAGCTGGTGGAGTCAAGAGCTGGGAACACCTGACTCACCTCCTGTGTTGGTTCCCCCACGCGCACCGGGCTGAAGCCGAGCGGCACCAAAGCTGAGTCGGCACCGCCCAAGAACTCCCAGACCTTCTGGGCTTCAGCAAAACGCGACGTCCAGAGCTCTTGCACCTCCTGCTGGGCTGCCGCCAGCGCCCGGGGGCCACCGTCCAGGAACCGCTCCTCCTTTGCTGCCAGGGCCCTCTCGCGCTCGCTGACCTCCCTCTCGCGGCGGCTCAAGTCACCCTCCTTGAGGGTGATGTTGAACTCACGGTCCAGGAGAGCCTGGCGCTCAGCGAACTT
The DNA here is from genome assembly GCA_036927565.1 of Tuctoria greenei. NCBI lineage: Eukaryota > Viridiplantae > Streptophyta > Magnoliopsida > Poales > Poaceae > Tuctoria > Tuctoria greenei. The sequence continues at coordinate 27,801,804 of JAYESD010000004.1, read as the reverse complement.
GGCTTGCTCCACCTCAGCCAGGGCAACATCCCAGCGGTCTAGCTTGGTGGCACAGATTCTCGCCCCTTCCTGCTAGAGGATGAGCCGGCGGGAGGTCGCCTCCACCTCAGCCTGCTTTGCTGCCAACTCCTGCTCCCGTTCGGCAAGAGCAGGCTCCCGGCGAGATAACAGCTGCTGGAGCTCCTCACAGGACTGGAGGCAGGAGCTGGCCTCAGCATGTATCGCCGTGGCGTCCGCCTTCAGCTTCTGGGTGACGGCATCCAAGCGAGTGATAAGCTCACGCTCCTGGTCGAGGATTTTCATCTCCTCCCGGACGACCGCCCCCCGCTGTGCCACCCGGCTCTTCGCCAACTGGGTCCGGGCTTCCAAGGTCCTCGCCCATCCCCGGAGCCGGTCCTCCTTGTCCTCAAGCCTTCCCCTCTACCGGTCGAGGGCCGCTTGAGAACCGGAGTAGGCTACGGCCATGGCTTCAGACAGAGGGATGGGCTCCACCGTAGCCGCGGGTCCCTGCCTCCCAACCTTTTCAATATCGTCCTCCTTTTGGAGGACCACCGGGGAGACGGGGACCAGAGCTCCCCCAATTAGAGAAGGCGGGGTGGAACCGCCACTGGAAGCAGGCGCGTCGTCTCCACGGGCCCCCTCCCCAGCGGAGGCCCCAGCACTGTACCGACGGCTCCTAAGCTGGCTCCGGGAGCTCCACCCAAGGCGGTGGCGCCAGCCGACGTAGCAGTGTCAGTCGGCGCGAGAGCATTGGCCGGTGTGGAGTAGCCGGTGGATGCGGAGTCATTGGCGGGCGCGACACCAGTCGCCGGCGCGCGCTGCGGACCCTCAGCAGCTGCTGTAGGGGCCTCGGGCACGAAGTCCCGGGGCACCTCGGCGGCAGCAGCCTGGTGCGCCCGAGCAGGGTCCGAGGCTGTAGAGGAGCCCCGTGAGCCGGCTGGAGCAGCATGCCCACTAGCAAAAGGGCGCGCAGGCGGAGAAGGAGTAGCCGCGGTTGCACTGAAAATAGACAAACCCGAATCATGAGGATATTATAGGGTGAGCACACAGCAAAGAACATCCAAGATGAAATTTATGCAGACTTACCGGGGGACGTTGAAGCTCCACCGCTTCTCGAAAGGGTTGGGGGGGGGGGTCCGGACCCCCCAAACTCGCGGCGGGGGCCGCTGCGTGTGCTGGGGGCCCCTGAGATGGAGGAGTCGGCGACATCCCAAAAGTCTGGCGCTCCTCCGAACGGCGAGGGAACGCCGGGGTCCCATCGGCGTTGAGAAGCCTCCCCTTCTTGCGCGTCGAGGACTCGGGCAGCAAAGTGGCACCACTGGCACCCCCTGACACCGAGTGCGGCGGGACTCCAGAATCCTGACGAGGGGCGAAGGGGACCGACGGCGGCGACCGGGCGCGCTTCTTGGGGGGCGGGTCCAACACTGGCACTAGTGCTTTCCGTTTTCCCATATCAGCAGAGGTGCCGACGCCTGCCCGCTAATGGAGCTGGAGACCACATGAGGGGTCATCACTCGAGGGATCCTCATCGCTTGAGGGATCTCCGCCTCCCTCAGAGTCGTCAGCAATGTCGACCCCCTCAGCATCGTCGGCAATCTCGACCCACGTAACGGGTCTCCAATCTGGCGTTGCGCCAGCCCGGACTCATCGAGCTTCGACATCACCTTCAGCAGCCGCCTCTTCAGCTCCGAGTGTGAGCACAGGGGGCGGCAGGCCGACGGAAGGGCCAGTCCCTCAGAGGAAACGTCGTCGGGGCAGACCCGGACCAGCATATCGTGCAGCAGCTGCTCGTCCGGGTTGGAGTCGGGGCCAGTCTCGAGCCGGGTGCAGTCCATTGGGCCGGTGTACATCCATGTCGGGCGGACGCGGCGCTGGAGCGGAGCCATGCGTTGGGACATGAAGTCCCTCAACACCATTGCAGACGTCAGCCCCTTGTCCGCCAGCATCTGTATCCTCTCCAGCACTGGGTCAAACGCCTTCTCCAGCTTTGGGCGCTCCTCCCAGAATGACCGCTCGGAGTAGGGGCTCCCGGTGGGGAGGCACATCCGGTCATGAGCCTCGACCTTGACGATCATCCAATCTTCGCGCCATTGCTCCCATCGTGCAGAGCAGAAGGAAGCAATGTACCTAGAGGGGACCTTGGTTCAGCGCTGGAAGTAGTCGGCGCCGAGCTGATCCTTTGAGCTTTTGCCGGTGGCCCTAAGTTCAAAGAAGTACCTGAAGAGCTTCACTGATGGCATCACCCCCACGAACATCTCGCAGAGGTGAGCAAAGACTGCCAGCAAGGCGATCAAGTTCGGTGGGAGGTGGTGGAGTTAGAGGCCGAAGGTCTCCAGAAGCATTACAAGGAAGGCGGATGCTGGTGGAATGAAGTCGTCCAGCACGTACGACGAGAACAGCACCATTTCCCTGTCGGTGAGGTTCAGTGGGAGCTCCCCACGACGGAACCACTTCCCCTGTTCAGGGGCTTGCCAGCCGAGAAGCCGACGCACGGGGGCCAGATCGGCAGACCCGGACAGCCGGGACCTGGGCAGGATGCTCGCCATGAGGTTGAAGGAGGAGGCTCCGGAAGGGGAGATCGGGAGCTAGAGCGCAAGAACTGGGCTTGGGGCAAGAGGCACGAGCGCAAGGATGCAGAAGCGGAAGAAAGGACCCTTGGGGGGAAAAGGTCTCTTTTTATTCACCTCTGCAAGCCAACAGACACGGCATGTGAATCGTCACAGCCTCGGTAGAAGAGCAACACACCCGCATAGGCAATGACATGAGGGCCCGGGTCGCTCGGCAAAGAAGACGAGCCGGGAGGCCAACTGTACGGGAGGTAACTTGGCGGTTTCTGAAAAGGCAAAAGCAGCGGAAGTGCAGGAGCTACCTTGGGAACCGCCGCAGTTAAAGCACGATTGAAAGCAGAAGTCATGTCGCGTAGTGCACGTCCCGCACCTCCGCTTACCAGAGGGAGACACGTCACCACGATGACAGGGACGTGCCGCTCGGGGAACTTCCCTAAATTGGAATCGAAAGAGTTTCGTGGGAAGATAAGAAAGATGACCCCACCTGCGGTATCGACGACTCTCCCGAGGTGGGCTCGAGGGCCACTGTCGGTACCCCGCAGACCGGGTACCCCCGCGCACAAGGAGAAAACGGCTAAGGACTCGGCCTCTACATGGAGGCAGAGTCCGAGGCTGCCACATCGTGGAGGGCAGGACCAGATCCTACCTCCCCGCCGGGGCGGGCTCCCGGGCTGCCACGTGGCCGGCAGGACCGGACCCTTGCCTCCCCACCGAGGCGCGCTCCGGGGCAGTCACGTGGCATACAGAACCGGACCCTCGCCTCCCCGCCGAGGTGGGCTCCAGGGCTGCCACGTGGCCGGCAGAACCGGACCCTCGCCTCCCCGCCGAGGAGGGCTCCGGGGCTGCCACATAGCCATCGGAACCCCCGAGACCAGGACCGTCTCCCCGAAAGGAAGGGCTCTAGAACTGCCACGTGGCCCGCAGGGCTGAGCCTCCGCCCTTCCGCGGAGGTGGGCTCCGGAGGCGCCACGTGGCATGTACAGCCGGGCGCTCGACTCCCCGCAGAGGCAGGCCCCGGTGCGACCACGTGGCGGGCGACCAACTCAATGCGGTAGGAGGCCGCAGTAAAGGAAAGAGTGCGCTGCTCAGATAGACATTAAGTACGCGCGCCTTCCCCAGGCGAAGCAGAGTCGCGCATGCGCAAGTCAAGGCTCCAGTGTCCTGTCTTGTCCAAGTAGCCGGTACAGACCCACTGCGCAAGACGGACGAGTGAGCCGCGGGGACAAGACAGTGAGACATGCCCTGCCATCATCAACAACTATGTGTAGCCCTGGCGCATGACGCGGCGGGACGGCACATTGAAGCCCCTGACAAAGGGAAGTAGATAGCATCTAATCCTAGATCTTGTATAGGATTTGGCTCTCCCCGGGACCACCTGTCGGGCCCCGGGGCCCACCTTGTGACTGCAGAGTCCTTGGACTATAAAAGGACTCGGCAGGCGACCTTCACAGGGGATCGATCGAAACTCAGACACTCTCAAGCAAGGCAATACACAAACACTCCCGTGGACGTAGGGTGTTACGCTCCGGCAGCCCGAACCACGTAAACCCTCTGTGTTCACCATCTCACTGCGCTCAATCTCCTAGGACTATCCCTCGTGAATCCAAAGAACCTCCGCAGGCTGCTCTCTAAGCAGGTCCGGGGGAAGTGTTGTTCACGACCTTCGACATACACCATCTCTCAAGTGCGCTCCTTCTTGAAGGGGAGTTTGCCGAAGCGGATGTCGTTGTTGAAGGAGTCGTTGGACCACCCCATGTAGGTCCAGACCCTCTTCAGATCTTCATCACTAGTGATCTTGCTGCGGCGAAGACCCAACTCCATCGCGACAAAGGGGAGCAAAAGTTGGTAGGGCTATGCAAAGGTTGGGAGGCTCTGAGTGCAAGTTTGAATGAAAGCATAAAGAGTGCTCAAACCGTGTGGGCTTTCCTTCTTAAATAAGCCTCCACAACGCTTAGATGAAAACCGCAGCGGGATCAAGATCACATTTCAAAAACTTACCCCGTCAATGACGAATGGTCTCGGGTCCACTCCGGCGGAAAATTCGAAGTTATTACCCCAGTTGAACCGTTGTCATGATGGGAAGTTGGAAGCCCGAGGGCGGCGGCCTGACGGGGCGCTCGGAACCGATACGGTTTTGGTATTGGGAACCGGCGACCTTCAACTGCGTGAGATCTGCGCGCCAGGATCTCACCTGCCGCATCAAGAAGAGCCACGCGGCGGTGATTTAACTACGGACTATCGCCCCAACGGCCCATGAAAAGACCTTTGAAGCCGCAACACGGGAATTAAAGATGGCCCCACCTCTGGTAGAATAACATAACCCAAAGGATTTCTCCCAGAGATGGGCCCGGGGGCCACTGTCGGTACCCTGCGTACCGGGTACCCCACGATACCACAAGAAAATTCACGGAGTTCCACCAGTCCGAGTTGAAGACCTCCAAAGGCTCCACGTGTTACACCGCACTGGACCTGCCTCCCTCATTTAGGTAGCTCCGGCACCGCCACGTGTAACACAAGGCTGGACCCAACTCCCTTCATAGGGAAGCTCTGGTCTTGCCACGTGTCCAGTGACCCCGGACCTAACCTCCAATAGAGGGAAGCTCCAGTATTGCCACGTGTATAGTGATTCTGGACCTGCCTCCCCACGACGGGAAGCTCCGGAGCCGCCACGTGTCAAGCCTCCAGACCTAAGACAGCAACGGGAAGACTGGCGGATCTCCAACGGCACGAATATTCAAGGGGCAGTTAATTCAGCTGGTACAAGACCTGATTGCGTGTCATTAATGCCATGTTATTGACACGCGATCAGAGGTCTGTTAATACTGGTAAATCCGCTATTAAGTCGCATTATCACACTATTAACTACACTTAATACATACATATCGTGTATTAGGTAATTGAATACTGTCGGGCCACCTGTCGGGCCAGGCTGACAATGTAACGGTCAGCCCTTGGACTATAAAAGGGTTGCGCCGCACAGTGCAAAGACAACTAAGCTCACACGCACACAAGCCACCATATACTCACATACATCAACACACATCCCGTGGAATAGGGTGTTGCGCTCAGGCGGCCCGAATCACATAAAACTCCTTGTGTCACTGTCTTGTTCGTAATCTCACGCGCGTCTCAACCAATCACGAACCTCCACGCGCTACAATCTAGTAGTACCGCTGGAAGTGTCGATCACACACTTCGGCAGATTAACTTCACATGATTTTTATATTGAATTTCAAAATATTGCAACATGATCAATTCACTAACTAGATTGTTGGAACCAGACACAAAATTCAAACTCGTTCTAAAAATTGTTAGCTTGTTTAAATTCATACTGCCATACAAGTTTCTGATTTTTGTGTTTCTCTTATGATACTTTCAAAGAGCCCATCTTCTCTATTTCTATTTTCAATTCCCGTATAATTCAAGGAGTGTGCCACCTCAAATTCTGCATATTTTATTCTTGCATTTTCCTTATGATTAAAAATCATGTGAAAATTATAAGTCTATAACTGCAAATAAAAAATTATTTACCTAAATATCACATATGAATGAGTTCATGTACATATAAATGCTGAATAAAAATTTGTAGATACATATAAGATGGGGCTGTCTAAATCTCAGGTGTCTGAAATTTGAAAAAATTTCACGCACTGAGTAATTAGCTGATAATTACTATCATTAATTATTAATCATTGTAATTACTACTTAACCTTTAATTCTATAGGTTCATTAATAACAAAATTATTTGTTTTATTATTTTACAATTAACATAACCCTTACATATTATGATTAACAATTAAAAAATAAACAAAAAATTAATCATCTCTCCGGCACGCCTGTCCGAGCGCCCATGCGTTGTCGTCTGAAATCCGCACCCAGGCTCAGGCGCCTGGAAATTAGGATTGCGGTATAAGACAGCTCAACAAGTTAATGGACTTGTGAAACATTTTACTCTTTTATTATCTTGTATCCTAATTATAGAGGCTCTTAGAATATATTCCACAATGCCATCAAACAACAAAGAGATAAATTGTTATATTAAAGAAGCTTAACTTCGAAAAGACTTTCGATTGGATGGTACATGACACAATCCCAAAAAAGATCATTCTACCAGCACGTTCTCAATATTACTTCCTCTATTCTACAATACTTGTCACTTACTATAAGAATTCTAGTTCACAATAAAATAAAATTCTTGTCCTAAGTGACAATTATTTTTGGAATGGAGAGAATATTAAACCAAATGGTGTGCCTGGTAAAAGAAAATGTAAGAGACGAATCAGAGATGGTCCATGGACAGCAGCTCGCAGCACGTACGGTGCGCAATGCCAAGTGACACAATCCCTTCTCCCTGCACCATTTGGCGCGGCGTCTTGCTCCGATCTCATGATGATCGCGTGCAGCAAAAGCTGTTGTGATTGCCGGGAACGGCAATGCGGTTGCCGGCCGCATTGAGGTGCACCACCAAACTCCTTCGTGACCACCTCCGCCAATAAACGCCACCGGCGGCCAGGGCGAATGGGCGATCGAACCTCGCCGTTGCACAACCCCGTCCTTTTTCTAAGCATGAAGACATCCCCGTCCTCGAGCTCGGGGGCGTCACCATCCTTTTGGATCCGAGCTGAACACAGCCACACAGGATCGTCCAAAGAAACGACACGAATGTGACAGATAACAGCTTTTGCATCACTTGGGCCGGGAAAGCGTTGTGAGGTCAGAAATCAGAGATCTTTTTTATTATTTAAACCTTTTAAATTAGAAAAATACTATTAAATTTTGTGCCTGAAATTTATGAATATCTCAAGCGATCATAGATTTGCTCTAAGATTTGTGCATGTCAACCTTATCTTTTTAGGCTGACTCCAAGGCATTCAGCGACTCAAACTGAAAATGGATAAGCAACTCGTCAAAATTTGTCTCCAACCATGTGACTCAACCCGCTACCAATTTTATGTATTCTCACTGTGGCTACTCAAACATCGGTAACCTCCGAGCGATGACTCAACACTGTCGCAGCACTTGAGCGAGACATTTCATGGGTGCAGCAAGGGCGCGCACGGCATTCCCGCGCGCAGACGCGAATTGCCGCAGCGTTTTCACGCGTTGGCGGGCCATTTCCGCGCGCTGGCCGCGGCGTTTTCCCGCACTGTCCGCAGCGCTTTTCGCGCGTTCGCGCGCTGGTGCGGCACTCACGTCGTTTTGCGTCGTCCACATTGGAGATCTAGCTTTTGAGTACAGCGCGTAGACTCCTGTCTGAATGCAAAGAGAGAAATCGGTAGCGACATTTGCATCCTTGCCTTGGAGTCAGCCTTACCAACCCATCGGATGCCCAAACTTCTTCCGACTTAGACGGGCGCGTGCGGCAGGTGGAGAGCGCCAGCCAGCCTGTAGGAATTGAATGAGAAGGGTTAGTTTTTTATTAATTATAATCTATTAATTAATTTGTAAGGGATTTTTTAGTTGTAAAATAGTAAATTAAAATAACTTTGTGATTGTATATATCATTGAAAAATTGTTAGTTTTGTTAAGTGTTAGGATTAACTATTAATTATAAGGATTAGTTGTTAATAATAATAATTAACAGTTAATTATCCGTCACCTAAAATCTTCTCATGAGTCTGAGATCTAGACGAACCCTTTAAATTAATATTTGAAAATAACACGTGTGCGAATTTTAATTGCAAGATCAAGAACATCTGGTGAGGGAATTGGTCATGATCATATGTAGGGTATGAAACAAAACACAAAGAAGCTAGCTCCTATAATAATCTATTTGCATATCAGTCCGATAGTACATCAAATCTGGTCAATTTGGCCAATATTAACCCACCAAGTAATCTCCAACTTTTATAACAAAAACACGTTCAATATTTAGGTAGTACATCTACTGATCCACTACTACAAAAAACATTTTTACAGACGCTTCTATATTTTTTTTACAGACGGTCCATTAAAAGTGCCGCCTGTGATGTCAGATGAGTTAATAACCGTCTGTGATAATAGAATATCACAGGCGGTCCGTAACATGCGTGCAGATGTGCAAGGAACGTGCAAGTATGGCACACAGGTGGATTACAGATCCTGGCGTCGCCAAATTCTCCTTACATTAATACTAGTTCACCCGAGGCTCCTACGTGTTGGTCTCGTCCAAACGGAAGCGAATTATCTGCGGCCTGGCAGGCCGCACAAACGCTTGTGTACGACCCTGTCCGGATGAATGCCATGTAGGTACGAGCACGATTCCAAAAACTCCTGACTAGGCTCCGCTCGGCTCCTCCCATTGGCTGGCTCAGTAGGTTTTCAGCGGTAGAATCCAACGCACAGCAAATCGGCTCGGTTCCCCTGGTCCAAATCGCCTTCCATCACCCTCGTCGCGCTCGTGGTCTTTTGCGGCCTGGGGCGAGGCAGGGGTCTCTTCGCCTCCGTCTCAGCCGACGGTCCGTCCTCATTTTCGACCTCTGGGACACGGCACTACCAGTGGCGGAGGCAGGAATTTTTTTCAATGGATTCGCTCGAGAATATACACGCAAACTAAGTGTAGATCACAATAAGATTATAGTACACACAATTAAATAAAAATATATTAATGGCTGAAATTTCATAATAAAATTCATAATTTAAACAAGTACAATTAACCAAAACATGTGAAGTCACTTGCATTTCAAAGTTTCCCACCTCAAAATTTCATCTTCTTAAAAAGATCAATAACCTCATAATTACTAATATGGTTGAAAACATTTCTTTTTTCCACGTAGCATATCAAACAATCACTCATGAATTGATCACTCATTTTATTCCGTAGCTTTTTTGACAACATTCATAGCTGAAAAGCATCTTTCCGCTGATGTTGTGGCAACCAGCAGTATAAGTACTAGCTTTAGTAGTTGATAGACTAAAGGAAAAGTAATGTGCTTATTTGTTTGCACCATTACTTTAGCAAGATCAGCAATCCCATTCAAATTGTCAAACCTTTTATCTGCTCTCATATTATCAGTATAAGTAACAAGTTCAATACCAAGATCATTCAATTTATCTGATCAAAATCATCTGGATAAAACTCAGCTAACTTTACTAAGCTCTCCTTGTTAAATGCAAGAAATGAATCTTTTGGGTTGAAAGCAGCCATGTGACCAAGCAATGCAGAATTTACCTCATTGAAACGATCATCAAACTCTTGGAGTTGCAAGTCAAAAATAGAATTAAGAACCTCTTATCAATAATGATGGAGATTCATTTTATTGGTTTTCTTTCGTGGTGTATGCACTGAAGTTAGGGCCAAGGCTCCCCTTCTTTATTAATTTATTTCTAAAATAAATAAAATGTAGAATCTTTTTTTATTTTTATTTTTTATTTTTATTTTTTTACTCTCATCTTATTTTCTATTACTTTTCTTCAAAAATTGTTGAGTTTCATTTCTAGCTGACCCCAACTTGTTTGGGACAAATGCTTAGTTGTTGTTGTTGTTATTGTCGTCGTCTTTCGTGGTGTATGCCTATTGACATATTCCCCATCCTTGTTTTCTTTTTTAATGTGATGTTCTTCGCAGAATAAATATGTCTTCTCCAAGAGTGAGTTCCATCCATTCTCTCTTAGTTTTTGCAGTCCATTACTTGTTAACTGCACACATGACATGACATTCATGATATCTTGATCCTTCTTTTGTAAAGATTATGACAAAGTATTTGCACTTCCTAATATATGGAGCATCATGTGCAAATAAAACACAAAATCAAATGTCTCAAAATATGCTACCAGACCACGTGTTTGAGATTTCTATCATTTTTTCCTTCTTTCTCAACACATTTCAGAACAAAAATAATAGGCGAGAATAATTTTGCTATACTTGAGAGAGTTCTATAATGTGAACCCCAACGTGTGTCACCTACTCTTTGTAGAGTTTGGTCTTGATTTGTGCCGGTGCTAATCCGTCCACTCAAAATAGCATTTTTTACATCATCTCGGTGTTTCTCTTTAATCATATCTTTTCTTTTGCAAGAACTTCCAACCACATCGAATAAAAGAAAGATCATGTAGAAAAAAATATGTGATATCTTCATTCTTTTTTGCTACTGCTACAATAACCAACTGGAGTTGATGGGCAAAACAATGCACATAATATGCTGATCTATTATATTGCAAAATATTAGCTTTTAAGCCATTGAACTCACCACACATGTTTCTTGCCCCATCATAACATTTACCTCTGAGCTGTTTTATGCTTAACCTAATATTAGTTAATAATTTTTGAAGAGCATCCTTGAGACATGTTGCTGATGTTTCCTTCACATGTACAATTCCAACTAACCGTTCAATGATATATAAATCCACACTTACTAAGATATCTTAAGACAACTGCCATTTGCTCTTTGTCAGACACATCGGCGGCCTCATCAATCAACAAACTGAACACGTCACTCCAATTTCTTTAATAATAGAATTTAATGTTATCTGTTCACAAGAATAACAAAGTCATTAGATATTGAAAGTGCATCTAGGACTCCCTTGTGGGTTTTGGATGATTTATGACAAGCAATTGGGATCCTAACCTCTTTGTTGAGAGGAATGCAGGCCTACAATAGAAAAATGAACAAAATACCAAAAAGAAGGGATGATGGCGAGCAAAGTGGAAATGAGCTCAAGGAAAAAGAGTAGTAGATTATTATGTATGGAGTGTGTTAAGGAAACACGCCCCAAGAGCTCAATGATAATTAAACACACACATTGCACAGAGTTACACAGGACCGGACTAGTCCGATCACAACTGGACTAGTCCGATAACCTTTCTGCACCAGATCGGACAAGTCCGATATCTGTCGGACTAGTCCGATATCTTTCTGACTAGAATCGGACTAGTCCTCCCCAGTGCGGACTAGTCCTCAAAACACTACACAAGTCACTCAAAATCGGACAAGTTCGTTATCAGCCGGACTAGTCTGATATCCTTTCTGATCCACTTCGGACAAGTCCGATATTCACACGGACTAGTCCAAAAAACCCACTGATCTAAATCGGACAAGTCCTCCTAATGCGGACATGTCATCCAACACACTTAGGGTTTCACATGTCCGGACAAGTCCGATGGACATCGGACTAGTACGAAGATTTCCAGTAGCGAAATCGGACAAGTCCGTTTTCAGCCGGACTAGTCCGATATTTCGGGACACTTAGGGTTTGCTACACACAGCACACCGGACTAGTCCGGTGACCACCACGGACTAGTCCGAACTTTTTGAACCCTAACAGTAACTTTTAGAAACCCCATATAAATAGAGGTGCACGAGCCAATTTCACAAGCTCTCGAACCCTAGCGCCATCACACCTCCCAAGAGCCTCAAAAACGACCTCTCTTCACGAAATTAAGTGCAACATTGATCAATCCCTTGAGGATTCACCCTAGATCATTGGAGAGACACTTGCAACACCACACTGAGCTCTTGGTTTGATTCTCTAACACACTCCTGCGTTTCAATTGTAACTTTTGAGTGTGTTTTCGGTGGCATTGTGATTTGTAATCTAAGGGAGCTCTCAACATGTGAGAACGCCCCTTGAATTCGGTTATTCACCCCTTTGTTATTAGTGGAAGAGGATTGGCCTTCGTGGCGATCCAACGAGGGTAGGGTTGGAGAAGACCCGGTCCTTTTGTGGACTCCTCAACGTGGACGTAGGTTGCCTTCGTGGTAGCCGAACCACGGGATAAATCGTTGTCTCTTGTTTTAGTGTTCATCATTCTAATTAATCAACTCAATCTAGGGTTTCATACACATTGTTCATCTTACGTTAAATTGTTGAACATAAGACTTAAGTGTGACATAATCCAGTATATCACCTTTAAACTATTGTTTGATTCTATATTTCCGCTGTACACACAAAAGAATCAAATCAATCAATCAATTTTAATCAACTTAGTCTGTGAACACCGGACTAGTCCGCACTTTACTGGACTAGTCCGATATCTCTGGTATTGAACTGGTTGTTGAGTGTTGCAGGATCCGACAATTTTCAAAAAGGCCTATTCACCCCCCCTCTAGGCCTACATTCAATTGGTATCAGAGCCGGGTTCTTCAAGAAAGAGTCTAATCACTCGAAGAGATCATGTCGGACATGAAGGACGTCCACAAAATCAACAACCAAGAGGAAGTTAACAACGACAAGATCCAAAAAGTGGAAAAGTACCTCGAAACCATTCAAGACTTCGAGGACGATGATGAGGAGATGCTGGAGCTAAAGGCACTCCTCAGAAAGAAGGCACTTTCCAAAGGAAAGCGAAAGTTGAAGAGAAGAAGAAGGGGAGTAGTCACACCGACTACTCCCAATATCCTTTTAACTATGATCGTCTAAATTCCAATAACAACCATTACTTATCTATCCCACTTGGAAAAGCCCCACACTTCGATGGAAGTGATTACTCAATGTGGAGGCAGAATATGAAGATGCATTTGATTTCCCTAAATCCAAGTCTATGGCATGTTGTATACACAGAGATAGATATTCCGGATGACGACGAAGAGCTCACCCCAAGCCAAGAGCAGGCGATTCATAGAAATGCTCAAGCCGCAGCTGTAATCACCTCCTCACTCAGTCGGGACGAGTTCACCAAGGTGGATGGACTCGAAATTGCTAAGGAGATATGGGATACTCTGCAAACTGCACATGAAGGTGACCGACATGTGCATGAAGCAAAGATTGAGATGATCGAAGGCGAACTAGGAAGATTCGCAATTGAGGAAGACGAGTCACCCCAAGATATGTACAATAGATTGAAGACACTCGTTAACAAAGTTCGATCATATGGGAGCAAGAAGTGGAATGACCACGAGGTTGTAAAGCTCATCCTTAGAGCTTTTATGCCTCGCAATGTCACGCTATGTTCTATGATTAGAGAAATCCCCGGATACAAAAAGATGACTCCGGATGAATTGCTTGGAAAAATTATCAACTTTGAAATGATGGAAAAACAAGCAAAGCACGTCAAGGAAATTGCCGACCTCACCTCGGCTAAGAAGAAAGGGGTTGCTTTAAAGTCCACCCTCAAGCCTCTATCCAAAGAAGCAAGAGAAGCACAATTAGAGGAAGACAATGATGAAGAGAGCAGTGAGCTAGATGAAGAGGACACGATATTGTTCATAAAAAAGTTCAAGAGAATAATGAAGAAAAGACACGGGACAAAATCAAGTGAAGGCGAGTACAAGGAAAGAACAAAGCCAAAGTTGAGACGGGCGTGCTATAATTGTGGTGAGTATAACCACTTTATAGTTGATTGGCCATATGAGGAGAACAAGAAGAAGACAAAAGAATCCAAGCCTCAACCTAAGAAATTCTTCAAGAAGAAAGAAGCCGAACAAGCACATATTGGGAAGGAGTGGGACTCAAACGATGAGTCCTCATCATCCGATGAAGAAGAGATGGCTAGCATAGCCATCGAGAGCACGTCCAAGAAATCTACACTCTTCCATACACTCAGTGCAAGGAAGGGAAATGGCACTTGCCTTATGGCAAAGGAAGGTAAACGCAAGGTAATCATCAAAACCCCTTTCGTGCATTCCTACTCTAGTGCTGATGAAATAGATAGTGATGATGAGGATATGCTAAATGGACTAGAAAGGAAAACTGCAACAAAAATGAATTTTTTACTTGAGAAACTTGTTGAGAACGAGAGGTTAATTCATCGTCAAGAGGACATGATTATCTCCCAAAAGGAGGAGTATGTCCAACTTGACAAACTTCTAGAGCTTGAAAAGGAAAAAAACAATTCACTAGAGCTTGAGTTAGCTTCAAGCAAGAAAGCTTGCTTGGAGTTAACTGACTCAAATGTTGCAATCAAGGACCAACTTGCTGACCTGATCAAGGTTAACAAGATCCTTGAAGTGCAAGTTGAGTCACTCAAGCTGAGTGAACCTTCCTCCTCTTCAAACTCACCTTCTCAACCCACTAAAACTGAGTTTGCTCATATGTGCACATGTAGTAAAACTGACACCAGATTGAAAGGGAAGTCAACCTCCACAAACGATACAAATCCTACCCAATGTGGCATATTTGACAAGGAGAAGATCAACTATGCACGTAGTGCATACTTGGTCCAAAGACCTCCAAATGTCAAATATGGCATTGGTTACTCTTATGATGAAAAGCAGCATGCTGGAAGTCATAAGAATAACAAGGGAAGGATTTCTTTTGTGAAGGGAAGACCCTCTCAAACTGGTAAGTCGAAGAATAAAAACCTAAACTCACACGAATACTGGACTAGTCCGGTTGGTGTCTGGACAAGTCCGATCCTCCGGACAAGTCCGACCCCTCAGACTAGTCTGGCTGATAAACAACGACAGCTATTATTCAAAACTTTTGATGCCTCCTATGTATTAATGAGAAATAATCTTGGCAATGTCTGTGCTCATTATGTTGGGCCACGCCATGGGAACACATAATCCCATGTGTGGGTTCCCAAATGTAATGTAACTAACCTCCAAGGACCCAAGCAAGCTTGGGTACCTAAAACCAAAGCATAATTTGTTTTTGCAGGCCTATTCCTCCGGTGGATCCAAATGGCTGCTAGACAGTGGATGCACCAACCACATGACCGGAGAAAGGAGGATGTTCGTGGAATATGAAGAGAATGAGGATCCAAACGAGGGCATCTACTTCAGAGATAATAGTCAAGGAAGGGTGCTCGGTACTGGTAAAATTGCAATATCCTCTGAACACGCACTTTCTCATGTTTTACATGTTGAATCTTTATATTATAACCTGCTGTCCATATCTCAACTATATGACAAAGGTTATAATTGCTTGTTCACTAACGAGGGTGTGACCGTCTCTAGGAGGAGTGATGGTTCCATTACATTCAAGGGTATGTTGAAGGGAAGGCTTTATCTTGTTGACTTCAACAAGGATAAAGCCGAACTCGACACATTTTTGATTGCAAAAACCAACATGGGTTGGCTGTGGCATAGACGGCTAGTGCATGTTGGTATGAGGAACCTTCAAACACTCCTCAAGGGTGATCACATCCGCGGTTTGAAGGATGTTGTTTTTGAGAAAGACAGGCCTTGTAGCGCGTGCCAAGCCGGGAAGCAAGTTGGAGCACATCATCCCGCAAAGAACATCATGACTACAACAAGACCGCTCGAACTACTTCACATGGACTTGTTTTGTCCAATTGCTTACATAAGCATCGGCGGTAACAAATATGGTTTAGTTATCATTGATGGTTTTTCTTGCTTCACTTGGGTTTTCTTTTTGCATGATAAGTCAGAAACATAAGGAACACTCAAGAAGTTCTTCAAACGAGCTCAAAACGAATTTTCATTGACAATCAAGAGTATTCGAAGCGGCAATGGCACGGAGTTCAAGAACACACAAGTGGAGGAGTACCTTGATGAAGAGGGCATCAAGCACGAATTTTC
The DNA here is from genome assembly GCA_036927565.1 of Tuctoria greenei. Taxonomy (NCBI): domain Eukaryota; kingdom Viridiplantae; phylum Streptophyta; class Magnoliopsida; order Poales; family Poaceae; genus Tuctoria; species Tuctoria greenei. The sequence goes on along the minus strand of JAYESD010000004.1, from coordinate 27,785,837 downwards.
AGCACCATACTCACCACAACAAAAGGAGTTGCCGAAAGAAAGAACCGAACACTCATAGATATGGCAAGAACAATGCTCGATGAGTACAAGACTTCAGATCGATTTTGGGCGGAAGCGATTAACACCGCTTGCCACGCCGCAAATCGACTGTATCTTCATCGACTACTCAAGAAGACTCCCTATGAGATACTTACTGGTAACAAACCAAACATTTCTTATTTTCGAGTTTTCGGTTCTCCATGTTATATCTTGAACAAGAAGCCTAGGACTTCAAAGTTTGCTTCAAAGTCCGATGAAGGTTTCTTGCTTGATTATGATTCGAACACTTACGCCTATCGTGTTTTCAACAAGGCCTCCAGACTTGTTGAAGTAGCACGTGATGTAGTGTTCGATGAGACTAATGGCTCCCAAAAGGAGCAAGTTGATCCATGTGAATTAGGTAAAGAAGAAGCTCCTTGTCAAGCATTGAAAAGAATGCCTCTAGGCGAGTTCGACCACAAGAGCCACCTTCACACGTACATGAGGAAAATGAACCACAAGTGGAGACCATCAATCAAGGGGGAGCTTCAACAAAAGATCAACCACAAGAGTACGAAGATGATCAACAAGTCAATGAAGGCAACCACTTAGGGGGAGAAGCGGACAATCATGAAGACACAACCCCTCAAGTGTCACACCCAAGAGTACACCAATGCGTCCAAAGGGATCACCCAATCGACAACATCATCGGTGACATCCAAAAGGGAGTAACCACTAGATCTCGCATAGCTAACTTTTGTGAGCACTATTCGTTTGTATCATTTTTGGAACCACGCAGGATTGAGGATGCATTGAAGGATCCGGACTGGGTGGTGGCAATGCAAGAAGAATTGAAAAACTTCAAGCGGAACAAGGTGTGGGAACTTGTGGCAAGGCCCAATGCAAACATCGTCGACACCAAGTGGGTCTTCCGCAATAAACAAGACAAACACGGGGTGGTGACAAGGAACAAGGCACGACTTGTGGCCAAAGGGTACTCACAAGTCGAAGTTGTATCAAATGGATTTGAAAAGCGCCTTCCTCAACGGACCGATCAAGGAAGAGGTGTACGTGGAGCAACCACCCGGGTTTGAAGACGAAGAGTTCCCCGACCACGTATTCAAATTGCGTAAGGCTCTCTACGGCCTCAAACAAGCTCCTAGAGCTTGGTATGAGTGTCTTAGAGATTTCTTAATTGAGAATGGTTTTCAAATTGGCAAAGTAGATTATACATTATTTACAAAGAATTTAGACAATGATCTCTTTATTTGTCAAAATTATGTTGATGATATAATCTTTGGGTCAACTAATCAATCTTTTTGTGAGGAATTTAGCAAAATCATGACAGACAGGTTTGAAATGTCAATGATAGGAGAATTAAAATACTTCTTGGGATTCCAAGTGCGGCAACAAAAGGAAGGAACGTTCATAAGCCAAACCAAGTACACGCAGGACATACTTAAGAAGTTTGGCATGGCCAAAGAAAACCCCATAAAGACCCCCATGGCAACAAATGGCCACTTGGATCTCAATGAAGATGGACCTAACGTCGACCAAAAGGTATATCGCTCCATGATTGGATCTCTACTCTATTTGTGTGCATCTAGGCCAGATATTATGTTGAGTGTATGTTTGTGTGCAAGATTTCAAGCCAACCCTAAGGAATGTCATTTGACAGCCGTAAAAAGGATCTTGAGATATTTAGTTCATACACCCAACCTTGGTCTTTGGTACCCAAAAGGCTCAAAATTCAATCTTATTGGTTACTCCGATGCAGATTATGTCGGGTGCAAAGTAGATAGAAAAAGCACCTCCGGCACATGCCAATTCCTAGGAAGATCCTTAGTTTCTTTGTCCTCCAAGAAACAAAATTCCATTGCCCTATCCATAGCTGAAGCGGAGTATGTTGCAGCCGGGAGTTGTTGTGCACAACTCCTTTGGATGCGACAAACTCTAAGGGATTACAGTTACAATATGAACCGTATTCCTCTCCTTTGTGACAATGAGAATGCCATTAAAATTGCCCACAATCCACTTGAGCACTCTAGAACTAAACACATAGACATAAGACATCATTTTTTGAGAGACCATTCCATGAAAGGAGACATAACCATCTCACATGTCAACACCCAAAAGCAATTGGCCGACATATTCACCAATCCACTCGATGAAAAGCGTTTTTGCGAACTCCAAAATAAACTAAATATCCTTGATGTTCGAAGTGTGGCTTGAAAGGTTGCATACCTGTATGAATTCTTCAAAAATTTTGATTGAATTGTGAAAATCATCTCTCTCAATTTTTCTCGAAAAACTATATCAACTACTAGATCTTGATGAATTATGATCATTGTTTGATTGTTGTATGCTTACTGGTCAAATTCATCAAGATTAATTGATTTGTTTTGCCCCTCTATTCTCTATTTATGAACCTTCAAATATATATGAATGGGCTATGCTAATCTCTCTTGGTGACCACGGACTAGTCCGTGGTTACCCGGACTAGTCCGCCCATGCAGACTAGTCCGCTAAGTGCTGGTTAGGCCGGACTAGTCTACGTGTATGCTAGACTTGTTATGCATTAGGAATCATCCTTTGTCTAGTCTGTTAGGTTTTTGAGGATGAACACCGGACTAGTCTGGTCCATGCACGGAAAAGTCCGGTCCCCCGGACTATTCTGTGCCTGTGCACCGGACAAGTCCGATGTTTCTGAACTTGAAACCTAATTCTTCAATTCCTCAATGCACTTCCTTGCTATCTCTTCATACCTATGCCCTGTATCACTTATCATCATTCTTGCAAATAATTCTCAGATCATGTCGAACTCAAACGATGAAATCTCTGACTTTGAGGCCGAGATGGACCATGAGGTGGCACCTCGGTCCTTGAAGGGTCTTGGCAAGAAGCGCCAAGAAAGACCCTCCGAGCCAGCTCCTTCCCCTCCTCAGGTTCGGAGGAAGGTGTTGGCAAACAAGCCAGCTTCAAATGCAGCCGCATCATCAATTGGCCCTCGCCAAGCAAAGGGCAAGGGCAAAGGGATAGCGACGGGTCCAGTGGGGCCTTTGAAGTTGCATGCTCCCAGGGAAGGGGTCCGGGACCCTACTGAGGAGAAGTTAAATGGCAAGGGCAGTGACTCGGCGGCAAAATTCAGGAGTATCGACTGGTATGGCCGGCCGAAGCAAGCTGCTGATGGAAGGTTCTGGTGCAACTTCCATGCTGATTTCTACAAATCGGTGTATCTACCGATGAAGACCCCCGTGGCGCGCAGTCAGTGGATTGACTGGGCACATTTTGAGAAGAAGGGCTGCTCACCGTTCACTGATGTAGTGAGAGCCATTGAGAAGCATGGACTGAGAGATCTGTTTGCTTTCAGAAATAACTGGAATGATGAAGTGATTGTGCAGTTCTTTGCGACCTGTCACTTCTCTAGTGAGGATGAAGAGAGTGTCACTTGGATGACCCATGGATCCATGTACAACATCACTCAAGAAGACTTCGCTATCCTGCTTCATCTTGACACCACAAGATCTGATTGCTTGGTCATACACAACATTGGTGTCATTGACAAGGATAGGATGAAGTCCCTATATGAGCCAAACTCAAAGTTCAACCCTCCTTCCACCAAAAACTTGAAGCCATTCTTTGTGGTGTTGGACAGAGTGTTAAGAAAGACAATTGCTCCCAAGGATGGCAATGCTGGGAGTGTGCAAGGATACCTCCGGACTCTGATGAGAGTAATAAGCAAGGACCGCCCATTTGATGTGGCGGAATACATTTGGAATGATATGGTAAACATATCCTGCACTCCTAATAGATCTTGCGGATATGCTCCTTACCTAATGTTTGTGATTGAAAAATTCACCGGCATTGAGTTTGTGAAAGATGTGGAGCATCTCCCCTTGAGGCCTCAAATGACTCAAAAGCCGAATGTCCAGGCTGCTCCCTCTACGGCCTCCAGTCCCGAAGCACCGGCAAGATCAAGAGAAGGTGCTAGAGTTGTCCCTACTTCTAGGGAAGCCCCTCAGCGAGGATCAGCCAGTGGGATCTCTCAAGTATCTGACTGCCATATTCTCCTCCTGCAAGAAGGCCGAAGTGAGGGCCCATAAACTCAACCAGAAGAGAAAGGAGGACATGAAATACATAAAGGCCAACGTGAAGCAAATCTGCCAAAAGCTGTAGATCGACCCCATTGGGTCTCTAGTGATTTCTGAGGACTCTGACGCTGACTTCACTAAGCTCGCGCCCTTGAACCCCTCCGAGCTTGCCTACTTTGGCATTGGGGGCTCGAGTGGCTCTGTACCTCCTCCTTCTCCTCCTCGTCAAGCTGATGATGAAAAAGACGAAGACAACGACGAGAGGACCGACAGTGAAGAGTGAAGACCGTAGGACCCTCCTCTCCTTCTTTTTGGTGTCTTGATGCCAAAGGGGGAGAGATTGAAGGGGAGTCTTAGCTTTAGCTGTAGGATGCGAGGAGAGAGCTCTTTTTATCTATCTTTGTGGTTGTAATGATTTAACGTTGTTTCGAAGTTAACTATGGTTTTGTGATGTAATGCTTACTTAATTTGAGAAGTATTTGCTAAAATCTGTAATTTTGCTCCTGGAATGACATATGTGCTTGGTTTTGGTTGATTAATGTAAATTATGTCACTCTCCATGTCTTAATGTACTTAGCTATGCATCCCACCATAAAGAATGCACATATGGATAATTCTTTCACTGCATGATGTATTTTTGATTCATATGTGCATACTTTATGAAAATCTCAATTTTTGTCATATTTTGTGAAATCTCAATTGGTTGTCATCAATCACCAAAAAGGGGGAGATTGAAAGTGCATCTAGGACTCCCTTGTGGGTTTTGGATGATTTATGACAAGCAATTGGGATCCTAACCTCTTTGTTGAGATGAATGCAGGCCTACAATAGAAAAATGAAAAAAATACCAAAAAGAAGGGATGATGAGGAGCAAAGTGGAAATGAGCTCAAGGAAAAAAAGTAGTAGATTATTATGTATGGAGTGTGTTAAGGAAACACACCTCAAGAGCTCAATGATAATTAAACACACACATTGCACAGAGTTACACAGAACCGGACTAGTCCGATCACAACCGGACTAGTCCGATAAACTTTCTGCACCAGATCGGACAAGTCTGATATCTGTCGGAATAGTCCGATATCTTTTTGACTAGAATCGGACTAGTCCTCCCCAGTGCGGACTAGTCCTCAAAACACTACACAAGTCACTCAAAATCGGACAAGTCCGTTATCAACCGGACTAGTCCGATATCCTTTCTAATCCACTTCAGACAAGTCCGATATTCACACGGACTAGTCCGAAAAACCCACTGATCTAAATCGGACAAGTCCTCCTGTCATCCAACACACTTAGGGTTTCACATGTCCGGACAAGTCCGATGGACATCGGACTAGTCCAAAGATTTCCAGTAGCGAAATCGGACAAGTCCGTTTTCAGCCGGACTAGTCCGATATTTCGGGACACTTAGGGTTTGCTACACACAGCATACCGGACTAGTCCGGTGACCACCACGGACTAGTCAGAACTTTCTGAACCCTAACGGTAACTTTTAGAAACCCCATATAAATAGAGGTGCACGGCCCAATTTCACAAGCTCTCGAACCCTAGCGCCGTCACACCTCCCAAGAGCCTCAAAAACGACCTCTCTCCACGAAATTAAGTGCAACATCGATCAATCCCTTGAGGATTCACTCTAGATCATTGGAGAGACACTTGCAACACCACATTGAGCTCTTGGTTTGATTCTTTAACACACTCCTGCGTTTCAATTGTAACTTTTGAGTGTGTTTTCGTTGGCATTGTGATTTGTAATCTAAGGGAGGTCTCAACGTGTGAGAACGCCCCTTGAATTCGGTTATTCACCCCTTTGTGATTAGTGGAAGAGGATTGGCCTTCGTGGCAATCCAACGAGGGTAGGGTTGGAGAAGACCTGGTCCTTTTGTGGACTCCTCAACATGGACGTAGGTTGCCTTCGTGGTAGTCGAACCACGGGATAAATCGTTGTCTCTTGTTTTAGTGTTCATCATTCTAATTAATCAACTCAATCTAGGGTTTCATACACATTGTTCATCTTACGTTAAATTGTTGAACATAAGACTTAAGTGTGACATAATCCAGTATATAACCTTTAAACTGTTGTTTGATTCTATATTTCCGCTGTACACATAAAAGAATCAAATCAATCAATCAGGTTTAATCAACTTAGTCCATGAACACCGGACTAGTCCACACTTTACCGGACTAGTCCGATATCTCTGGTATTGAACTGGTTGTTGATTGTTGCAAGATCCGACAATTTTCAAAAAGGCCTATTCACCCCCCCCCCTCTAGGCCTACATTCAGATATCAAACATTTCATATAATTTGTAATACATACTTTAATGATGATATTACCTTTGCAAAATAACTAGTAATTTCTTTTTGAACATCTCCACATATCCATTATATTGGCAATTTTCTGGAGCACTCCTAATAGAATTACGTATAGCATTATTTTGATCTGCCAAAGTGTTTACCAACTCACGAAAGTTTTCCTTATTTTTTGGCTCTTTTGAGTCATCATGACCCCAAAAAGATAAGCCTTGATGTAACAAATATCTAATTGAATCAATTGAAGCATTAAGTCAGATTCGGTTTTGTTTTTTTTGTAAGATCAGTTTGCCTATCAAGAGCAACCTCAATTGATTGATCTTGATTCATCAAAGCATCACATCTTTTTACTGCTACATTATGAAAGCTGTTAACGTTACCCTTACCCACATGAGTATCTAGTCTGCTTTTCTTGTTCTAACCATTTCAACCTTTAATTGCAAATGCATCATTCCTCGCTTGTCCTCCATTGCAATCATTGAAAAGGTAGCAGTCCAAACAAAAGGCCTTATCCATCTTGTAACTGTACTCAAGCCAACCACCATATTTGTTAAACCATTTTGGATTAAATCTTTGATGATCACCTCCAATGTCTCCATATGGATAATCAAAATTAAGCGGTGGTCTATAAGATCCTCTAGTTAAATATCTTCTTCTAATCTCATCTTACTTCTTAGGATTTTTAGTGTACTTGGAAATTCTCTTCCAATTAGCATTGTCATAAGACAATTCATCTAAATCAATTTCTGTTTGAGCAGAAGGCTGTGAAACACTAGCACTAAAAACATTTGATAACTTGAGTTTAAGGGGTGGCCTTGAACTTGAAGTATCTCCATCATCTAAATCCAATGATAATGATCTATTTTTTTTCTTAAAATAACATTTCATGATCTACATAAACCAATGTTTGCAAGGAAAAAAATAGAATCAATCTCACACAATCCCCTCTAATCCCATAAAATAAACGAGCAAACCCTGTTCCTATAGGCTATGGATTAAGCTCAAACATGCTACAGGATAGAGAAGAGAAGAAATTTTACTGGCTGGCTTCTCAGGTAAGGTAGGCTTCTCAGGTACGATTAAGCGTCTGGCAGGCTTCTCAGGTACGATTTGCCTGGTGTGATAGTTGGTGGGCCTCGACGGGCAAGGTAGCACGCGCCCTAAGTGTCTGGCCGATGTGAACTTTTAATTACACAAGTGCTTATTATACATTAGATTAAAATAAATATAAACTTATCTCGATTCTCCACACAAATAATTTATTTTTTCAGCCCGTTACAAAACCTAACCATGAGTTTGTGTTATGCTTGTTCTAAATATTTTCTCGCCGTTGTGATTAGATGAATTGTTCGTTTTCTTCATTCTAGGTATTTTTATCAATAATTTGTTTATATATTATGAATGGAGACATCAGTGAGACCACTATATTAGAGGTCAGTCAAAAGGGTGTATTATGCAATAGCTTTAATGAAAACAATACAAAATAAGATGAGCGAGCATTTTGATGATTGTCTATTTGTCTAGCCATATTCATTGAGTAGGATATTTTTTCGAAGTGGATGAAAATAGTATTTAGAAGGTGGCGACTAAAAAATCAGACAAGAACTATCAGTATAGTATTTGAACAAATTTTATTATAAGCTATTAAATTTAATACGTATCCTGTAATTAACTGCTGCATAATTTACTACAGGAATACCAATCAATTACGTCAGCCAGGACCGATGTAATTAAGAACAGAACCGACGTAAGTTACTTAATTATGTCGGTTTTTCTTTAATTACATCGGTTGCAGTTTGGACGTAATTAATGTAACTTAGATCGGCCGCCGATGTAAGTTACTAACTTTCGTCGGTATCCCGCAACCAACGTAACTTACTTACCGGGATGGGCCGCAGGTTGGGCCGGAGAACTTACAACGGCATCGGCTCGGCCGACGAAAGTTAAGTGGTATAACTTACGTCAGTATGGTCTGACCGACATATGTTAAACTGGGCTAACTTACGTCGGCCCAGCCATAGCGGACGTAAGTTATGTTTTCATTTTTTTTTAAACAGAAACTGACTACCTCGCATGATGGCGAGCTCCACAGACAGATACAGAAAACAGATGTATACACAAAAAGTCCACAAAAGGTTCAAAACAACAACAACACAAAACAGTTTCAAAACATTCACCGGGCTACACTCTAGCCCCTCCACTACCTACAGATCCGAGATCTTCTCGGTGCGTCCCTCTGGGTGCCTGTAGGTGTGGCGAAGGAGTTTGTGCTGCCATTCTCGAAACCCGCAAAAGAAAATTAGAGTTAAACATGTTATAACTTCCATCATCTCACTCTCTTCCTCTCCCTCTCCTTCTATCTCTTTCTCTCCTCTCACTCTCTTCTTCTCCCTCACTCTCTCTCATTCTCTCTTTCTTCTTGTCCCTCACTGTCTCCCTCTCTTTGTCTCACAATTTTCCTCTCCCTCTCTTTCTCGCATTATTTGACTCTCTTCCTCTCTCATTCTCTCACTCTCTTCCTCTCCCTCTCTTTCTCTCATTATCTCACTCTCTCTCACTCTATATTCTACTTCCTTATCTCCCTATATAAAATACTGAAATGAATACGACAATATTATAGAAATAGTTTATTACTAGCTCCGGAGTCTGCTGCGGCGGAAGTGCAGGAATCTCGATATCCTGACCGGTGTTGCGAGCAAGAGTTTGCTATTGCAAAATATTAGAAGATATATGTTACTGAAATGCTATGAAATTTAACTACGGTAGTTTAGATTACTTACCGCCACTGCTGCTTGCATCTGGGCCATCATTAATTTCGTACTCCGCTGCTCCTCGCTTTCCTCCGCCCTCGACCTCTCCAGCTCTGCCTGTGTCTGTGCCAACGTCTCCTCCAAGGCAAGGAGCTCCAACTGGGTCTGCGAGAGACGACCATTTGAGGGCCCAACAGACGAGGCGGAAATCGATGAAGCGCCTCTCAAAAGTCGCACCGACTTCGAGTCGACAACTCCATAAAAAATGGCAAACATGCAAAAGAATGAAAACATTAAGTAGAAGAAGATAAATTGAAAAATAAATGAAACAAGTAACCAACTCACTGTCCATGGGCCTTCCCGCCTCCGCTCGCGTACACGGCTTGGGGGTCGATCGGCGCGTTTTCCCAATCATAATCTGCAACGTGTATCTTCGCGACCTCCTACGCGTACTTTGCCGACAAAACAAAGAAATCTTGTAAGCATGTCAAAAGTAGTATTAGTTATAACGAAATTGATGAATTTCGAAAACTGACCGATCGATCGATTGCGACCTGACTACACTGCTCTGGCTGAGAAGGGTCACTTTCCTTGTTACCTCTCTCCTAAACCTAGGTCGGGGTCAGCTCCTGACCCGCTGCTCGCTCCTGTATAGCCCTGTTAGTGAGATAAATATATTAGGACACATAAACAAATTGAAAAATTACTTACCATGCATTTAGCCAAACGCAAGTAGCCGTCGCCGCTATAGTTGTGCTTGCCTTTGGACCCCATGCGGCACTGTCTAGCCTTTGTGGACTTACCGACGAAAGCTTCACTAGCCATGTACTGACAGAGAGCCGAGTATGCCTTGGGCTTACCCTGTAACCAGAAAATACTAACCTGCACATATTTCATTTTTCATCAATGTAGTTAACACACATAGGTATTGTAAATATTGAATAATATTAAAAACTTACTTCCGCGTACTGCTCCTCTATCAAGTACGTGTCAGAGTCCTTCCTAAATGGACCCCTTTGCTGCTCTTGCTCCCGAGGGTGCATCTTGTAGTACGTGTTGACGGCCTGAATCCGGGCGTTCGACAGCGCCGCCGTCCTGAGCTTCCGCGCATTGTAATGGAACAGGTGCCTCGAGTGGTCCTCCATGCTCGGTTCCTCTGCTTGGTACCTCAACTTTAAGCAAACAAAAGTTTAAGTGATATGCATTAACAATTTAAATGAGTTGAAAAAACTAAAACAATTAAATTTACTATAAAATCGTTCCACACGACTCCCTGAACCGTGTCGTGGACCTCGTGAGAGACACGAGCGTAGTCATCCCACGACGGGGCAGGGAAACCGTCAATGACACTGGGGTAGTGCAACTTCACTATAGCACCCAAGACACTGTTAACCTGCCTATGGTATTTCTCGGCCCCGTGAACGATGTGGTGTACCAACATCTGCAAAATATACTAAATCATTAAGTAACGGAAAACAACATCTACTATTTAATATATTATATACAGTTTTTTACCTATCTTCGGTAGGGCAGATAGTGATCCATTGAGCAGGAACCGGAGGAGGAGCCGCAAAGTGGGTCCTCCTCGTCCGTCGCCTCTACTGCGGCACCGCCGCATCCTGTGACCTTGAAGGCTCTGAGGAACCACTGGAGTCCAAAGGAAGGCTAGCGGTAGTCAGCTCCGCAGGAAGGCTAGCGCTAGCCGACTCCGAAGGGGGGCTAGCACTAGCCGGCTCCTAAGGGAGGCTAGCACTAGCAGGCTCCTGTAGCGGCCCGCTAGCCTTTGACTCAACCTCAAATGACTTGGAGTCGGACTGCACAAAAAAATATTGATTATAAATATTTATAAACAAGTGCAATTGATAAAATAACTTGATTGTAAACTAAAATTTACCTCTGTGCGCTGAAAGCACACCCGAACAGAGAGTGGAGCGTGTGCCAGAAACAGGTTATGTCGGCTCAAAATTAACAAGGTCCCTGAGCAAGGGTCTCGTGCCGGCTCAAACCCTCTCATTTGCTTCCCCTTCGATGACATCCTTTTGCAAGGAATAAATGATTAATATGCTAAGATAATATACAAAATTAATATTAAGTTAGTGAATAAAACATTACCAACAAACCAACAAGCAAACATTTGTCCCAAACAAGTTAGTGAATGAAATGTTACTTCATAAATTTCAAAATTCATTAACATCACGGTCATGCACCCTACTCATTAAACCAGCCCATTGATCTTCTTCTTCCACATATCGTTTTCGTTTCAGCAAATTAGCAGGCTCGACTAAGTCATTGATTTCTTCAGTTTCCAATTCTTATTTTGTTTCCTCTTTCATGCCGGTCTTGATATCTTGAGCTTCTTCAACTAAGTCATCAAGTCCTACACCGGGCTCGACTGAGAAGGAGTCTGGCAACTCTTCCTCTTGGTAGACCTCATTAGCCTCAACTTCCTCATGGTAATCATCATCTCCTGGAGCATATGACCGCTCACGAGGATTCACCTTATGTACCACCCACAAAGCTTTGAACTTATTGCATGGATAAGGTAGATAGTACACTTGCTCTACTTGGTGTGCAAGAATTAATGAATCGAATCCTTTCAACCATTCCTTGTGTTCTACTTCGACCATACAAAATTTGTTTACTCAAATTCCACAAATGGAATCAAACCATTCACAGTCAAAGAATACTGCTCGAATTGTCTTGTTCCTGACAAAAGTGAATTCAAGAATTTTTTTAATAATACCGTAGTAATGAGTTTCACGTTCTTGCGAATCGATTGCCCTCAACACAACTCTGGTATTAGATGTTGTCCCGGGGGGACAAGGAGATTCAAATTGAGTTGTACGGAATCGAAAGCCGTTGACATTATATCGACCATACCTTCCAACATTAACCACTCCATAGGATAGTTGTCGCAAATCTTCATGGATGTTGGCATCTTTTTTTGCACTGTCCAAGATATGAAGTTATTAGACAACGGCTCATATTCTTACGTTATAAGAAAATTTTATTAATATTGATAAGTTAACGAGAAAACGTTACATGATCTCGAAACCAGGAAATAAAATTACATCCCCCGATTATTCCTTCCCGTCACATCTGTTCTATTTGTTTCCTCGTGGGTTGATGTCTATGTCTCCAATTTTGCTTGTCGAACTTACTACACGAAAAGAGAACCTTTTAGAATATATGTGTTGCAAAATATGCTTAAAAGCATAAATTTAGGAGAAACACTTACTTGAAATATTTACCCATTTCATCCACATTAGCGTACATGTAGAAGAAAGCATCACGCCTTTCTTTTTCACTAATTTCATAGGAAGTGTAACTACCAACAGTAGTGCCTCTTGTTGCAAAAATGGAGAGATCACTACAAGGAGGTTGCTCATCCATATTGTACTGCATTGCCGAAGTATTGACATTGTGTTCCTCTGCAAAGTAAACACTTGAGAAGTATCCTACTTCCTTAAGAGTAAAAGCTTCAGCGATGCAACCTTCAACCCTTGCTCTGTTACCAACCTTCAGTTTCAGATTTCTGAGTGATCTTTCAATATGATACATCCACCTATATTGCACGGGACCACCCACTTTCACTTCAAATGGAAGATGGATTAAGATATGTTGCATTGGATTGAAGAACCCTAGAGGAAAAATTTTTTCCGTCTTACACAACAGTACCGGAATCTCCTTCTCCAACCTAGTGATCATCTCTGGCCTGATTTCTTTAGCACATAGTTGCCTATAGGAGTGGCTAAGATCAGCTAACACCTTCCACAATTCATTATCAAAGTAGCCTTGAAACATAACAGGAAGAAGTATTTCCATCATTATGTGATAATCATGACTCTTTAACCAATGAGCTTTCTCGTTTTCACATTCACGGCTCATCGGTGAGTGAGTTCAAGATAATAGAGAATCTGACTAGCTGCATAAACATCTGGGAATTTCAAACTTTGCAACCATTCGAGAACTTCTTTCTTTTATTTAGGTCGAAGACAGAAAGAAGCGCATGTTTACCATAATTTTCGGAGAGCTCAAGAGTTTGATGGTTACAAAGCTCAACGAGATCATTTCGAGCCTTTAAATTGTCTTTTGTTTTGCCCATCATGTCCATGCATGTGCTTATAATACATTCGGCCATGTTACGCTCTTGATGCATGACATCAATGTTGTGACTTGAAATCAATGACTTCACATACAGTAGCTCCCAAAGTGCACATATGTGAGTCCAATCGTGTTCGTCTCCGTAGCCTTCGAAATATCCGGGACGACCTTCATCTAGCACCAATTTGCCCAACATATCATATATTTATGACCGGTTAAGATGTTTTGGTGGTCCTTTAGTGACAACGGTGTTCTTTCTGGAGACATTCCTCTGTTGTCTAAACACGTGATTCGGAGGCAACCAGTGTTTATGACAATCAAAGTAAGATATCTTGCCTCCATGGATAAGTCGAAAAAAGTCGGTATTCGAAGCACATATTGGACACGTCAACCGACCATGAGTGCTTCATCTAGAAAACATGCCTTATGCCAGAAAATCATGGACGGCCACAAATAAGAAGCTCGAAGGTTGAAACTGTAAGACCTATGTGTGCTGAATACATTGGCTTGTAGTGAATACACTTGGCTTTGATGATAAAAGTTTTAAATATCACCAAAACACTTTTTTATCAAGGTCCGACTCTAGCTCTGAGCTACAGCAAGGTCCAACGGTAGGTCCAGCTTGTTTTGGGTAGCTCCGGCTACGTTAGATGCTAGGTCCGGCATCTTGGTAAGATCCGACTAGCTTTGGTTAGCTCCGGTGAGCTTTATCTTTAGCTCCGGCATGTCTTTGTTAGCTCCGGCATGACTTTGTTAGCTCCGACATATATTTGATAGCTCTGGCATGCTTTTGCTAAGCTCCAACGTACTTTGTCTAGCTCCGATTTTGGGTTGACTAGTTTTGACTAGTTTTTGGTAAGCTCCGGTGCTAGGATCTACTAGTTTTGGTAAGCTTCGGCGCTAGGTTCTACTAGCTTTTGATAGCTCCGGCTCAAGCTCCGGGTTACTCTGGCAAGGTCCGGAACTTGACCTAAGTGCTTCTGCTTTTCATTTGCAATGTTTCGTACTTGCTTTACATTGTTGGAAAGATTGCTTAGTATTCATTTGCTAAGTTTTTGGTGCGTTTTGGATGATATGGTTGATATCGTTTCTACTGTGTTTTTGCAACATGCTTATGTGAGGTTCTCACGTAAGGTGTTGTGTTTGGAACTACCTTGAGTCAAGTTGAGGACTTGGGCTCGTATGGATTGTTTGTTTGTTCATGTGCAGGTGTTGCTTGAGTTCAAGTCATGGCTGGTGACAGGATCCATTGGACTAGTCTCAGGAGGAGATGAGGTTCCAACAACCAAGTTCGGGAGGAACTGTGGTTGAGCGGGTTAGGAGGTCACGCAGGATGATTGAATCAAGGGCAGTGCATACGAAGGTCAAAGGAAGGTGTTCGTATGTATGCATGAGGTGCATGACGTGGCAATATGCTTCTAGAGACGGATTATGGAAGGAAGATCTGATCGGAAGGATCGGATCGTATCGGTTGAAGACTTAGGCTGCTAGCTGAGTCGGTTATGGCTCGGTATGGAAAGTACCAAGTTGGTTATGTTAGGATTTCGTGTGTGTCACGAATTTGAGTTGTTTAGGAATGTGGGATACATTCCTAAAGTGTTTGGAAGTCTTAAGATTGCTTCTATCTGCATATAGAAGGGTCCTAAGCAGTTATGGAAAGTTCCGATTGTGATCGGATTAGGATTGGAGTCCTAGTTGAGATTGGGATGGCCTAAGAGCTGGTTATATAAGCAAGGGAAGGCCAAAGCTCGTGGCAGACGACTTTGGGGCTGTTCCTCTTGTGTTCTATTGAATAAAATTCATAGTTTGAAGGAACTTTTGTGCCTTGTTCGTCCGACTTGTTCCAGACAAGTTTTACTCGTCGAGTTTCTGGACAGCACTACCTTTTGTCGGTGGTTTTATCATAACTCGAGTTTTATAGATCCAATTGACGTGATTCTTTTTGGGTTGTCTTCATAACTTGATTGTCTATCATATGTCAAAATTTCACGGTCATTGAATTTGTAGTTTCTGAGCTACACGAGTTTCTTTGCAGCATTCCAGAAACTGTTTTTCTCGGGTAGGTCAGATTGACCATAGTCTGATCTTTCGATCATAACTTGAGTTTTTCTCGACGGATTTGAGTAATTATTTTTGTGTTGTCTTCATGACTTGATTCTCTCTGATATATATCACTTTTGTCACAGTGAAACACGTTTAGATTAGTCTCATACACGATTTATTTAACAGATCGTTTTTCTACTGAAGGGATTAGGGTTTTATTGTTTCCGCTGCGTAAGATTTTTAAATCTACCATTCACCCCCCCCTCTGGTAGCTTTTCACGTGCTCTTCGATCCTACAATTGGTATCAGAGCTACGGTGCTCTAATATTTGTGATTTGCATGTGTTTTTGACTAATCATCATGGAGAAGTACTCCGCCAAACCTTGTGTGTTTGCTGGTATTGATTTTCAGGTTTGGAAGGCACGCATGGAAGCCTTCATCCAGGCGCAAGGCTTCGCAATATGGGAAAAGGTGTACAAACCTTATGAAGTCCCACCTAACGATCAAGTTACGGCTATGAACATCCGGGACGTCGACAACAGCAACAAAGCACGAAACTTGATCATCCAAGGACTCACTCAAAGCGACTTTGATCGTGTCGCACACCTCCGATCAGCATACGATGTTTGGAGCGCTCTCTGTGATTACCATGAAGGCTCCAACACAATCAAGAAGGTAAAACAAGATATGTTCAAAAAGGAATATATGCGTTTTGAGATGCAAACCGGTGAGTCTATCGATGATCTCTTTGCTCGTTTCAATAAAATTCTCAGCAACTTACGTAGTGTCAATGTAAATTTTTCTGATGCTGAGAATGCTAGACAACTCCTTAGTGCATTAGATATGTCAATTTGGGAGATGAAAGTAATGTATATACGTGAATCAACTGTCATGAGTTCTCTTACATTAGATGTACTCTATTCTAAACTAAAAACTCATGAAATTGACATCCTAGCACGTAAGAACCCAAACAAGTCTATTGCATTTGTCTCACAACGTGAGATGTCTAGCTCCGGCCAATCATCATTTTGCAATACTCTTGCTTTATTGTCCTCGCTAACCCTGGAACAGATCGAAGAATTTCCAGAAGAGGAGTTGGCACTCATCTCTACTAGATTCTCAAAAGCATTGCAAAATGTGAGAACTAGAAGGAGAGGAAGCTCCAGACCTCAACGCTGTTTTGAATGTGGTAAAATAGGACACTTTCGTACAGAATGCCCTAACCTTTCAGGTCCGACCACCCGGGAAGAAAAACAAAGCAAGGTCCGGACCTCCTCTGGAAACTCCAACAAGAAGAAGAAGGGTACCATAGGACGCAACAACTTCATCACCGCACTTCAAGAACTTAGTTCAAGTGATGTAGACTTTGAAAGTGATGAAGATGATGATGATCTAGCCAACTTATGCTTCATGGCGGGCAAAACAAGGTCAAGATCAAGTCAGGAGGATGCAGAACACAGCAGTGAAGACGATGAGGTATGTTCTATGTACAATGAAATGTGTGATGCTATTTCTCGTGCAACTATTATTGTCAAAAAAAAGGACAAAAAGCTTAGGGATAATGCTGCTAAAATTGAGTCACTAGAATCTGAAATTAATCGTTTGAAATCCTTAATTCCTAGTGATGATTCTTGTTCCTCATGTGACTTAATATATGAACAACCGTCCTCCCTAATTCCTCCACTCTAGACAGACTTGATGAAGAAATTGAAAAGAACAAAAAGCTTGCTGCACTTAGTGATAAAAACTTAAAAGATGCTTCTTGTTCTACAGATGATTTGCATTGTTCTGCATGTGAAAATCTTGATAAGAAACTAAAAGATGCAATGAATGAAATTTCCATTCTGAACAATGCTTTACGATCTCATGAAGTTAAAAATTGTTCCAATTTCAAACTAAAAGGAAAAACTTCATGTGCAAACTGCCTAGACTTGTCTAAGAAACTTGATGACATGAATAGTACACTAGGTCGGTTTTGTAATGGGAATAAGAACCTAAACTTGCTGCTGAATTCTTCCAAGTCTTGCAATAACAAAACTGGTTTAGGTTTTGATTCTCATGCTCATGCTACGTCATATCCACCTACAATTGTAAAGTCATTAGGAAGTGGTTTGGTTCAAACAGTTCCTAAACAAAAAGAAGTGGTTTTCAAATCTGCAGGAATGTTGCTTCATTCGGTTTCAACTAAAAATATTGCTTGCTCATCTAGACATGAACACAAAGTTAAATTTCATTGTACCTTCTGTGGTAGAGATGGTCATGTCATAGATTTTTGTTATAGACTAGCTAAACAACATAAAAGGGAAAGAAAAATTGCTAGATCTTATAACTTTCATGCAATTAGAAAAACACAACCTGCTTTAGTGAGTCATAAATTTGAAAAGGTAGCTTCCGAACCTTCTGGTAAGAAATCTACAAAGGCAGCTCCGGTAGTTATGATAGCTCCGAGAGCTCCCGGATCTTCTGCTGTTCCCTCCAAAGCTTTAGTTGTTGCCTCCGGACATTCTGCTTTTACCTCCGGAGCTACTGGTTTTCACTCTAAACAAGTAACAACTTCTAAATCAATTGTTAAGAACAGAAAACCTCAAACTTCGATTCATAAACCTGCTGTTTTGTCTCAGCTTTCGCGTGTTTTTCCTGCTGCACGTCGTGTGACTCAGTACTGGATACCTAAATGCCTTTTGACTAACCCCAGTATTGAGTCATCGACGTATTGTGCTTCTATGTAGGTTACACATTTGAGGAAGGATAACATTTGGATTGTGGATTCAGGTTGCTCACGCCACATGACTGGTAACAAGGATTGGTTCTCCTCCCTCTCTTTTGTGTCACGTGTAGAAAATGTTACTTTTGCCGATAATTCTTCAACTCCTATAATTGCTAAGGGTTCGGTTAGAGTAAATGATGACTACACTTTGAAGGATGTGGCACTTGTCAAAAATTTGAAATACAACTTGCTTTCTGTTGCACAATTGCTAGATGAAAATCTAGAAATTATTTTCAATAAAAACTGCTGCAAAGTTGTAGGTTCAAATAGTGAGCTTATTTTTAACATGTCTCGGTTTGGAAGAGTTTTTAAAGCTGATTTTGATATGTTTTCCTCTAAGCATAGGTGTCTAGTTGCTAATGATTCAAAGGACTTATATTTTTGGCACCGTACACTTGGTCACGTAGGCTTTGATCACCTAACGCGTGTTAGTGCTCTTGATCGCATACGTGGGCTACCTAAGCTTAAAGGTGACAAAGAAATTGTGTGCTCTTCTTGTAGACATGCTAAGATGGTTGCAGGTTCACATACTCCTCTCACAATGATCATGACAACTTAACCATGTCAACTTTTGCATCTTGACACCGTAGGACCTTCACGTGTTCAATCCTTCGGAGGTAAATGGTATGTTCTTGTTATTGTTGATGATTATTCTAGATACTCTTGGGTTTACTTTATGGCGTCTAAGAATGAAGCTTTTAGTCACTTTAGGACTTTATTTCTTAGATTATCAATTGATCACCCAGGATCTTTAAAGGCAATGAGAAGTGATAACGGAACTGAATTTAAAAATCAATCTTTTGATCACTTTTGTGCTGAAAATGGAATAGATCATCAACTTTCTTCACCATATGTACCCCAACAAAACGGTGTTGTAGAAAGAAAGAACAGAACCTTAGTTGAGATGGCTAGGACTATGCTTGATGAATATCAAACTCCTAGGAAATTTTGGGCTGATGCGTTAGCAACCGCTTGTTATGTCTCAAATCGTGTTTTCTTGCGTGCTAAGCTAGGTAAAACACCATATGAGCTTCGGTTCGGACATAGGCCTAGTGTTACACACTTTCGGGTCTTTGGTTGCAAATGCTTTGTTAAGAAACATGGTAATCTTGATAAGTTTGAACCTAGATCCATTGATGGCATGTTTCTTGGTTATCCATCTCATACTAGAGGCTACCGTGTGCTTTTACTTGACACTAACAAAATTGTGGAGACTTGTGAAGTGTCTTTTGATGAAACTAGCCCAGGTACTAGCTCCGGTGTTGCAGGACCAGATCTGTATCCTCAGGGGGAGGGTATTTTCGAAGATGAAGAAGAGCCGGTGATACCGCCTGGTAGTTCCGAAGCTGACACGTGTCCAGCTCCGGACATTGAACAAGCTCCGGCTATCACCTATGCTGGTCCTGATCGTCCACAAGTCACAAGCTCATCAATCTACGATGAACCTAATGAAGAAGAAGCTTGTGAGACATCTGTTCCCCTACGTTTTTACAAAGATCATCCCCCACAACAGATGATTTGAAGCTTGCACGAACGAGTCACACGGTCTAGGTTTTGCGATCCAAACTCTCATGCTCATTCTGCTTTTGTTGCTTCTTTTGAACCCAAAGATATATCACACGCACTCACTAATGAATCTTGGATTATTGCCATGCAAGAAGAGTTAGAAAATTTTGAAAGAAATAATGTTTGGAAACTTGTACCTCCACCTCAAGGTCACACTTTAATTGGAACTAAATGGGTATTTAAAAATAAACAAAGTGAGGATGGGGTTGTGGTTAGGAATAACGCTAGGTTGGTTGCTCAAGGTTTCACTCAAGTTGAAGGTCTAGATTTTGATGAAACTTTTGCTCCTGTCGCTAGATTAGAAGCCATAAGAATTTTGTTAGCTTTTGCAGCATCTAAAGGTTTTAAGCTATATCAAATGGATGTTAAAAGTGCTTTTCTTAATGGCTACATGGATGAGGAGGTTTATGTCAAACAACCACCAGGTTTTGAAAATCCAGATTTTCCTAATCATGTTTACAAACTGTCCAAAGCCTTATACGGTCTCAAACAAGCACCTAGAGCATGGTATGACAGGTTAAAAACATTCTTACTTGAAAAGGAGTTTACCATGGGCAAGGTTGATAAAACTCTTTTTGTGCTTAAACATGGCAATGACTCATTATTCGTTCAAGTGTATGTGGATGATATTATCTTTGGTTGTGCTTCTCATGATCTTGTGTCCAAGTTTTCAGCAATGATGAGTTCCAAATTTGAAATGAGTATGATGGGTGAACTCACTTACTTTTTGGGGCTGCAAATCAAGCAAACCAAGGAGGGTACCTTTGTGCATCAATCGAAGTATACCAAAGACCTCCTAAGGCGTTTCAACATGGACAAAAGCAAGCCTCTTCGGACACCAATGGGAACAGCAACAACACTTGAACTTGATGAAGATGGTGAACCCGTGGATCAAAAAGAATATAGAAGCATGATCGGATCACTTTTGTACCTCACGGCATCAAGACCGGACATACAATTCAGCGTATGTCTTTGTGCACGGTTTCAAGCTTCCCCACGTGTTTCACATCGTCAAGCCGTCAAAAGGATTCTCAGGTACTTACATGGAACTCAAGAATTTGGCATTTTTCTTCCTTCTTCCTCAACCGTTACTTTGAAAGCTTTTTCGAATGCTGATTTTGGGGGTTGTAGGATTGATAGGAAAAGTACTTCCGGTGCTTGTCATTTTCTTGGTAATTCTCTTGTTGCTTGGTCCTCTAGAAAACAAAATTCAGTTGCACAATCCACAGCCGAATCTAAATATGTAGCTGCTGCTAGTGCTTGCTCACAAATTCTTTGGATTGTTCAAACACTTAAGGACTATGGGGTAGATCTAGATAGTGTTCCACTGTTTTGTGATAACACTAGTGCTATTTGCATTGCCAAAAACCCCGTGCAACATTCTAGAACTAAGCACATTGATATTAGGTATCACTTTCTCCGAGATAACGTTGAAAAGGGAAACATTGTGCTTCACCATGTAGATACCGAACATCAATTGGCTGACATTTTTACAAAACCTTTTTCACTCGTTTTTGTTACATTCGTAGTGAAATAGGGGTTATGCATCCTCATGGCTTAAATCGAGGGGGAGTTTTTTTTTTGAAACTTGGGAAGTCTATGTGTGAATCTGAAATTAAAATAATATGAGCATAGTATTTCATACATATATGACTTTGTGATTCCTTTTACATGCTGAAAGTTCTTACTACATTACTCGTATTATACATTTTGTAGTTTTTGCCATGTCTAGTAATTGGAATAATCACTTACACTAAATCTGGTCATGGTCGAACTTCTTGCTGTTTTGAACTTGTTGCATGCTCACAAATGCTTTTAGTCACAAAGAATTAATCAAGTAATCAACTCACATGTTGAGTTTTTATGATCAAATATAAATTGAGAAAAGATCAAGAGAATATGCATGCATCGCACTTCTTCTTTTGAGATGGCTTGTCATTGCACTTAGATATGAACTTGGAAGAAGTTGTGTATGACTAAAACCATGTCCTTAAGCTTCTGATTGTCAAATGACATAGGCTTGGCTTGGTTGGTTAGAATAAGGCAGATGTGCATATAATCTCTTGCAAATATCATATGATCTAAATTTATGCTTTGAAAAATAATTAAATGCAGCAACTAGTGTCATGCTTTCAGGTTTTGAAATAGTTAAGTTTGTGAGATCATGACTTGCTTAAATTGAAAAATTACATTTGATCTCTAGCATGGCTTACACTACCTTATGTATTTCATTGATGTGATAATGTAAGGTACTTGATAGTATGACTTGGATGAGCTTTGTTTATATGTATATGTTATAATATGCTCATAACAACTAAAGAGGGAGAGATAATTTGTTTATATGCTCATGACTTGCTGAATACATTGTCAAAGGGGGAGAGATAAGCATGAAAAGAAAGAGAATAAGGAGAGATAATAAAGGGGGAGAGATAATGACATATAATATGGGATAATTTTTCTTCTCATTTTACTTTTGATTTACAAAGGGGGAGAAATTGTTTTCAAAAACTTTTATGTGAATAAGCCAATGTTCGGATTTTAGATGGTGTTGCCAATGCATTCATCAAGGGGGAGATTGTAAGACCTATGTATGTTGAATACATTGGCTTGTAGTGAATACACTTGGCTTTGATGATAAAAGTTTTAAATATCATCAAAATACTTTTTTATCAAGGTCCGACTCTAGCTCTGAGCTACAGCAAGGTCCAACGGTAGGTCCAGCTTGTTTTGGGTAGCTCCGGCTACGTTAAATGCTAAGTCCGGCATCTTGGTAAGATCCGACTAGCTTTGGTTAGCTCCGGTGAGCTTTATCATTAGCTCCAGCATGTGTTTGTTAGCTCCGGCATGACTTTGTTAGCTCCGACATATATTTGATAGCTCCCGGCATGCTTTTGCTAAGCTCCGACGTACTTTGTCTAGCTCCGATTTTGGGTTGACTAGTTTTGACTAGTTTTTGGTAAGCTCCGGTGCTAGGATCTACTAGTTTTGGTAAGCTCTGGCGCTAGGTTCTACTAGCTTTTGATAGCTCCGGCTCAAGCTCCGGGTTGCTCTGGCAAGGTCCGGAACTTGACCTAAGTGCTTCTGCTTTTCATTTGCAATGTTTCATACTTGCTTTACATTGTTGGAAAGATTGCTTAGTATTCATTTGCTAAGTTTTTGGTGCGTTTTGGATGATATGGTTGATATCGTTTCTACTGTGTTTTTGCAACATGCTTATGTGAGGTTCTCACGTAAGGTGTTGTGTTTGGAACTAACTTGAGTCAAGTCGAGGACTTGGGCTCGTATGGATTGTTTGTTTGTTCATGTGCAGGTGTTGCTTGAGTTCAAGTCATGGCTGGTGACAGGATCCATTGGACTAGTCTCAGGAGGAGATGAGGTTCCAACAACCAAGTTCGGGAGGAACTGTGGTTAAGCGGGTCAGGAGGTCGCGCGGGATGATTGAATCAAGGGCAGTGCATATGAAGGTCAAAGGAAGGTGTCCGTACGTATGCATGAGGTGCATGACGTGGCAATATGCTTCTAGAGACGGATTATGGAAGGAAGATCTGATCGGAAGGATCGGATCATATCGGTTGAAGACTTAGGCTGCTAGCTGAGTCGGTTATGGCTCGGTATGGAAAGTATCGAGTTGGTTATGTTAGGATTTCGTGTGTGTCACGAATTTGAGTTGTTTAGGAATGTGGGATACGTTCCTAAAGTGTTTGGAAGTCTTAAGATTGCTTCTATCTGCGTATAGAAGGGTCCTAAGCAGTTATGGAAAGTTCCGATTGTGATCGGATTAGGATTGGAGTCCTAGTTGAGATTGGGATGGCCTAAGGGCTGGTTATATAAGCAAGGGAAGGCCAAAGCTCGTGGAAGACGACTTTGGGGCTGTTCCTCTTGTGTTCTATTGAATAAAATTAATAGTTTGAAGGAACTTTTGTGCCTTGTTCGTCCGACTTGTTCCAGACAAGTTTTACTCGTCGAGTTTCTAGACAGCACTACCTTTCGTCGGTGGTTTTATCATAACTCGAGTTTTATAGATCCAATTGACGTGATTCTTTTTGGGTTGTCTTCACAACTTGATTGTCTATCATCTGTCAAAATTTCACGGTCATTGGATTTGTAGTTTCTGAGCTACACGAGTTTATTTGCAGCATTCCAGAAACTGTTTTTCGCGGGTAGGTCAGATTGACCATAGTCTGATCTTTCGATCATAACTTGAGTTTTTCTCGACGGATTTGAGTAATTCTTTTTGTGTTGTCTTCGTGACTTAATTCTCTCTGATATCTATCACTTTTGTCACAGTGAAACACGTTTAGATTAGTCTCATACACGATTTCTTTAACAGATCGTTTTTCTACCGAAGGGATTAGGGTTTTATTGTTTCCGCTGCGTAAGATTTTTAAATCTACCATTCAACCCCCCTCTGGTAGCTTTTCACGTGCTCTTCGATCCTACAGAAACTTGGCTTCTTGTAACAGTCGTACGCTTCGACTCCTGTCTACAATATTTTCAACTCTTTGATCAATGGTTTCAACATCACGCTGAGACGTGACCAAGGATGATCCAGACCAGGTACAATGAGGCTAAGAAACATGAACTCATTCTTCATGCAAAAATCCAGTGGAAGATTGTACGAAATGACAAAGATGGGCCAACAGGAGTATGGTGTGGTGTTTGTGCTGAATGACATTAACCCATTTGTTGCCAACCCGATGCGAACATTTCTTGCTTCACGATCGAATTCTGGATCGAACTGGTCCAACGCCTTCCATGCCTCACCATCGGAAGGATGCGTCAAGACTCCATTGTTCTGACGCTTACCTTCTTTGTGCCATCTCATGTGTCTGGCCTTTTTTTTTTGAAAGGAACAACCGCTTCAACCTAGGTGTCACGGGTAAGTAACGAAGCTTCTTACGTGCAACTTCGGTCGTCACAGTATCACCATCGTTATTAACAACTTCGACAAACCTAGGTTGACCACATTTTAAACATTTGTTCTCATTGGCATACTCTCTCCAGAAAAGCATGCAATTGTTCGGATAGAGATCAATCTTCTCATAGTTCATACCGAGACCGGAAAGAATTTTCTTCGACTTATACATATCTTTAGGCACTTTGTTGGGATGTGGAATGGCATCGTTGAACAAATTGATGAGCTTGTTGTAACAGTTATTAGAAAAGAAAAACTTGGACTTAATTGCCATAAGTCTAGTCACAAAATTGAGGATTTTCATTTTATTGTGTCCATGCAGCGGTTGTTCTGAATCTTTGAGAAGTTTGAAGAACTCTTTAACCCCCGCTGTTTGACGATCCTCCATAAGCTATGGTCATATAGCTTCCAGCATCTCATCCATCATATCAATCTCCGTGGCATCATCATTGCCCGCTTGCACTTCTTGTACAGCTTTAGAAGTTGTCTCGCCGTGGAAGTTCCACAACTCATAATGTGACATGTATCCGTTTTGACACAAGTGCATCGTAATTTCCACTTTGTACAAAAACATTCCATTCTGGCATTTCGTACATGGGCACCACGCCTTAACGCTATTTGTCAACGAAAAAGCTCGTTCCACAAAAGCTTCTATCTTGGCGTACCACTCATCTGAGTGACCACAGGTTCTGCTCTTCCAAACAGTATACATCCAACTATGGTCTTCGCTCATGTTTGACTCTGCAGTTTAAAGCTAGACAAATTATCATTAGTTTTTCGTTAATTTATGCACAACAGAATTTTGGTAGCATAATGCCGCTTTTTTTTACACTACACCCGCAAATACGGTGTAGTTCTTCAAGAACTGGGGCAACTGGGCAAAAATGGTGCAGTTTTCAAGAAATCATAAGTAGGTTAGATTAATCTTTTATTTTCAAGTCATTTCAAAAACCGAGGAAAGAATGAGAGAGAGAAAGAGGAAAGAATGAGAAAGATAGTGAACTAGTCCGACACGAGTCCTTCACGTACCGCAACCCAGCTGCACCGTAGCTTGTGTATTTTCAATAGGTCAACGATGTCAGATGGCCAGTCATGGACTTACGGTGCTCCATCCAGATGTACCCAATTTAAGCTCATCTACGTTGCATAATTACGGGCCCTAGGGGAGTAAAGCCCATCCTGCTCAACACAATAAGCTTTGGGTTTGCCCAACAGTCACTGGACGGGTTGGACTGCTCCGGACGAACATCTTGGACTTGTTGGGACTTTTTTCTTAGCTCCATGTGCACCTGCACAACCTTGAAGTCTCAGGCTGGCGCGTTGAAACCCATGCTAATGATGATGTGCCTGTGGTCGGAGTCCGACAGCAGGAGATGCAGGACACGCGAGTAGCCTAGGCAATGACGATGGTTCCACGAAAACGTAGTTCTTCCATTGCTTCTTAGGAGAAACGTGAGGCTTTATCTGACTCGAGGCGCGCACCGCCTATGGGCTCATCTCCAACTCATGTCTGAGGAGCGGCTGGGCACGGTAGGGCGCGACGTCAGCGCAATAGGGGATATACCCCGACCCACACGACCCACCTCTCTTATCTTCCTCACACAACGCTGCCACCACCTCCTCTCTCTCTCTCTCTCTCTCTCTCTCTCTCTCTCTCTCTCTCTCTCTCTCTCTCTCTCTATCTCTCTAAAGCCACCAGCCACCCCCAACGCCACGGCACCTGACAGCCGGCCACCCTCGACGCGCCCTCCTCATGGCGCTCGAGCTCGGTGCCCCCATCGCACATCCCTCATGCCGGCCACCCCCGTTGCCGCAGCACACCGACAGCCGGCCGCCCCCATCTCTGCCCTCCACACGGCGGTCGAGCTCGGCGCATAATGAAACCAATTAAGCATAATCTACACTAAACTAATTGAGCATATTCTACACTAAGAAAATTAAGCAAATTAACCACTTAAGCATAATTAAATAAACAATTAAGCAATTTAAGCATAATTTAAACAATTAAATTCAATTCCAAATTTGAATTTGATTGAAACTGGATACACTTGAATTGAGGGGGAGGGTGAGGGTGGAGGTGGAGGGGGAGGGTGAGGGGTGGAGGCCGGTGGCTGAAGGTGGGGGGGGGGGGAGGGGCTCGAGGAGGGGGAGGGTGGGAGGGGGCTCAGGGAGGGTGAGGGTAGAGGCCGGCGGCTGAAGGTGTGGGGGGATCGGGGAGGGGGAGTTTAGAGGGGTTGCTCTGGGAGGGTGCAGGTCGGCGTGGAGGGGTGAGGGAGGTGGAGCGCGGAGGAGGCCTTACTTGGCGAGGAGGCGGTGTCACTCTGGAAGTGGGGCGGCGCGGTGGGGCGCGGCCAGGGCGGCACGGTGGCTCGCGGCTGGGGCGGCGCAGTGGGGTGCGGCTGGGGCGGCGCGGTGGGGCACGGCCGGGGCAGCGCGGTGGGGCGTGGTCGGGGCGTCGTAGTGGGGCGCAGTCGGGGCAGCGCGGTGCGGCGTGGCCGGGCACGATGGCGGCGTCGGGCGCGGCAGCAGGGAAATAAAAAAGAAGAGGCACGCGGGTAGGTTGAATTCCACTACTTACGTCAGTCAGGTAGACTTACTTCTGCCGTGCGCAAGGACGACATAACTTAAAGGTAACTTCTGACGGCCTTCGAATTTATGTCGGCTGCGGATCCTGACAGACGTAAGTTGAGGTGTATTGCTGTCGGCCCTTTAACTTACATCGGTTGCGGGACAATAACCGACGAAAGTTAATAAACTTACGTCGGTTGCAAGCAACCGACGTAAGTAAAATTACTTTCGTCAGCTGGCCGACGAAAGTTATGTTGGCTGACGTAATTGATCGGGATTCCTGTAGTGATTATGTTATAAAATTTACAATTATTTAGTAATTTAGTAAATGTTTTACTGAATTGTGTGTATAATTTTTTGTGTGGCATACCCGCCGGTTGAATCCTAGGTCCGCCACTGTGTGGTCCAACAGCTTGGATGTTAGAGATCGATGGGCTGGGCCAGCCAATGACTCAATGGGTTCAACCACTATTTTTCAATGGGTTCAAGTTAGTAACAATTAATTAATCATACTAGATTTACAAAAATTTATTAGGTTCATTTGAACCCAATAGCTTGCCTGTAGCTCCGCTAGTGGGCAATACTATAAAAAGCATTTTCACAGGCCCCACACTTTTTTTACTCAAGCAGTCCATTAAAAATTGCGTTTGTGATGACCAATGAATTAATAGTCGTCTGTGATGATAAAACATCACAGGCGGCTCGCAAAACCAAACAGTCAGTGTAAACATATCACTATTCATGCGGTATGTAAAGTAGGAGCTGCCCGTGATATTAGCCATTAATACAAGCGGGTGGAGCGACCGGGTGTGGACGACCTTTGCGGTTACCGATGGAAACGCGCAGTGCATGCATCCTTTGAATTCAATTCGAGACGTCACATCAGTACGCGTGCCAAGAGGCGAACCGCTAGCAAGACAATGATATCAAGACACACCACGCGATCATCTTCTTCGCACAATTGTAGTACTACTCTTCCTCTTCTTTCTCTATCACGCCCCATCAATGAGCACACCAAATGGCAAACAACCAGACACCGCTGCCGAGCCCACCGAGGGAGCCAACGGCTAAGCAATAGTGAGACTCCCCTTCGAGCTCCAGGCAAATGGAGTTCATGCTCCACGACATGGCACAAGATATATTTAACAGTACTTCTCGCTCCATGGAGCACCTAAGCCTCGGTGTCCTTCTGGAATATACTATAATGGGAACTGTGGCCACTACTTGTCCAGGCTCACGCATGTGGCCGATAGTCTCGACGCTCCGTGGGAGATGCTGGCTGTCGAGCTCGGGTTCGTGGCCCGTAGGAACCTGATGACGGCGACGGCCAAGAGACTAGGTTTCCCGATTCCACCGCTGGAGGCGCCTCAGATTCCCTAGGAGTCCAAGGAGCTCGAGGAGGAGGAGGAGGAGGAGGAGGAGGAGGAGAATTAGTTCTTTTTCTTTTCTTGCTTTTAGTTGATGTTGTTTTCTTTTCTTGTTTGTAATATAATGTTTTTAAGTTAATCAATTTAATGTTGCTGGTCATCTGTGTGCTATCTATTCATTGATGTGCAATCTGTCGATCGTCTATGTGCTATCTATTTATCGGTGTGCTATATGTTCATCATTGTGCAAACTTAGTTATAATCGCTGATCATCAAATGGATGTGTTTCTAATAGTCGATCATCGAATGGATGTGCTATAAAACATAAATTAGTAGAGTATATATCGCATTAATGGATGTGTTACACATTATTGATGTAGAAAATGTTTATAAATATGTATCGCATAAGTTGATGAAAAAGTGCATAAGTTGTTACAGGCTGTCCTTAACCAAAAGACGTCTGCGATAATAGTATTTTAAATATCTCCTCGTGGGACTCTTCATCTTCCCAGACGGTGATTAAGAAGACGACGCCTAAGAAAATTATTTTTTAATTATTTTAAAAGTTTCACAGGCGGTCTTTAGTGGACGGGCAACCTGTGATATGAAACTTCTATAAATGAAGTGCCAGCTGCACTCCGCAACCCTAAGTCAGCAAAAATTTCCATTTTGCTGCCAAGTCCTCCCCAGCCATTGTCGCCGTCGAGCGCCGCCATCACCCTCGCCGTCCTCACCCTCGCCGTGGTCGCCGTTGCCATCACCACCCTCACCCTCGGCGTCCTCACCCTCGCCGTCCTTGCACTCGCCGCAGTCGTCATTGCCGCCCTCGTCCTCGCTGTCGCCAAGCCCACCCTCGCCACCCTCGTTGTTGCTGTCCTCGCCCTCGCCGTCGTCGTCATTTCCCTCGCTGTGGTCGCTGTCGCCATCCTCACTCTCGCCGTCCTCGCCCTCGCCGTCCTTGTTGTCGCCGCCGCCGAGCACCACCCTCTAAATATATATTTTCTGCTCTTTGTATTGTTACTTTGTATAAATTTTCCATATACACATCAAAGTTACAGTCATATTTGCTTGTTGTGTTGTTACTTTGTATAGATTATACATGTGAATTCCATGACCTTGATCCTAGAGAAGACGTATGAAGAATTTATCAGTCGTCCTTGATGGTTATGATAGTGTGGAGGTAGTGCCTTCTCTCTTTGTTTTCATGGGCAATTTTGCTCTCGGCCTTGCAATAACCTCGTATTCAATTCATTTGGAGAACTCATATTACAGTTTGGAAAGCTTGATGAAATGATTGCAGCTCGATCTAGATTAAAGAAACAAAGCAACTATGACTCAGAGCCTATGCTGATGTAATGTGGAATATCAATAGCTAAAAATTTACTTGAATTTGAAGGTAAAGTACTACAGGTCCCTAAGATCATTTATAATTATTTTATTTTTAGACATTGTGGTGACAAAACATTGATGCTACTAATCTGATTATACCTTATTTTTGAATCTTAAAGCTGGAAATGGACCATCAAGGACTGTGAAGGATTTAGATTGCAGATTGAAAAGCTTGGTTAAATGATTCAGCTCGATTTAGATTAAAAGAACACAACCATTCCCTACTCTTTGTAATGTTGGAGAGAGCAAGTTTGACAGTACAATGTATATTCGATGTGAGCCTGAGAGAAACTATGAATTGCAACGTATCAACTATGAATTGCTATGTAAATAAACAATTATCGAAGTGTGCCAACGATACTTCTCCTGATACTACTAAGAATTAGTCCGCGGAGGTTCGTATTTAGGCGGGGCGCTAATCAAGATCCAAGAGCAAGGTGACCCAAGGAGTTTTACATGGTTTGGGCCGCCTGAGCGTAATACCCTACTCCACGGGGTGTGTGTTGCTTGTATGAGAATGCGTAAGCCTGAGCTTAGTCTGGATTGTCTTCTACCATGCATCACGCAACCCTTTTATATGCCAAGGACTTGCTGTTACAGTATGTGCCGTGACCCAACATGTGGCCCCTACTATAATAACCACCCTATACACGATCTACGGGTGTTAAGGGGAGTTAATCATGTGATAACATGCCTTAATGGTAGAGTTACCGGTCTTGATAGTGCTCTGATCATGTGTCATTAATATGATTAATGACGCATTAACCAAGTCTTCTAATGGCTGATTGATGGCCCTTGAATGTCCACGCTGTTGGAGATCCCACAATGTTCCAGTTGTAGACATAGATCTGGATGTGTGACACGTGATATCTCCAGTGCTTCCCTCTGCAGAGAGGTAGGTCCAGAACTACTACACACGTGGCAGCACCAGAGCTTCCTCTGTTAGGAAACCAAGTCCGGCTCCTCGGGACACGTGGCAGGACCGGAGCCATCCTAAAGAGGGAGGCAGGTCCAACACTGCGGGACACATGGTAGTACCAGAGCCACCCTAAGGAGGGAGGCAGGTCTGTCACTACAGGACACGAGTTTCCTCCGGAAGTCCACAATACTGGACTGTGAAACTCGACGCATCTTCTTCTAGTATGAAGGGGTATCTGGTATGAAGGGTAGAGATAGTGGCCCCCAGACCCACCTCTGGTGAGATTATGAGCTTTCGATACTGGAGGTGGGGCCATTATCTCTCTCGTACTGCTTCTTTAGGTTTCCTCTTGGGACACACGACCTTTCTTGATTTGGTAGGTGAGATAGATGACGTGCTGATCTCACGAAATTGAAGTACGCCAATTCCCAATACAATTTTTTGTATCAGTTCCTAGCGCAATCTTTGTAGCCCTGTCAGACTGCCGCCCTCAATCTCTCAACTTTTCATCATGACTATGATTCATCTGGTGCGACTTTTTTGGCAAAGTGGACTTGGGCCCCCTTGTCATTGATGAGGTAACTTTGCTGAGCGTGATCAATGTCCGAATGCAGTTGCCATCCAAGTGTTGCATATGCTTAATAAAGGGAGAGGCGCTGCAAGGTGAGAGAACTCTTACGCTCATAGAGTTATCTGCTTAAACCCTTGCATCGGGCTCCCACTTTTGCTCCACTTTGCGGCGATGGAACTCAGACTTCTTCATAGTAAGATTAAGAGCAATGATGAGCTGTTGAGAGTTCGGAAGTTGATGGGCTGGATAAGCGATTCCTTCAAGAACTCAATCCATTGCAGAAAGCTCCCATTCAAGAAGAAGGGATCCGGCGAGATCGTCTTCTTTTCGGCGTACGCGATGATGGGGCTTGTCACGCCATTCTCTAGTCTCTTCCTCATGCTGTTGGATTCATATGGACTCCAACTTCATCACCTCGGCCCCACTCATTCTTGCTGGTGGCAATCTTTGTCCACTTCCGTGAGATGTGGGTGGGTGTGCCACCCTGCATTCCACTATTCTAGAGTTTCTTCATGCTCTGAGCAACCGGCAAAGGTAACCAATTGTTCGACTTCTACTACTTTTTGATGCGAAAGAACCTCCCCCCTTTCCGTACATCAAGTCATTTCCTTCTGAGAAGTGGGAAACTTGGAAGAAAGACTATATAGTAGTTCGAGTGGATCAGCACGACCGGGTGGAACTGCCGGAGGAGTTTCCCACAACCGATTTAGACTCTTGGGAAGAGCTCCCAGAGCTGATAGAAGAATACAACCCGGTGTTGACGAAGATCCGAAACTTGGTTGAAGAGAAAGTAACCTCTATTATGGTCCTTGCCAACTTCTTGACCAACCGTCGGGCTCTGCTCAAGCAACGGGAGTTCCCAGCTTGGAATTTCATTGGAGAAATGGACAACAATTGGACTGAAGTTGGTTGAGGGACCAATCTGGATGAGAAATCTCTAAAGCTCCAACTACAGATGCTTTTCAACGGAACCTTTCTTAGAGATGACACCACACCTCCAGCAGAATTTCTACATATGAACATGGTTCCAGAGTTTAGGAGAAAGCTGTGGAAGGGAATGCCACTACTTGACGACACATGCATTACAGTGAGGCAGAGGAATACTCGACCTGCTGGAATTGTGCTCCCCGAAGCTTCGACCCCCTATCCACATGGAGGGTTCGACTCTACACCTGTCAGTAGGAAGGGCAAGACTCCTGCTGAATTGTGTTAGAAGAAGTATGACTCAAGTCGGGGCAAAGGCAAGGAGCCCGTCGATGCCTCTAGTTGGAAGAGGAGGTTGACGCGAACTGATAGCAGCTTTGTCAGAGCAGCTCCGACGCAAGCAGTGCCACCACCTCGATCGACTATCAAATTAGTGTTGATTGTGCCTCAAGCAACGACAACCATAGGTCTGGAGCTCAGGGGAAGCTTCGAGCATGGCAGGCACTGGGTCCAGGAATTCTTAATCTCCGGCTTTGAGACCATCAGTGGGCTCCAAGTCCGGAGCGTCTTCACAAACGATGGAGGTCCCAGCTGAGGTGGTGCTGGTGGCTGCCACAACCCCCGAAATGAAGTTCGGAGCCCCAACCTCATCGACGACAGTGGGTTCTAAATCTGGCTATCCAAGGAAGAAGCTACGTGGCGACTGGAGCGGCAACGTGCCCAGGTAATGATCAGCTATTAGACTTGTATTATGTTTTTACTTTTTGCTTTTCCTTGAATTCTCTATCCTCTATTTCCAGAGTATCGAGAAGAGCTTCTGCTTCGCCACCTGCTAGCACCACGGTCACAAAGACTGCCCCAGCGACTAAAGAAGTCGTGGTTGTGTCGAAGCGCGTGAAAGAAGCACCAGAGCAAGCTTCAGCTGCTCTTGAGCCAGCACCGGAGGTACCGGCAAGCTCCAAAACCCCCGAGCATTCGTCAACGGGGTTCAACCTCTGCACCACGTGTGCAGCCAAGCGGCGACACCGACATTCCCGTCAAGGTCGTCCAAATTGTTTCCGATGCTGCTCAAACCACCCGCATATCGGGAGGGTTGAACGACAAATAGGAATTCGCGCTCATCACTTTCCTCCGGTCTAATGTTGACGTGTTTGCCTGGCAACCGTCACAAATGCCTGGGATCCCTAGGGAAGTGATTGAGCACAATCTGAAGATTTACCCCGATGCTCAGCCTGTTCATCAGAAGCCTCGGAAGCAATCCGTAGAGCGACAGAACTTCATCCGACAAGAAGTGAAGAAGTTGCTCGAAGCCGGATTCATCCGAGAAGTCTTCCATCCAAAATGGCTGGCAAACCCAGTCGTTGTGCCCAAGGCCGGCGGGAAGCTTCGGATGTGCATCGACTACACCACACTGAATAAGGCATGTCCAAAAGATCCATTTCCACTACCTAGAATAGATCAGATAGTGGATTCCACCTCTGGGTGTGAGTTACTGTGTTTCCTAGACGCATATTCTGGGTATCATCAAATCAGGATGTCTAGGGAGGATGAAGAGCATACTTCCTTCATCACAGTAGATGGATTGTATTGTTACACAGCCATGCCATTTGGTCTCAAGAATGCAGCTTCAACTTTTGTACGAGCTATGTACAAAACTTTTGAAGAACTCATCAGAGATATAGTGGAAGTGTACGTCGATGACATCGTGGTCAAGGTCAAGAATAAGGAGTCCCTATTGGACACCTTGCAGGCTGTCTTCGACAAGCTGCGGGCCACCCGCACGAAGCTAAACCCAGACAAGTGTGTCTTCGGGGTTAGCTCCGGAAAACTTTTGGGGTTCCTGGTAAGTCACCGGGGCATAGAAGCTAATCCGGCGAAGATAAAAGCCATTGAAGACATGCGGCCACCAACCCGCATCAAAGACGTGCAAAAGTTAACTGGGTGTCTAGCTGCCCTCAGTCGGTTCATATCAAGACTGGCGGAACGGGCGCTCCCCTTCTTCAAGTTGTTGAGGAAGTTTGGACCATTCCAATGGTCCGAAGAAGCAGAGAAGGCATTCCAGGAGCTGAAACAGTTCCTCACTACCCTACCAATTCTGGTAGCTCCAAACCCTGGTGAGCCCTTGCTACTTTACATTTCAGCTACTGACGAGGTTGTTAGTATGGTTCTGGTTGCGAAGAGACCAGAACTATCCCATAATCAGGAATCCAGACCCCTTCGGGAGGGTCTGGAGGTCCCTAAAAGTGAGTCTGGGTCCCAGCTCCCAGACTCAAATCCACAAGAAGTCACTTCAGAAGACTTAGACCCCCCCGAGAGGATCCAAGTCATTTCTGAAGAAGCTCCAGGTTCCTCCAGCCAGAACCCGGAGGTCCCTGAAGAGAATCTGGACTCCTCCGACAGGGTCCGGATCAATGGAGAGGAAGCTCCGGACCCCTCCGGGAGGGTCCGGACCATTCAACGTCCGGTATACTTCATTAGTGAAGTATTACATGATGCCAAGACTCGATACCTAGAGGTGCATAAGCTGCTTTATGCCGTTCTTATTGCCTCTAGGAAGCTCCGACACTACTTCCAAGCTCACAAAGTCTCGGTGGTGACCTCTTATCCACTTCGAGCGATCCTGCATAATCCCAATTCAACTGGGAATATTGCAAAGTGGGCAGCGGAATTGGCTGAATTCGATCTCGAATTCATTTCAAGACAAGCAATCAAGAGTCAAGCGTTGGCAGACTTCGTGGCAGAATGGACTCCCTCTCCACCAAACTCTGGGGGCCCCAACGAGCAGAAGATGGAACATCAAGTTCCAACCTTCACCGAGCCCCATTGGACTCTTTACTTCGATGGCTCCATGCAGAAGCAGGGGGCCGGTGCTGGAATCCTTCTCCTTGCACCGACTGGGGAGAAGGTAAAATACATGGTACACCTTGACTTCAAGGCAACCAACAACATGGCGGAGTATGAAGCACTCATCTGCGGGCTAAAGGTTGCACTGTCATACGGTGTCAAGCAACTGCTAGTCAATGGAGATTCACAGCTCATCATCAAGCAGGTGAAGGGTGAATGCTCCTGCAATAATCTCCAATTAGCTGCTTACCTCCTTGAAGTCCAGAGGCTTCAGAAGGACTTTGAAGTCCTAGACCTCAACCATGTTCAGCATGCCCACAACGCTGAAGCTGACGAACTCTCGACCAAAGCGTCAACCGGATCTCCAGCTCCTGACGGAATCTTTGTCCGGAGGTTGTCAAAACCCACAGTTCAGCCTGCCGAACTGAACGAAGGGGGCGAGATCAGCATCCCGAAGCTGACGGTCCTGATGGCCCTGTTACCATGGCAGCCATCAAGGGTTGTAGGTGCTGCCAGAAGCTCCGAGCAACCCAGCACGCAAGACTCAAATACTCAAGACAGTTCCGATGCATGGATCTCGGAGATCCGGAACTACTTGAAAGACAACATCCTTCCTGACGATGACGTATCCACTGACCGGGTAGTCAGATTGGCTAAAAGATACACACTGGTAGAAGGGGATCTCTACCGGCGCGGTGCCAACGGCATCCTAATGCGGTGCATCACAAGGGAAGAAGGCTGCGAGCTTCTCGCAGAAATCCATGGAGGCGAGTGTGGGAACCACGCATCTTCCTGCACGCTGGTCGGAAAAGCCTTCCGACATGGCTTCTACTGGCCTACAGCACTCCAGGATGCCACTGAGCTGGTAAAGAAATGTGAAGCATGCCAATTTCATGCAAGGCAAATTCACACACCCGCTCATCCCTTACAAATGATACCTCCTACATGGCCCTTCGCTGTGTGGGGGATGGACATCTTGGGACCCTTACCAAGAGCCGTCGGAGGTTACAAGTTCCTGTACGTCGCCATCGACAAGTTCACCAAGTGGCCGGAAGCTACTCCAGTTGTGACGATCAACAAGCAATCTGCTATCAACTTTCTGCAATCCATTGTAAGCAGATTCGGAGTCCCAAACAAGATCATCACTGATAATGGGACTCAATTCACAAGCTCCGCATTCCAAGGGTATTGCAAAGACCTCGGCATACAGGTTTGCTACGCTTCCGTAGCTCATCCCGCCAGCAATGGCCAAGCTGAGAGAGCAAATGCAGAAATCCTTAAAGGACTCAAAACGCGCACCTATGAGCATTTGAAAAAGCACGGAGCCAATTGGATCGAAGAGCTTCTGCCCACTCTATGGGCCAACAGGACTTCTCCAAACCGGTCAACCGGAGAAACACCCTTCTTTCTGGTGTACGGAGCTGAAGCAATCCTTCCTCCGGAAATCACCATGGGTTCGCTCCGAGTCCGGACCTTCGATGAAGCCGCGCAGGACCAGCTCCGGCGTGAAGACCTAGACCTCCTCGAGGAGGGAAGATGCCAAGCAGCTGTTCGGAATGCCAGATATCGCCAGGCTCTATGGCGTTATCACCAGCGGCATGTACACAACCGACAGCTCAAGGAAGGCGATCTGGTGCTACGGAGAATACTATCCAGAGAAGGGCTAAACAAACTTTCCCCTGGATGGGAGGGGCCCTTCCGAGTGATCAAAGTATCCCGTCCCAGAAGCGTTCGCTTGGCTGCTGAGGATGGGACACCTCTCCCAAATCCTTGGAACATCGAGCACCTCCGTAAGTTCTACACTTAATTTCACGGAGGTGAGTATTGAGTAACTTGAGATGTATGTTATAGAGTCATTGTACAGAGTCGGGTAGTTCCTCCGGGAGAGCAGCCGGACCTTTTCCGAAAGGTCTGTAAAGCTCAAGCAGCACTTGTTACAGTCCCCGGACTAAAAGCGTGGCTAACTACCCTGGGTTAAACGAGAAACCAAGCACACTTGGCCTGGTCCCGTACCCTAAGAATGTACTTGTTTCTCCTGTACCCCGGACCTATAATAAAAGACATCTTCATGTGAAATAGACTCCACGTGCATTCATTTTGTGCAGGCTCGATATTTTTATTTTTCTCTTTCTTGTCTATAACAGAAACGTGCAATTCTTAGGAAATTTTAGTTTGACCGGTTTATATACGACTTGAGTTGAATTGTCAGAACTCTTGGATTTAAATATCGTTTATGGCCAACTCGCCTGAAAGCCGCCAAGCCAATCTAGGGCCGGAGTGTGCTATTGACTTAGCCTGGTCAAGCACCTTAAGTACGCCACTCTACCTACACCCCGGCAGGCCAAAGTAAGGCGGGTCCATGGACAGTTGGATCTAAGAGAAAAGACAACGCTTCCAGTTGTATTTAAAATCGCGTTCAATTTAAAATTTACTTGAGAATCGTAAGCCGCAATGAAATTATAGACAAGGAACAAATTTTATCGTTTTTCTTGGCTTAAGTATGCAGGAAAAACAAAATGTACGTTGATGGAGAAAAGTCGGAGCTAACCAAGCTCCGACCCCCTCAAGGGGGTCTACCATCGGCGCTGAGTAAAAGATGGTGAGAAGACCCCGTACATGGAGTCTGTTGCCAACTTACCAAGTGATGCTAAAGGTCATTGCCGAAGCTACTAAGCTCCGACACCTTGGAGTACTAACTATCGATGCTCTAAGTGTTGATAGAAGCTATTGCCGGAGCTACTAACCTCTAGCGATGGACAGTACCGGAGCATCTAAGCTCCGACAACTTCAGGGGACCTTCACTATCAAAGACTTCGGAACCAAATTCTACAAGTTCGAAGCAAATTCGTCTTCAACAAAACTCAGTATCCTTTTGGTACATGTTCACAATCAAATTGTGTACATCTACCAGGGGGCCAAGAGAAGATAAAGATGTTGAAGACAAAAAATGAAATTCGCAAAAATTTGGGGATTTCATTTATCTGGAGATAGGAGATTACATCTGGAGACAAGGGAGTACAAAATTGAGGAAAAAGAGAAAATACAAGCGGAAGCTAAAGAAATGATCCTAGACCCTATGGAAGAACTCGGCGACCTTCTGGGCGACCTCCGATACGCTGGCTCGGGTAGCTTCGCCTTCTCCTTCGACGGGGCCTTCAAGCACCGGGTCCAGAGGAAATTGAGGGTTCCGGCTGGTATAGCACGTCAACACGTATTCTGTGACGTTCCTCGCCAGGGATTGCCCCTCGACCTCCAGTTGGTCCGCGATGACGTCGCCCACCTTGGAGAGCTTGCTGCCTGCTGCGCTCAACGCTTGCAGTGCGAGGTCCGGCTCCGACTCCGGATCATCCGGGCGCACGGGGCTGAAACCCATCGGCGTCAGCGCATCATTGGCCTTACCCAGGAACTCCCAAATCTGCAGGGAGTCCACTGTCCTCAGGCTCTTCACTTCTTCCAAGGATCTCTTGGCCGCCGTCAGTTCGGAATTCTCACGGGCGAGGCGCTCAACTTCTTTGGCGTTTTGCTGAATCTTTGCAGCAACCCGCCTCTCAAGTCTTCCGAGCTCCTCCTCCCGGAGGTGGATCTTGTTCCGATGGTCGACCAGGTCTTTCTCCCTAGCCTCCACTTTCTTCTCCCGGGCAACAAGGGCACACTCGTATTCGTAGAGTTCCTGTCCTCGCACCCAGGTCTTCTCCTCTTCCTCGAGGCAGCGCTCTTCCAACTTCTTAGTGCGCTCCTCGAGACCCTTGTCCGCCAGAGCTGTTTTCTCGGCGAGCTCCTCTTCCCTTCTCAGGATGTCATCCCGCAGCTCCAGGAGTTTTTGCTCTTCGTCTTCGAGCCATCTCTCCCTCCCTTCGAGCGCCTCTTGGCGCTTGATGAGAGCTGCGTTGATGGCTTCAAGCTGCTCGAACCGAGCATTGGCCGCGTCATTGGCAGCCTTGGCCTGATCATGGAACTCCCGAGAATGAGCGTCGAGGGCATGGGTCATGTTCTCCCTCTCATCCAGCAGCTTCTCCCAACACTCCAGGCGGATCCTCTCCCGCTTGATCCACTCCTTGTCAGCCGCATGCCTCGACTGCGCCAGCTTAGTCTCGAAGTGGAGCCGATTACGCCACCGCCTAAGGGTTTGGCGCTCCTCTTCAAGAGCCTTGCAGTCGTGGAAGAAGGCCAGTTGGACCTGACATAGACTGGAGCAGGCGTTATCGATAGACATCGACAGTGGGATGGGCTCCGGACCAGCTGGGGTCTCCTCCGCTGGTTCCAGCGGGTCTTCACGTACAAAAATTGGGTCCCACTCTACGAGAGCGGAACCCTGAGCTTCCAAAGCGCTAGGGCCTTCCTCCGGGATGGCCTCAGTCGCCATCGAAGAAGGCCCCGCCGCCAAGTCTTCATTCGCCCCCTCAGGCAGGGGGCCGGTGACTTCGTTTAGGCACTCTGGCTCTACCACAGGTACCATCGATGTCGTCGCCCTCGGAGCAGGAGCTACTGTTGGCTCTGATCAGGGCACCTCTTCTGAGGGAGACCCGAGCTCCCTCACCTCTTCAACCGCCGGCTCTGCGACCGGCGCTCCAACAATAACCGGCTCAGCGACCGGAGCATCGGAGGTAACCGACTCAACTGTCGGAACTACCTCGACTTCCGGCTCGCACGCCGGAGCTTCAATCACCTCCGGTTCAATCACCGGAGCTTCAACAAGTTCCGGCTCTAAGACCGGGACTATCACTTCTTCCAGCTCTACAGCTGGAGCTTCCATTACTGCAGCACAAGGACCCGGAGCTTCAATCTCCGAGACAAGTGTCGCCAGCATGTCTTCACTCCTGTGGTCCGGCGCTACCACGGGAAGTTCTGGGGACGAGTCAAGGTTCATAACCACGACAGCCGGCGCCGGAGCTGTCGCAGCCTCAGCCACCATTTGGGGCGGAGCCGGGACAGGAGCGGAAGCTCCCACGGCTTCAGAAACTGTGGCCGAGGGTGGAGCTTCACCCCCTTTCTTAGGGACGCTGCAGAAGATGGATAAAGAGAATTAACAAACAATCACTACAACTAAAAAGTTAACCAGGGTGAACATCAAAAATTACCTTGGAAGGCTCCCGCACCAGCTTGCGCGGAACCTTTTACCCAGACGTTCCGGGCTGGCCAGAGTCGGCGTAGGAGCTCTAGGAGGCCCCCCAGAACTCGCCGCAGCCACGGGAGATTCCCTAGTTGAGGCTCTCCTCGATCGGGAGGAACCCCTGGACCTGGAGACTCCAACCGCCCCGGGGGCCGGAGCCGTACACCCGGAGCTAGCACCACCGGAGGGCTCTACCACGGAGACGGAAGCGCTTCGGGAGGATCCCACTGCAGGAACAGTCTCGTTCCGGGAGGACCCCACCACGTGGACAGTTGCCACGGCACCAGAAGATCTTCCCCCTTGTGGCGAAGGAGCCAAGGTAGAAGCAGCGGGCATGACGGACCTTCCGTCGACATGCCGCAAATTCCTCTTCCGACTCTCCGGCTCCTCCGCCAGCTCCTTGCCCTTGCCGATGACTTCAACCCTCGGCTGTGGAGCAGGGACTGAGCCATCTTCGGGCACCCCAGGGATCGCCACCCGGGTGGTTGGTCTCCTCTCGACGACGCCAAGGTCGTCAAGCGCAGGCATCTTCCGCCGGAGCTCTCTGCTGAACTCCACTTCCACGTTCAGAGGGAGAAAGGCCGGCGGCGGAGTCAAGTAATCTCCGTCGACGTCGATGCCGTGCTGGAATTTCTTGAGGTGGAACTCCAGGGTCTTCCCCACCATGTCAGACTTCAACCCGATTTCAACCCGGTCCTAATCCATCACGCTGTTGAGGGCCCAGGCGAGCTTCTCCCTCCTCTTCAGCGGCGCCCACCTGTTGGTCAGGAAGTTGCAGAATACCGCCTGGGGAGTCAATCCTCCCTCCACACATCGGCGGATCCTGGTCAGGACAGGGTCGAAAACTTCCGCCAGCACCAGGACTTCACTCCATATCAACATGTCGATGCCGGGCAGACTGTCTGGCAGTTCCAACCGCTCATGCTCTTCCACCCTGACGACAATCCAATCTTTCTTCCAGTCATCCCACTTCCCGGAAGGGAACGACCGGAGGTACTTGAACGGGCACTTCTTGTGCTTCACGAAATAGTAGAAGCCAAGATACTCGTTGCTCCGGCCGGTGGTGTGAACGGTGAAGAAGGTTCGGAAGAGCTCGACGCAGGGGGGGATGCCCACCCACATTTCGCAGAAGTGGACAAATATGGACACAAGGAGAATGGAGTGAGGACCAAGGTGGTATAGCTGCAGACCATAGAAGTCTAGCAGCATCAAGAAGAAAGAAGAAAATGGTGGGATCAGTCCCACCATGGCGTACGAAGAAAACTACACCATCTCGCCAGCGCGCTCCTTCTCAAAGGGGAGTTCTCCGCCGGCGCGAACCGAGCGGCTGAAGAAGTCCGAGGACCACCCCATAAGGGCCCGGACCTTCTTCAAATCGTTGTCGATCTTCAGGCGACTCTCGCGCAGACCCAACTCCATCGCAGTACAGCTAGGCAAGAGAGGAAGAGCAAAGTACGAGTCGGGAGTTTGAGAGCAAGATCAGATGGGAGGCGTAAAGAACTCCCGACGGTACGCCCTTTCCTTCTTAAGTAAGCCCTCGCAACGCTTGGATGGAAACCGCAGGGGAGTCAAAAATACTACTCAAGAGTTCAATTCAGCCGATGACAAGGGGGCCCGGGACCACCCCGATGATCAAGTCGAGGTTCTCACCCAAGCGAACGGTTGTCATCACGAGGCGGGAATCCCAAAGGCGGCGACCTGACAAGGCGCGCGGAACCGATACAGTTTTCGTATCGGAAACCGGCGACCTTCAATTGCGTGAGATCCGCACGCCAAAGATCTTATCTGTCGCCTGATGTGTGCCACGCGTCGGGATTTAACTGTAAAATCCTGTCAACGGCACCTCCGAAGACCTTTGAAGACCCAGTTCAAGAGTCACAAAGGTGGACCCACCTCCGATGGAACGACTTCACCCCGGTGACCTTCCTCGGAGGTAGGTCCAGGGGGCCACTGTCGGTACCCTAAAAACCATACACCCCCTGAGTTTACAAAGATCTCAGGGGATGGACGACTACTCGAGTTGAATACCCTCGGAGGCCCACTTGTCAGACATGACCGGACCAGCTTTTCCAACATGGTTAGTCCCTAGGTCGCCACGTGTACTACCGAACCGGAACTACCACCCACAAAGGGGGAAGCACCGGACTGAGTACCGAAACGACACCTCCGGATCTAACCCCTGACCGAGAGAAGCTCCGGACCTGACACGTGTCAAGTAGCCCCGGAGCTTCTTGCTTCCTGCAGCAAGCTCCGGAGCTGCCACATGTCTAAACATCGGAGCAAGCCGCCTTTAACCTCCGAGAAACCTTGTAACTGCTCCGGATCTTCAAAGGAAAGCAGAGGGTTTCAAGACCCGTTTAAATGTCATTAATGCCATATTAATGACACTTAAACGGATGATCTTAATGCCTGTAACGGCACTGTCAAAGCCTGTTACAGGCTCATTAACAACAATTAATCATGTATCAATACTAGTAACCACCAGGGCCACATGTCGGGCCAGGTAGCTTGTAACGGCCTGTCTTTGTACTATAAAAGGACAGGCCGACGATACACAAAAGGAGGACAGACGGTAGATCATACGTGATAAGCCAATACAACATCAACAACCCCGTGGAGTAGGGTGTTACGCTCAGGCGGCCCGAACCACGTAAATCCTAGTGTCTCCAGTGTTATATCGCAATTCACCTTCTTGAGTCTCCGCGCACCCACACCGAACTACGAACTCCTTCGACACTTTAGCTGTGTCAGGAGATCTGCCGACTCCAACAGTCGACACCAACTATTCTAAGGTGTCTAATGACTACGATCATTTCACCATATTCATTTGACTTCTTACATGGTTGATCTTCTTTCTATTGAGTGATACATGGGCAACCGATCACTCAACCTCCCTTGCAACTAAACAGACACTTGAACTTCCGTCTTTGAGTTGTTTAGATTCAAGTACCTCGATTATTGCAAATATACTGTTCGTCATCGAGTGGTCATCAGTTCGATGATCAACCTTGTAAAATCCATGAAATCTCCTTACTCGCGAGGATACCGTTCGATTGTCAACCTCGTGAAACTCTTTGGGTCCATCTAAGATCTTGCGGTATTATATGGTAACCTTGCTACACTAATTACCTTGTAGTTACCATATGATTGAGTTCTTTGCTATGTTGAAACATATGAGGATGCTGAATCTTTAAATCCTCGTGTGCCACCGCAAAGGGTCTTCATCTTCTATTTTTATTGTTTGAAGATGTTGATATACCCAAAAACCTTGTAGTCACCATATCTTTAGTATTCCTGCAGTTTTGCCCACATAAGAGTGTTGAGTGCTTTGCTACTCTTATGCTACAGCTAAGGAATCCTATGGTTGACTAAACATCAAACGAGGTTAATGATTGTTGTTTAACCTCGTAAACCATATTAACTCATGTCAAGGGGAAATACCACATTAACTTGTAAGGACCTATGCAAAACCAAGCAAGCAACCAAAAATCAATGCAAAGATAGTTTCAAACTATCATGGTGACCTAGAGAAGCAAAGAACAAGTCCTTATTCTTCCAGTCAAGACTAGGACAAGACAAGATGTCATGTCAGTGTAAGAGTACATCACTAAAGGGTCAAAAACAGACGTGAAAGTTTTACGATGTGATATTGTCATGTCGAGCATCCTGTCAAGGTTATCAAACCAAAGACTGGAATCACGTGAAGCAAACTTTAGAATTTCTTAAGATACCTGAAGATAATCACTATTTCGTAGAACCCAAGTCTTTAAGGGCATTGCCATTTTCCTTAGTCAATGACCCTCCTTTACGGATCGTTCCCTCATCGTTTTTGTTATTCTACTTGTTAGAATCTCGGGACGAGATTCCTTTAAGGGGGAAGGATTGTAAAAGCCCGCTTTTCAGAAGAACAAAAATGCAAAAATGCAAACTTAAAAATTTTGAAAATGGACTTAATCCAAACTCACATGAACCATATGAGTTAACCAATGTTCACTAAAAATAGGGACTTGTTAAAATTTTACATATAAAACATGTTTGCTAATGTGATGAGGACATCACAACAGCAGAGACGCGCATTGAACTGCAAGGACCAATCACAAGAGCACGGGCACGGTTATTAAATCAGCAGGTGAATTCGTTCTTAACTTCTTTTGCATGTGAGTTTGAGAATAGATTGCTATGTGATGATTTAATTGTTATTAGGAATAATGGAAAAGATCAACAAGTGAAGGAAGGAGGCCTTGGGAGCATGGAGAACCACCTGGGACGTCCACAAGTAGATG
The DNA here is from genome assembly GCA_036927565.1 of Tuctoria greenei. Lineage (NCBI taxonomy): Eukaryota > Viridiplantae > Streptophyta > Magnoliopsida > Poales > Poaceae > Tuctoria > Tuctoria greenei. The sequence continues at coordinate 27,741,297 of JAYESD010000004.1, read as the reverse complement.
GAAACAGTTTACAACTCGGACTCGAGTTCAACTCGGAGTCCAGGAGAAGTCCACCCTAAAACAGACGCCCAGGAGGCATACGGACTCCGTTTTCGACGTTCTACATATGCACGGAAAGAGGAGAAGATAAACTTTCCAATGGTTCTGGTCCCACCTCAAAATTCCTGCGGAGTCATTGGGAATCGTCGAAACAAGTCGAGTCCAGATTTCTGTCCGGTGCCGCCACACCGAATCGGGCCTTTGGGCCTTGTATCCCGTAAGAGTCCATTAGGGACGTATCTAATCGTGTTTTGGTCGAACCCTAGCCTATAAATACTGCATCCGCCGGTCATATTCGGTGGGTTTTTCTTAGATCAATAATATCGCCGTTCTACGGTTTGTGAGACCCCAATTTCGCGATTTCCGATCGTGTCTTCTACGTTCTTGCTCGTGTTCTCGATTGCACTTGCAGGGATTAGCCTTATTGGCGAGGTCAAGCGTGTGCAGCATGGTTGATAACCAACGGAGCCGTGGTGTAGTGATTGCATGGGTACTCGAACCGCTCGAGTGCCGCGGATCATCAACGTCGAGTTCTCCACCCCAATCGACATACCTTTCGGAAGATCGGGCCTAAACCTACTCATCATAATGTATTTTGGAACTTAAGGGGTAAGATCCTTAATTTCCAAGTATTCACATTTTCAATGAAAAATTAAAGGAGAAAAGAAAACAAAATAGAGAGAAAGAAAAAGGAATTATTCCAACCCTAAAATGGGACATTCAGAAAAGTTCAAATCTAAGACTGTAAATTTTTCCATGACCTTCTAATAATCCAAATAGACTCCCGGTAAAGTTTCAAAATTTTTGCGAAGATGGTGGGCAATGCTAGAGTAGCCAGCCTCGGCACCACCCATGGGGCCTGTCGTTGACGTCCTAGCATGTTGACGACAACAACAGGAGCTGATAAGTGAGTACACCCTCTAGCCCTTCTCTTGTTGCTAATAGGGTTCTCTTGTGGTACCTGTACATGAGGGGCCTACTATCAAAGTGCTACGCATCAGTGGTGGACGACGCCAGAGCAGCCAGCTCCGGGACCTCCCAAGGGGCCTGCCATCGATGAATCTACGACGATGGTGAGCGATGCTGGAGCAGCCAGCTCCGGTACCTCCCAGGGGGCCTGCAGTTGATGACTCTACGATGATGGTGGGCAATGTCAAAGCAGCCAGCTCCGGCACCTCCCAGGGGGCCTGCCGTCGACGACTCTGCGATGATGGTGGGCGACGCCAGAGCAGCCAGTTCATGCACTGCCCAAGGCGCCTGCCATCAACGTCTCTGCAATGATGGTGGGCGATGCCAGAGCAGCCAGTCCTGACACAACCCAAGGGGCTTGCTGTCGAGTCCCAGCATGTTGACGACAACAACAAGAGCTGATAAGTGAGTACACTCTCCTGCCCTGCTCTTGCTGCTAAAAGGGTTCTCTTGTGGTACTTGTACACCAGGGGCCTACCATCAAAGTGCTACACATCGATGGTGAACGACGTCAGAGCAGCCAGCTCCGACACCTCCCGGGGGGCCTGCCATCGACGACTCTATGACGATGGTGGGTGATACCGGAGCAGTCAGCTCCAGCACCACCATAGGGGCCAACAGTTGATGCAACAATGATGATGGTGGGCGACGCCAGAGCAGCCAACTCTGGCACCATCCAAGGGGCTAGCCGTTGACGTCTCTGTGATGATGATGGGCGACACCACAACAGCCAGCCTCGACACTACCCAGGGGGTCTACCGTCAATGCCTCACCGATGATGGTGGGCGACATAGGAGCAGTCAACTCAAGCACCACCCAAGGGGCCAACCGTCGACATCTCTGCAACAATGGTGGGCAACGCCAGAGCATCCAACCCCAGCACCACCCAAGGGGCCTGCCGCTGATGTCCCAGCATGTTGACGACACCAACAAGAGCTGATAAGTGAGTACACTCTCCTATCCTGCTCTTATTGCTAACAGGGTTCTCTTGTGGTACCTGTACACCAGGGGCCCATCGTCAAAGTGCTACACATAGATGGTGGACGACGCCGGAGCATCTAGCTCCGTCACCTCCCAAGGGGCCTACTGTCGACGACTCTACGACGATGGTGGGCGACACCGAAGCAGCCAACTCTGGGACCTCCCAGAGGATCTGCCGTTGACAACTCTATGATGATGGTGGGAGATGCCAGAGCAGCTAGCTCTGACACCATCCAAGCAGCTTGCCGTCAACGTCTCTACGACGATAGTGGGTGACGCCGGAGCAGCCAGCCCCGACACCATCCAAGGGGCCTGCCGTCAATATCCCATCATGTTGACTACAGCAATAAGAGCTGATAAGTGAGTATACTCTTCTGCTCTGCTCTTTTTGCTAACATGGTTCTCTTGTGGTACTTGTACACCAGGGGCCTACCGTCTATGTGCTATGCATCGGTGGTGGACGACACCAGAGCAGCCAGCTTTGGCACCTCCTAGGGGGCCTGCCGTCAACAACTCTACAACGATTGTGGGCGATGTCGGAGCAGCCAGCTCTAGCACCTCCCAGGGGGCGGCCGTCGATGACTCTACGACGATGGTGGGTGATGCTAGAGCAGCCAGCTCCAGCACCTCCCAGGGGGCTTGCCGTTGACGACTCTACGATGATGGTCGGCGACACCGGAGCAGCCAGCTCCGGCACCTCCCTGGGGGCCTGTCGTTGACGTCTCAACAATGATAGTGGGCGACGCCGGAGCAGCCAACTCCGACACCACCCAAGGGGCCTGCCGTCAATGTCTCAATGACGATGATGGGTGACGCTGGAGCAGCTAGCTCCGGCACCTCCCAGGGGGTCTGCCTTCGACGTCTCAACGACGATGGAGGATGAAGCTGGAGCAGCCAGCTCCATCACCTCCCAGGGAGCCTACCTTCAACGACTTCACGATGATGGTGGGCGATGATGGAGCAGCCAGCTCCAACACCACCTAAGGGGCCTGGTGTCAACGTCTCCATTCAGAAAAATCTCAGCACCCCTGGAGGGGCCACACAGAGGTCACCCACTCATACTCCCCAGCTACGCTCGGGGCCTGTTGAAGACATCCTGCGGTCAAGTGGTGGGCGTGCCCAGAGACCTGGCACATCTACCAAGGGGCCTCTAAGGGAGTTCCATAGACAGGGCGTCAGCTGACGACAAATTAGCCATGTCAACTGTGCGATCATTGGTCTCTCAAAAGCTAACGAACTCAACACAAGTTCTTCAATCCCATACACAGCTAAGGACTCTGGGCAACAGTTTGAGAAGCACAAGACAAGGTCAAAAACCAAACACAAAGTCAAATTCATTGAAGAATATTTACAAAGGGGCAAACCCCAGATACAAAGGTGGTTTGATGGCCCCAATCCCTGGTGAATGTTTGGTGGCATCCTTGACCTCCGCTGCTCCTATCTCCTCGCGCTCCTCGACGGGACCTTCAAAAACTGACTCTAGTGGCATCTCAGGGTACCAACTCCGGTAGCACACCAGGACATGGTATGCCACTGTCTCTGCCATTGCTCTACCCTCGGCTTTCAGACATTGGGCCAACTAATGCTCCTGCAGATCGAGCTCTCAGGGGCGATGCTTCAAAGACTGCTCCCAAGACCGAACATCAAGCTCCAGGAGGAGGAGTTCTTGGCGCTCGGCTAGGTGCTGCTTCCGGTACTATGGCAGGTTGCTCTCCCGAAGCTCAAGGTCCTCAACGCGGGACTGCAGCCTACCAGATCTGCCACAGCCCGAGTCATCATCGCCTGGGCCCCCACCTCTTGCTCGGTGACAGCAGTCTCCCGCTCAGCAACAGTGGCTTCGCAGCAACCTAGGGCCTCTCGACCCTCTTCAAGGGCACGTAGGCGAGCGTCAGCCATGTCATTGGCTACCTTGGCGTTGGCCAGAATCTTCTGGGACATTGCGTCCATGGCCTTTGCCAAGTGGTGACTCAGCTCCAGCTCATCACTCTCTTTCTGGTACTTTGCCTTTGCCTCGGCGATCCTGGACCTCACAAGGTCCTCCCAGGCTCGGAGGTGCTCGCCATCAGCACGCAGCTTCTCCCACTCTGCGGTGAGGGCTCCCTACACCCGGTGGAGGTTGGATTGCACCAGCTTGATGCTGGACTGCACTGAGTCCATGACATTTGAGAGGCGCTCTGGCTGCGTTGAAGTTATGGAAGCCCGCCTGGTGATCATCTTGGGAACCTCCCCCCCCCCCCCCCCCCCCCCCGCAGTGGTGAAGGCAAGACCACCAGTACCAAGGACCTCCTCCCCATGGACTGAACGGAAGTCACGGGGCTACCCGAAGCGGTAACACCACGGTCGCCCAAAGAGCCACCCGCCGGATCAGCAGACTCAAGGGTCAGGCCCTCAGCCCGCTGAGCTGACTTTGACATTGCCTCTGGTACAAAGGCCGGAGGTGCCTCCAGCACAACTGTCGGAGATGCTTCCCTACCCACACCAGGCGCGGACGCCGGAGCAACACTCCCCTGGGCTGACTTCGGAGCACTTTGAGACACTACCACTGGCGGTAATGGCATCACAAAAGCTGACGTAGACCTACAGACCAAGTTCAAAATCTGCCCAAACTAGAAGAATAGAAGAGATAACGAAGCAAACATCTGTAAGAATGCCTTATCGACGTCCTCGGAAGCTCCGGCGGGCCTCAACCTTCATCGTCTCTAAGGCTGCGAGCCCTATCGACGGCGTGGCAGGCATGGTCGCCCCAGTCGGGCCTCCGCTGGAACCGCTGACAATGCTGCCAACATGCATTGGCATACCTACACAGACTTCAACGGTGCCACTTCGGAAGCCTCCTCTAGAGCCACCACTGACGTCGACCCGAGGCCTCTTGGCCTGTGGCTCCATGGGTGTAGCGCTCCCAGAGCCCTCTTTGGCGCCTTGGACTAAACATGTGGTAGAGATGGTAGCTGGTGCACCGGTCGCACACAATTGTGGAACCACCAACACCCGATGCACAAGAAGGGCACTCCAGCGGATGTTGATTTGGAGCCAGGACCACCCGCGGCGGCGCCCTCGGCAGCGACCGAGGACGTTTCTCCTCTGCAACCTCGATCATCGGTGACCTCCCCTTCCCTACGCCAGGGACAGGCACCTTCCCTTTCCCTGTGTCAGGGACCGGCACCTTGCCTTTCCCTCCGACAGGGAGCACGTCTTCAGAGCTCGAAGCAGGTGTAGACTCCTGTGGAGGGTAGACGATGTCCAGTCCACAGTCTGCATTGCCAACCTGCCACGGTGCGAGACCGAGCGTGTCTAGGTTCGGTGTCTCCTTCAGGAACTTTACCCGAAGGCTCCGATCCGAGCAAAGCTACGAACAGGTCTGCGAAAGGTTGAAGACGTAGGAAGTCATCGTGTTGTCACATGCCTTCATCATTACATTAAACACCTTTTGTGGGGTCATCTCTGTGTCGCGACCCCGGACCAGCCTGGTGATGTCCTGCGGCCCAAAGTATAGCCACGCAGGCTGGCTACAATGCTGGAGGGGCGCCGGGCATCGATGCACAAAGTCTGCCATCACCATCAGCTCCGACAAACCCTGATCCACCAGGAATCAGATCCTCTCCATCACCGGAGTGTACGTCTGCTCCAACTCTGGGCGCTCCTCCCAGGTCTTCTTCCTGAGTATCGGCCAGTCGGTGGGAAGGACCATGCGATCGTGGGCATCGACCTGTACGATCACCCAGTTTCTCCTCCAGTCAGCCCACTTCGCTGTGGAGAGCGGGGCGATGTACTTGAAAGGGTTGTTGGCCCGATGCTGGAAGTAGTAGCTGCTGAGGGAGCTTGTCTTGCTCTTCTTCCCGGTATGCCTCAGCACGAAGAACTGTCAGAACACTGACACGGATGGGTACACCCCGACAAACATGTCACGGAAGTGCGAGAACACTGCCGCCACCACCAGAGAGTTCGGTGACAAGTGGTGAAGCTGGAGCCTAAGGACCTCCAGAGGCGTCACCAGGAAGGAGGATACAAACGAACCTAGAGTATGCATACGACTTGAAGAAGACAATTTCTTTCTCCCTCAACTCCAGAGGCAGGGAGTCGGGACGGATCAAATCCTACAGCTCCTTGTCCTCCCAGCCGAATAGCCGCGTCACTTACGCTACGTCCTCTATGTGGGAAGGAGGCAAGGCTGAGTCCATTGGAGCAGGAGTCAAGAACCTCAACGGTGGGGAGAGAGTGGGTGGTCAAGGAGGAAGACGAAGGCTCGAACATTGGGTGTGCATAAGGAGGAACCACCTTTGCCCACAAAGGTTTCCTTTTAACACCCCGGTGGCATTGGAGCGCACCGAGCAAATCGCTTGGGGCCGAAATCCGCTGCTCAACCCATAGCGTCCGTGACAGCGGGGCCCAGGTCCTCTGTCATAGAGATTGGTTCGAAGGGGTTTCGACTTGCGAAGGCAACCCGGCGGTTCCCATAAGGGCGGGAGTGGAAGTAGTAGAAGCGCAGCAGCCGCATCGGGAACCAACGCGGTAAAGAAGCTGCAGCAAGCAAAATCTCATCGCCACGAGCCCGCAACCAGAGAGAGACGCATGGCCATGATGGCATAGGTGCACACTATTTCGGCTGATCAAGACAAAATCAAAAGACAACGCAAGAAAGCAGGGATAGGGCTCCACCCTCGGGCTCATCACCTCCCCCCAGGGTGGACCCAAAGGCCACTGTCGGTACCCGACATGCCGGGTACCCTCGTGCACAGACTAAAGCTGCCTAGGAGCCTAGCCTTCCTACCAAGGCAGGATCCGAGGGCGCTACATTTCCACAAGGCCCGGACCCCTCTACCTCAGATACGGGTCCGGAGTATCCACATGGACCTCAAAAAGGAGTCTAGCTCCCCCTGAGGGACGAGCTCCCAAGCGGCCACATGTCCAGCAGGACGGGATCCCGCTCCCTGTAAAAGCGCCAAAAATTTCGGAGTATAAAGGTATGCTACGAGAAATAACATCAAGCTTGAATAGAGAAATCAAAACGGCAATTTAGAAATCAATTCATTTCAACCCTATTAGAGGGAATTCAAAAATTCAAAATTTCCTCCTGTTCAAATGATGCAAAAATGGAAATATGAGTTCACCACTAGCTTCCAAATATTTCAAATAGTCTCCATGTAAACTTTCATAATTTTTGAAGCAAGTTTGCTATTTAATTCAATAGCTACATTGAATTCAACTCAAATTCAAATTCAAGTTTGAATTCAATTGAAAATTGGTCAAATTAATGATTTGAGGTCAGAATCAAATTCTTCATCTTCAGTTTGGCCTTCCCACAAATATCTAGCAATTTTGGAACAATTTAGGTGCTGCAATTGAATGAGCAGAGATGTGGATAAGGGAGAGCAAGTGGGACCCACCTGTCATGCTAAGGTGGCTCTGTTCTTTTAATCCCAGGGCCACACCTCACGCCATGCAATTCCAGGCAGCTACCTGCTTGCCTGCTTGCTTCCAAAGTTGAATCCAGCTGCTCCATCATATATCTGGACGTCCTCATCCTCTCTTCTCTGCCCAGAGCAATGCAACACCAAGCATCTCACTTGTTCTTCACTCTCCTGTGAAGTTCTCTGTTGTCCAGTGATTGCTCTTCGTGTTCCTTCGAATCTGGCATGAGGCAGTCAGTTTGGATCGCTGTTTCTTATCTCTACTTACTCACAAACATCATGCACAGCATTTTGATCCATTTTATTGCTCAGTTGGAGCCTCTACAAAGAGGAACGTGAAGAATTCCGGCCGCCGTCCTCTGTTTTTCAACTACCGCCCGTCAGTGCACTGCCGCCCCCTCGATACAAGCAAGTTCTGACCTCGGTCCTTGGAGCAAAAAGGTTCGCCTATTCATATATATACTAGCTGCTGGTAAAATTTGAGCCCATGCCATGGACCATAGACCCCGTATTTCCATTTCTTCCGGCGAGCTTCGTGTATGAACTTAGCTAGGTCTCTGATTAAATTCGCTTTCTACGTGTAACAATTCTTCGTGGACGTGAGGCTTTATCTTCCACACATCCAAGCGCTTCACCTCGAAGAAGAATCATCAAGTTTCATCGAGTAGCCAAGTCGGGCTATGAGTTTTCCCAACCGCCAATTTTTCACGTCATCGGTTCATCATCGCCACCTTGTTCCAAAGCTTTTCTCTCCTTTTTGTGTCTAGAATCATGCTCCCGATGCTTCCACAAAGCTTTCTGAAGTTTTCCCGTGTGAAATAATCCACCGTAGGGCCCAGCCGACGTGGCCGGAACCCTAGGTTCCACCGCCGCCGTCGGGTGCCTCTCTCCGGCCGCCAATCGCCGTCGGGAGCTGCACCAACGAGTTCCTCATCGATTTTTAGGTGGGAGTGGAGAGTATGAGAGGCCGAGATGGCTTAGGACGGGCTGCGGTAAGTGGCCGCCGCCAGGCGCCACCGCGCGCCGCGCCTCAGCGCCGTGGGCGCGAGGTTGAAGAAGGCCCTGTGGGGCCGGGCTGTCAGCCTCCGTGCCGTGGCCCCGGAATCTGGTGCGGCCCGGTGATCTAGTGTGGCAACAGCCCTGAACCGTGTGGCGCCATGTGGATTAAATCTGACAGGTCTATTTTAAACCTGTGGGCCCCCCTTCCTTATTCAAATTTTCCCATTTAAATTTAATTTCAGATTTTGCTCAAACTTTGAAAATTCGAATCTCCTAGAATACTTGTCCAAAAATTCCCAAATAATTTTTTTGGAACGAGGATGATCTATACTTTCAAGTGGCGCACTTGGATCTGTATGAAATTCCCTAAGTTGACCTCAACAATTCCATGAAAAATGCTATTTTAATTAATTCCTGACTTTCAATTCTTTCAAAAATTCCCAAACTTGTCCTAATAATTACAAATAATTACCTTAAGTTCCAGTAAAAGTTTCAGGTCTATTTGAGATGATTTGTATAGCCAAATTGTGTTTCCAATCTGTATGTACCCAAAAATTCCAAAATGTCCAGAAACTTTTCAGCAAAGTGTCCAAACTTGTAAATTCAATATATCACTGTATAAAATTATGAAACAATTTTTGTTGAGTCACTCTTGACCCCCTCTAAACAGAACACCAACTTGCTGTGTCGGTCAAGGCCGATCCGTGTGCGGCCCTGTTGAGCAAGTTTGAATGTACCGAAGACATACAGGATATATGGGACCCAGTAAACCAATGTAACTTGTCCACCTTAGCGTCGAGGCATACCCCACCGCCTTATAGGTGTGGGTTGAGAGCAGCAAGGTGTAAACATGCCAGCGGGTACATCGTACTCCGTGTGGGGGCCTCCTGCTCGTAATGGCGGGACCAGTTCAGTGTGTAGGTAGAGGGTGAAAGGTTGCCGCATACAACATCAGTGGAGTGTGCCTTCGCAGCTCTGAGTGTTGGTATATGTGTCGTGCTATTCGGGTATCCCTGCAGGTGTATATCGATTCCACTCACAGTCTCTCGCGGTTATTGAGTACCGCTTGTTCACTGAGTCGTGACATAGTTAATTATTTGGAGCTAAATATTATTGAATCGTGCTTTATGGAATAATGATGTATTGATACTTGTATGTTTAGAACAGATTGCTCACTAAATTTCAGATTCATGAAACCTTAATTTGCTGCTAAAAGCTGAAAGTAAGGATTAACATTTAGGCGAGTCTTTTATTGCAAACTGTTATCCTATATTACGTTATCCTGCATATAGAGTTCCATGCTTAGTGGATACGGTTAAGTCTTGCTGAGCCTTCGTGCTCACGGGTGCAATTTTAAGTTTTTGCTGCAGATGATGGCGTATATGATGAAGGGTTCAACGGTGAGGCGTTTCCCGCCTCGGGGTACACGGCCGAGTGGGAATCCTGCACGCCGCGTGAGTTTCATTTGTGTGCTGCTAGTGCGATTCTGTTCGCTGGCTGAACGGAATGACTTTTGCATAGCTTAGGCTTGAGTGTCGAGAGCTATGAACTTATCTTCTACTGTAGTGTATTTTAATGTATATTATTTGTAAAAGACAAAGCTTGTATATCACTATGTTGTTTTATGTAATATGATGTACCTTTTTTCTGTGTGTTGTTGGGTGCCGCATCGCACGACACCACCTAATTGCGATTCCTATAATGTTGGGACCCCGGTCCCCACACTCCCCCCATAGGAGAGGGCTCTGGTGCTGCCACGTAGTTTGAGGCAATAAACAAGCCACCTCCCCGAAGAGAAGGGCGCCGACTCTTCCACGTGTCCGGCTCTACTCTGGAGCGGGCTCTGGGGCTGCCAGGTGTTCCACGGGTCGGGACCCGGCCTCCATCATGGAGGCTAGCTCCCGAGCTGCCACGTACCCTGCAACTTGCCCTGGGCGGTGGGTTGCGGGGGTTAAGAGGGCGGTGCGCCTTGTCCAGATCAGGCATTGAAGAATCGCATCTTTCCCAGACAAATGACGCGGCGCACGCATGCTTTCAGGCACCACTGCACTCAATTGCATCACAGTGAAGACGCCGCAGGCCTACCCCACTCTGCCATGTTTGGGAACAAAACGCGATCAAACGCTACGTGTTGGTTCCTCCTGACTTGAAGAGGTCATGGGTGACTGATTCGCTTGCTTTTGGTGGCAGGAACCGACCCTTCTCCAAGTTATAAACAGGACCCCTCACTTCAACACACACTGCTTCGATATTCATCCATTGTATTCACTACTCTCCATAGGTTTAGAGGAGTATAGGCTGTAGAGAGGAGAGTCTCTAGTCCATAGTCCAAGTAGGAGAGGAGTAGAAGGAGTCTCTTCCCAATTGGGAAAGGTATGTCTCCCATATTCCTATTTGTATTTATGACTTCATTTATAATATAGATGATATCTTTTTGTGACACCCGGTTCCGAAAATGAACCAAGTGCAATATATGTGTGCTCAGGATGTTTAACACACACACACACAAGTGGTTCACAAATGATAAATAGATAATTACCACAACTCAAATTATTAAATAAGTACCTTTATTATAATATCAAATAATCCTCAAATCACAACTCTAATGATCATGAATGATAATACTCAGCAAGTGTGGAAAGTATGACATGTAGCCTAAACAAGGCATGATAATGACCAATAGCTATTTGCTGAAAAGTATATTTAAAACATGTAAATATCATTACACGATGTCTATGTGAAGTATTCCCTTCATATCCCACATAATTAACATGATACGGAATAATAATCAATTACCCATCTATATACTAGATAATTACCATTATCATCATCCATGTCCATTTATCATAACTCAATTCATAACCATAACCATGCCCATTACCATAACCATGACCATTACCATAACCATAACCATCCCAAAACCCAAGTATCCCCCTAATCATGGAAGTTGTCCAGGTGCTCGTAACCGGGAGCACGGCTATAATGATAGTTTTTAACACTTTGCAGATGTCGTACCACTTTACCCACGTGTTCGTGATTTCATCACCTTTCGGTGACTAAGAACCTCCCTTACGCCCGTGACCCGTCGGTCACATTACACACTTTCTTTGGTGTGTGGCCAAGAGATCACAAAATAGCCTTTATAAAGGGACTACTAGCATGTACGGACCCACTGTGGTTTCACCGGTGGTGATGCCTCCAACTGAGCACATCCTAAACCAAGGGCCCCCTCTTGTGCCTTTTGGATCCCAGGGAGTCCCATCACTCATACAAACCCAATCCGACTCCCCTTCCCTGCTCTTCCAAATGGTCCGTACAATACTAGCAATACCCTAATTAATCAGCTACGCCGCACCCATACTTGGCCTCGTGGTGGCACTGTAGTCCTGGACTATTCTCGCATGAACTGGTCCTTAGATCTAAGGCAAGCAAACCACCATAACATCCAACGCAATCTACAAACCATGCTTGCTTAGATCTCCCTTGTCCCATGTTACCAATTAATCATGTTCGTCAATTCTCATCATCCATTAATTTATAATTAAGTCATTTGGTTGTTTTCCCATCCCACTTAATTAAAGCGAAGCAAAAAAGGTAAAAAAGCCCTTCTCGACTCTCTACAATGTATTCCAAGCGACAAGGATTGTCAAACAAGACTAGTAAACACCTACTTTGGGTTTCCCATCAAATTGACAAAAGCATGCAACTTTGCAATCAAAACATTTAAAAATTGGATCAATATGATCAAGGACACTTGCCTTGCTCCTGAGCTTGGTTAGGGTCAAAAACTTCAAAATTCTGGTACTGGAGGTCCTCGGCGGCACCCTCTAGCGTAGCTTCTTCTATTCCGCGCAACGAACATACAAAATAGTAATTACAATCCATAGATGCTCATATATTACTCAATATGACATGACATGCATGATTAATGCAAATGCAAAGTGAAACTTGTTAATGAGTTGTTTTTAATTGTGAGACCTATGTGTGCTGAATACATTGGCTTTGACAATAAACATTTTGAATGCTGCCATTACATCTTTTAGCAAGGTCCAACCCTAGCTCCGAGCTTCTACAAGGTCCGACAATAGGTCCGACTTTCTTTGTCTAGGTCTGACATGTTTTTGGATAGCTCTGGTGAGCTTTATCTTTAGTTCTGGCATGTCTTTGATAGTTCCGGCATGTCTTTGTTAAGCTCTGATATGTTTCGCTAGGTCCGACTTATGTTGGTTAGCTCCGACATGTTTTTCTAGCTCCGACTTTTCGGATGACTAGTTCCGACTAGTTTTGATTAGCTCCAGCGCTAGGTCCGACTAGCTTTGGTAAGCTTCGGTGCTAGGTTGTAATAACTTTGGTAAGCTTCGACGCTAGGTTGTACTAGCTTTGGTAAGCTCCGGCTCAAGCTCCAGTTAGCTTTGGCAAGGTTCGGAGCTTGATCACAATGTTACGTCTTTTAATGTGAAATGTTTCGAACTTGCTTTATATTCTTGGAAAGATCGCTTAGTATTCATTTGCTATGTTTTTGGTGCGTTTTGGTTCATATGGCTGATATCGTTTTGATATGCTTTGCAACATGCTTATGTGAGGTGCTCACGTAAGGTGTTGTGTTTGGAACTGACTTGAGTCAAGTCGCGGACTTGGGCTCGTACGGATTGTTTGTTTATTCATGTGCAGGTGTTGCTTGAGTTCAAGTCATGGCTGGTGACAGGATCCTTTGGACTAGTCTTAGGGAGGAGATGAGGTTTCAACAACCAAATTCAGGAGGAATTGTGGTTGAGCGGGTCATGAGGTTGCGCAGGATGATTGAATCAAGGGCAGTGCATATGAAGGTTCCTGGATGTCGAAGGAAGGTGTTTGCACGTATGCATGCAGTGCATGACGTGGCAACATGGTTCCGAAGATGGTTTATGGATGGGAAGATCTGGTTGGAAGGATCGGATCGTATCGGTTGATGACTTTGGCTGCGGCAGAGTCGGTTATGGCTCGGTATGGAAAGTATCGAGTTGGTTATGATAGGATTTCGTGTAGGTCATGAATTTGAGTTGTTTTAGGAATGTGGGATACGTTAATAAGGTGTTTGGAAGTCTTAAGATTGCTTCTATCTGCGTATAGAAGAGTCCTAAGCAGTTATCGAAAGTTTCGATTTGTGAACGGAGTAGGATTATGGTCCTGATTTGAGTTGAGTTGGCTTTCGAGCTGGTTATATAAGCAAGGGAGGAAAAATCTCGTGGTGCACGACTTTGGGGCTGTTCCTCTTGTCTTCTATTGAATAAAATTTGTAGTTTGAAGGAACTTTTCTGCCTTGTTCGTCTGACTTGTTCCAGACAAGTTTTACTCGTCGAGTTTCTATACAGCACTACCTTTCGTCAGTGGTTTTATCATAACTCGAGTTTTACAGATCCAATTGACGTGATTCTTTTTGGGTTGTCTTCACAACTTTATTATATATCATCTTTCAAAATTTCACGGTCATTGGATTTGTGGTTTCTGATCTACACGAGTTTCTTTGCAGCGTTCCAGAACTGTTTTTCTCGGGTAGGACAGATTGACCTTTGTTCGATCTTTTGATCATAACTTGAGTTTCTCTCGACGGATTTGAGTGATTCTTCTTGTGTTTTCTTGGTGACTTGATTCCCTATGAGATATATCACTTTTGTCCCGGTGAAACACGTTTATATTAGTCTCACACACAATTTCTTTAACAGGTCATTTTTCTACCGAAGGGGTTGGGATTTAATTGTTTCCGCTGCGTAAGATTTTTTAAATCTACCATTCACCCCCCCTCTGGTAGCTTTTCACGTGCTCTTCGATCCTACAATTGGTATCAGAGCCAAGGTGCTCTAATCATTGTGATTTTCACGTGTTTTTGACTAATCATCATGGAGAAATACTCCGCCAAACCTTGTGTTTTTGTTGGTATTGATTTTCAGGTTTGGAAGGCACGCATGGAGGCTTTCATCCAGGCGCAAGGCTTCGCAATATGTGAGAAGGTGTACAAGCCTTACAAAGTGACACCAAACAATCAAGTTACGGATACAAACCTACGGGACGTCAACAACAACAACAAAGCCCAAAACTTGATCATCCAAGGACTCACTCAGAGCGACTTTGACCGCGTTGCATATCTCCGATCGGCATACGATGTATGGAGAGCACTTTGTAACTATCACGAAGGATGCAACACGATCAAGGAGGTAAGGCAAGACATGTTCAAGAAAGAATACATGCGCTTCGAGATGCAACCCGGTGAGTCCATTGATGATCTCTTTGCTCACTTTAACAAAATTTTCAGTAACTTGCGTAGTGTCAACGTTAATTTTTCTGATGCTGAAAATGCTAGGCAACTTCTTAGTGCATTAGACATATCAATTTGGGAGACGAAAGTTACATCTATCCGTGAATCTACTGTCATGAGTACACTTACTTTAGATGTGCTTTACTCTAAACTCAAAACTCATGAAATTGACATCTTATCACGTAAGAACCCAAATAAGTCTATTGCATTTGTCTCACAACGTGATATGCCTAGCTCCGACCAATCATCATCTTGCAATACTCTTGCTTTGTTGTCCTCACTAAACCTAGAGCAGATCGAGGAATTTCCAGAAGAGAAGTTAGCACTAATCTCTACTAGGTTCTCAAAAGCAATGCAAAATGTGAGAACTAGAAGGAGAGGAAGCTTCTAACCTCAACGCTGTTTTGAATGTGGTAAGACAAGACACTTTCGTACAAAATGCCCTAACCTTTCAGGTCCTACTACCCGTGAAGAAAAACAGAACAAGGTCAAGACCACCTCTGGAAACCCCAACAAGAAAAAGAAGGGTACCATAGGACGCAAGATGATTAACAGCTTCATCACTGCACTTAAAGAGCTCAGTTCAAGCGATGTAGACTTTGAAAGTGATGAAGATGATGACGATCTGACCAACTTATGCTTCATGGCGGGCAAAACAAGATCAAGATCAAGTCAGGAGGATGCAGAACACAACAGTGACGACGATGAGGTATGTTCTACCTGTAATGAAATGTGTGATGCAATTTCTCGTGCAACTATTATTGTTAATAAAAAGGACAAAAAGCTTAGGGATAATGATGGTAAAATTGAATCACTAGAATCTGAAATCAACCGTTTGAAAACCTTGATTCCTAGTGACGATTCTTGTCCCTCATGTGATTTAATCTATGAACAATTGTCCACACTAAGAACTGCACACTCCTCCGCTCTAGATAGACTTGAACTTGAAATTGGAAAGAACAAAAAGCTTGCTGCACTTAAAGAAGGCTTCTTGTTCTACTATTGATTTGCATTGTTCTAGTTATGATGATCTTGAAAAGAAACTAAAAGATGCAATGATTGAAATTTCAATATTGAATAATGCTTTACATTCTCATGAAGTTAAATATTGTTCCAATTGAAAATTAAAAGGTAAAACTTCATGTGAAAATTGCCTTGATTTGTCCGATAAACTTGATAACATGCATAGGACATTAGATCGGTTTTGTAATGGGAATAAGAACCTAAACTTGCTGCTGAATTCTTCCAAGTCTTGCAAAGATAAAACTGGTTTAGGTTTTGATTCTCATGCTCATGCTAAGGCACATCCACCTAAAATTGTAAAGTCATTAGGAAGTGGTTTGATTCAAACAGTTCCTAAACAAAAAGAAGTGGTTTTCAAATCTGCAAGGGTGTTGTCTCATTCGGTTTCAAATAAAAATGTTGTTTGCTCATCTAGACATGAACACAAAGTTAAATTTCATTGTACCTACTATGGTAGAGATGGTCATGTCATAGATTTTTGTTATAGACTAGCTAAACAACAGAAAAGGGAAAGAATGATTTCTAGATCTCATAACTTTCATGCAAAATTTGCTGCACATATTAAACAGAATGCCAGGAACATGCAACCTGCTGTTATGAGTCAAAAACATTCAAAGTTTACCTCTGGACCTTCTATTTTTGCCTCCGGAACTACTGATTTTTGTGCTACTCAAGTAACATCTTATAGGTCAGTAGTTAAGAGTAAGAAACCTCAAACTTTGACTCGTAAACCTGTTGTTTTATCTCAGCTTTCGCGTGTTTTTCCTGCTGCACGTCGTGTGACTCAGTACAGGATACCTAAATGCCTTTTGACTAACCCCAGTATTGAGTCATCAACGTATTGTGCTTCTATGTAGGTTACATGCTTGAGGAAGGAGAACATTTGGAATGTGGATTCAGGTTGCTCACGCCACATGACCGATAACAAAGAATGGTTTTCCTCCCTCTCTTTTATGTCACGTGTAGAGATTGTTACTTTTGCCGACAATTCTTCAACTCCTATAATTGCTAAGGGTTCGGTTAGAGTAAATGATCACTACACTTTGAAGGATGTGGCACTCGTCAAAAATTTGAAATACAACTTGCTTTCTGTTTCACAATTGCTAGATGAAAATATGGAAATTATTTTCAATAAAAATTGCTGCGAAGTTGTAGGTTCCAATAGTGAGCTTATTTTTAACATGTCTCGGTTTGGAAGAGTTTTTAAAGCTGATTTTGATATGTCTTCCTCTAAGCACAGGTGTCTAGTTGCTAATGATTCAAAGGACTTATATTTTTTGCATCGTAGACTTGGTCACGTAGGCTTTGATCACCTAACGCGTGTTAGTGCTCTTGATTGCATACGTGGCCCGCCTAAGCTCAAAGGGGACAAAGAAATTGTGTGCACTTCTTGTAGACATGCTAAGATGGTTGCAGGTTCACATACTCCTCTCACAATGATCATGACAACTGAACCGGGTCAACTTTTGCACCTTGACACCTTAGGACCTTCACGTGTTCAATCCTTCGGAGGTAAATGGTATGTTCTTGTGATTGTTGATGTTTATTCTAGATACTCTTGGGTTTACTTTATGGCATCTAAGAATAAAGCTTTTAGTCACTTTAGAACTTTATTTCTTAGATTATCAATTGATCACCCAGGATCTTTAAAAGCAATTAGAAGTGATAACGGAACGGAATTCAAAAATCAATCTTTTGATCACTTTTGTGCTGAAAATGGAATAGATCATCAATTTTCTTCACCATATGTACCTCAACAAAACGGTGTTGTAGAAAGAAAGAACAAAACCTTAGCTAAGATGGCTAGGACTATGCTTGATGAATATCAAACTCCTAGGAAATTTTGGGCTGATGCGATTGCAACCGCTTGTTATGTCTCAAATCGTGTTTTCTTGCGCGCTAAGCTAGGTAAAACACCATATGAGCTCCGGTTTGGACATAGGCCTAGTGTTACGCACTTTCGGGTCTTTGGTTGCAAATGCTTTGTTAAGAAACATGGTAATCGTGATAAATTTGAACCTAGATCCATTGATGGCATGTTTCTTGGTTATCCATCTCATACTAGAGGCTACCGTGTGCTTTTACTTGACACTAACAAAATTGTGGAGACTTGTGAAGTGTCTTTTGATGAATCTAGCCCAGGTACTAGCTCAAACATTGCAGGTCCAGATCCATATCTGCAGTGGGAGAGCATTTTCGTTGAACATGAGGAAGAGGTGGAGCTGCTGCCCGAAAATTCAGCAGCTAATGACATTGTTCGAGCTCCTGATTTTGATTCACAGCCAGCACCGACGACCACCATTGCTGGTCCAGATCCTCCTCAAGTCACAAGCTCATCGATTTGTGATGAACATGAAGAAGAAGAAGCTTGTGAAGTGTCCACTCCCCTCCGGATTCTCAAAATTCATCCTCCACAACAGATTATAGGAAGAAATTTTGAAAGAAATAATTTTTGGAAACTTGTACCTCCACCTCAAGGTCACACTTTAATTGGAACTAAATGGGTGTTTAAAAATAAACAAAGTGAGTATGGGGTTGTGGTTAGGAATAAGGCCAGGTTGGTTGCTCAAGGTTTCACTCAAGTTGAAGGTCTAGATTTTGATGAAACTTTTGCTCCTATTGCTAGATTAGAAGCCATAAGAATTTTGTTAGCTTTTGCTGCATCTAAAGGTTTTAAGATATATCAAATGGATGTTAAAAGTGCTTTTCTTAGTGACTACATAGATGATGAGGTTTATGTCAAACAAGCATCAGGTTTTGAAAATTTAGATTTTCCTAATCATGTTTACAAACTGTCCAAAGCCTTGTACGGTCTCAAACAAGCCCCTAGAGCATGGTATGATAGGTTAAAAACATTCTTACTTGAAAAGGGGTTTACCATGGGCAAGGTTGATAAAACTCTTTTTGTGCTTAGGCATGGCAATGACTCATTATTCATTCAAGTGTATGTGGATGATATTATCTTTGGTTGTGCTTCTCATGATCTTGTGTCCAAATTTTCAGCTATGATGAGTTCAGAATTTGAGATGAGTATGACGGGAGAACTCACGTACTTTTTGGGGCTGCAAATCAAGCAAACCAAGGAGGGAACTTTTGTGCATCAAACGAAGTATACAAAAGACCTCCTAAGGCGCTTCAACATGGACAAAAGCAAGCCTCTTCGGACACCAATGGGAACCACAACAACACTTGAACTTGATGAAGATGTTGAACTCGTGGATCAAAAAGAATATAGAAGCACGATCGAATTACTTTTGTACCTCACGGCATCAAGACCGGACATACAATTCAGCGTATGTCTTTGTGCACGGTTTCAAACTTCCCCACGTTCTTCACATCGTCAAGCCGTCAAAAGGATTCTCAGGTACTTTTCTTCATTCTTCCTCAATTGTTACCTTGAAAGCTTTTTCGGATGCTGATTTTGGGGGTTTTAGGATTGATAGGAAAAGTACTACTGGTGCTTGTCACTTTCTTGGTAATTCTCTTGTTGCTTGGTCCTCTAGAAAACAAAGCTCAGTTGCACAATCCACGGTTGAATCTGAATATGTAGCTGCTGCTAGTGCTTGCTCACAAATTATTTGGATTGTTCAAACACTTAAGGACTATGGGGTTGACCTACATAGTGTTCCACTGTTTTGTCATAACACTAGTGTCATTTGCATTGCTAAAAACCATGTGCAACATTCTAGATCTAAGCACATTGATATTAGTATCACTTTCTCTTTGATAATGTCGAAAAAGGAAACATTGTGCTTCACCATGTAGATATAGAACAACAATTGGCTGACATTTTTACAAAACCTTTGGATTTCACTCGTTTTTGTTACATTCGTAGTGAAATAGGGGTTATGCATCCTCATGGCTTAAATTGAGGGGGAGTTTTGAAACATGGGAAGTCTATGTGTGAATCTAAACTAAAATAATATGAGCATAGTATTTCCTACATATATGACTTGTGATTCCTTTTACATGCTGAAAGTTCTTACGACATTACTCATGTTATACATTTTGTAGTTTTTGCCATGACTAGTAATTGGAATAATTACTTACAGTAAATCGGGTCATGTTTGAACTTTCTTGCTGTTTTGAACTTGTTGCATGTTCACAAGTGCTTTTAATCATAAAGAATTAATCAAGTAATCAACTCACATGATGACTTTTTATGAACGAACATAAATTGAGAAAAGATTGAATGTGGCCTAGAGGGGCGGGGGGTGAATATGCCTTTCTGAATTTTGTCCGAACCTGCAACACTTAACCACCAGATCAAAACTTGAGATATCGGACTAGTTCGGTAAAGTTCGGACTAGTCCGGTGGGTACCGACTAGGTTGATTAAGTTTGATCGATTAATTTTGATTCTACGATGTATGCAGCAGAAATATACAATTAATTGAAGTGTTGCAAGATTATGGATTAAGATATATCACAATTCAATCTTATACTTAATGATTCAACGTAAAGTAACAATATTGATTCAAACCCTAGATTGTGTGATGAATAAGAACGATGAACACAAAGCAAGAACACAAACGATTTATCCCATGGTTCGGCTCCCACAGAGGCAACCTACATCCATGTTGAGGAGTCCACAAAAGGATCGGGTCTTCTCCAACCCTACCCTCGTCGGATCGCCACGAAGGCCAATCCTCTTCTCTTATCACAAAGGGTAAATAACCGAATTCAAGGGGCCTTCTCACACGTTGAGGGCTCCCCTAGATTACAATGACAACTCCACCAAGAACACACTCAAAAGATTACAATAAAAATCACAGGAGTGTGTTAGGGAATCAAACCAAGAGCTCAAGAGTGATGAATCGTGTCTCTCCAATGTTCCAATGTATATCCTCAAGGAATTGATCTTTTTGGCTTTATATTTTGTGGAGAGATGTGTTTTTTAGGCTCTTGGGAGGTGTGACGGTGCTAGGGTTCGAGAGGATTCAAAGTTGGGTCGTGCACCTCTATTTATATGGGGTTTCTAAAAAGTGACCGTTAGGGTTTAGAAAGATCAGACTAGTCCGTGGTGGACACCGGACTAGTCCGGTGTGCTATGTGTAGCAAACCCTAAGTGTCCCGAAATAACGGGCTAGTCCGGCTAGGAGCGGACTTGTCCAATTTCGCTTCTGGAAATCTTCGGATTAGTCTGATAGTCATCGGACTTGTCCGGATAGTGAAACCCTAAGTGGTTATGAGGACAAGTCCGCACTTGGAGGACTTGTCCGATTTAGGTCAGAGAGTTTTTCGAACTAGTCCGTGCTAATATCGGACTTGTCCAGTTGACAACAGAAAGATATCGGACTAGTCCGGTGTGTGATCGGACTCGTCCGATTTTGTGTGACTTGTGAAGTGTTTTGAGGACTAGTCCGCACTGGGGAGGACTAGTCTGATTCTAGTCAGAAAGATATCAGACTAGTCCGATGGATATCGGACTTGTCCGATCTTGTGCAGAGTGAGATATCAGACTAGTCCGATGTCAGTCGGACTAGTCCGATCCTGTATAAATTTGTGCAATGTGTGTGTTTATTTGTGATAGAGCTCTTGGGGTGTGTTTCCTTAACACACTCCACACACAATGATCTACTACTCTTGTTCCTTGAGCTCTTCTCCACATTGCTCCTCATTCTCCCTTCTTTTTGGCACTTTGCTTATTTTCACATTAAAACATGTTCTCATCTCAACAAAGTGGTTAGGATCTCATTTGCTTGTCATAAATCATCTAAAACCCACAAGGGATTCCTAGATGCACTTTCAATCTCCCCCTTTTTGGTGATTGATGACAACCAATTGAGATTTCACAAAATATGATAAAATGTGGAGATTTTCATAAAGTATGCACATATGAGTTTAAAATACATCAAGCAATGAAAACATGATTCATATGTGCATTCTTTATGGTGGGATGCATAGCTAAGTGCATTGTAACAACAATCATGAAGAGAATGACATAATTGACATTAACATATCACTAACAAGCGTATATGTCATTCTAGGAGCAAAATTACAGATTTCATAGATTAATTCACAAGTACATGAAGACATTGCATCACAGAACCATTAAGTAGCAAAATAGCATATTAAACAGTTTACAACCTGCAAAATAGACAAAGAGCACAAAGTAAGCTCTCTCCTCGCATCCTACAGCTAAGACCTTAGACCTAAGACTCCCCCTCAATCTCTCCCCCTTTGGCATCAAGACACCAAAAAGAAGGAGAGGAGGGACCTAAAGTCTTCACGCCTCGCTGTCGGTCCTCTCATCATCTTCATCTTCGTCTTCGGGCTGAGGAGAAGGAGGAGGTGGTGCGGAGCCGCTCGAGCCCCCAATGAAAAAGTAGGCAAGCTCGGAGGGGGTCAAGGGCCCGAGCTCGGTGAAGTCTGAATCGGAATCATCAGAGATTACCGGAGATCCAATGGGCTCAATCTCCAGTTTCTGGCATATCTGCTTCACATTGGCCTTGACATACTTCATGTATTCTTTTCTCCTCTTGTTGAGCTTATGGGCCTTTACCTCGGCCTTTCTGCAGGAAGCAAAGATGGCAGCCAAATATTTGAATATGCCACTTGTAGATCCTTTTTGAGGGGCTGCCCTAGTGGCAGGGGCAGCCCTTGCATCTTCACTTCTTCTTGTCGGAGCCTCAGGACAGGAGGCCAGCGAGGGAGCAGCCTGTACACTTGGCTTTTGAGGCATCTGAGGCCTCAAAGGGAGGTGCTCCACATCTTTGACAAATTCAATCCCGATGACCTTCTCAATCACAAATATCAGATATGGAGCATAGCCACAAGACCTGTTGGGTGTGCAAGAAATGTTCACCATGTCATTCCAAATATAATCCGCCACATCAAATTGACGGTCCTTGCTTATGACCCTCATCAGGGTCCGGAGATAACCCAGCACACTCCCAGCATATCCATCCTTGGGAGTAATAGTCTTCCTCAAGACTCTGTTCAGAACCACAAAGAAAGGCTTCATGTTCTTTGTGGAGGGAGGGTTGAACTTTGAGTTTGGCTCATAAAGGAATTTCACCCTGTCCTTCTCAATGACACCTATGTTGTGGATGATCAAGTTGTCATGTCTTGAGGTGTCCAGGTGAAGCGGGCTTGCAAAATCTTCTTGAGTTATACTGTACTTGGATCCGTGAGTCATCCAAGTAACACTTTCTTCATCTTCACTTGAGAAGTGGCATGTCACAAAGAATTGTGCTATGACCTCGTCATTCCAATTGTTTCTGAAGGCAAAAAGGTCCTTCAGTCCATGCCTCTCAATTGCTTCCACCACTTCAATAAACGGGGAGCAGCCCTTTTTCTCAAAATGTGCCCAATCAATCCATTGACTGCGCACTACCGGGGTTTTCATTGGGAGGTACACAGATTTGTAGAAATCTGCATGGAAATTGCTCCAAAATCTTCTATCGGCAGCTTGCTTCGGACGGCCATACCAATCAGTGCTTCTGATCTTTGCCGCCGAGTCACTGCCCTTTCCATTGAATCTGTCTTCAGTGGGGTCCCTGACTCCTTCCCTTGGAGCATGCAGCCTCAGGGGGCCAACCGGGCCCGTTGCTATTCTCTTGCCCTTGCCCTTAGCTTGGCGAGGGCCACTTGTTGCTGCAGTTGCCTTGGAGGCTGGCTTCTTGGCAAGCACCTTCCTCCGAGCCTGAGGAGGAGATGGAGCTGGCTCGGAAGGTCGCTCTTGGCGTTTCTTGCCAAGGCTTGTCGAGGGCCGAGGTGCCACCTCATGGTCCATCTCGGCCTCGAAATCGGAGATCCCGTCGTTTGAGCTCGACATGTCCTGAGAATGAATTGTGCAAGACATGAATAACAATGGATTATTCAAGGCATGGGTGAGAAAGGATAACAAGGAATTGCATTGAGGAATTGACAGGTTAGGTTTTGAGTTCAGAAAGATTGGTGGAGGGGATGCAAAAACTCCTTGGGAGCTCGAATTTGGAGAGTGAACGCATGAGGCAAGTTGTGA
Source organism: Tuctoria greenei (assembly GCA_036927565.1). Classification (NCBI taxonomy): domain Eukaryota; kingdom Viridiplantae; phylum Streptophyta; class Magnoliopsida; order Poales; family Poaceae; genus Tuctoria; species Tuctoria greenei. The sequence continues at coordinate 27,717,618 of JAYESD010000004.1, read as the reverse complement.
GGGTGAGGGGATTAGGGTTTGGCGGCGGCTAGGGTTAAGGACACGAAAAATCGGACAAGTCCGGAAATGACCGGACTAGTCTGAACTTTTCCAGAGGCTATATCGGACTAGTCTGTGGTCTACCGGACTAGTCCGGCCTAACCGGAGCTCTGCGAACTAGTCTGCATGAGCAGACTAGTACGGGTAACCACGAACTAGTCCGTGGTCACCAGGCAAGAATTTCTTAGCCCATACATATATAATTGAAGTTACATATTTAGAAAATAGGGAGGCAAATCAAATTAAATAATCTTGATGAATATGATCAGTAAGCATACAACAATCAAGCAATGACCATAATTCACCAAGATCCAGTAATTGACATAGTTTTCGGGAGAAAATTGAGAGAGATGATTTTCACAATCCAATCAACATATTTTGAAGAATTCATACAGGTATGCCAATTTTCAAGCCACACTCCGAGCATCAAGGATATTTAGTTCATTTCGGAGTTCACAAAAGCGCTTTTCATCAAGTGGCTTGGTGAATATGTCAGCCAATTGCTTTTGGGTGTTGACATGGGAAATGGCTATATCTCCTTTCATGGAGTGGTCTCTCAAGAAGTGATGCCGGATGTTTATGTGTTTGGTTCTAGAGTGCTCAACTGGATTATGGGCAATTTTAATGGCACTCTCATTATCACAAAGGAGTGGAATACGGTTCATATTGTAACCGTAATCCCTTAGAGTTTATAGCAACCAAAGGAGTTGTGCACAACAACTCCCGGATGCAACATACTTTGCTTCGGTCGTGGATAAGGCAATGGAATTTTGTTTCTTGGAGGACCAAGAAACTAGAGATCTCCCTAGGAATTGGCATGTACTGGAGGTACTTTTTCTATCTACCTTGAATCCGGCATAATCTACATCTGAGTAGCCAATGAGGTTGAATTTGGAGCCTTTTGGATACCAAAGACCAAGATTGGGTGTATGAACTAAATATCTTAAGATCCTTTTTACGGCTGTCAAGTGACACTCCTTAGGATTGGCTTGAAATCTTGCACACAAACATACACTCAACATAATGTCTGGCCTAGATGCACATAAATATAGTAGAGATCCAATCATGGAGCAATATACCTTTTGGTCGACGCTAGATCCATCTTCATTGAGATCCAAGTGGCCATTTGTTGCCATTGGAGTCTTTATAGGCTTCGCCTTGTCCATTCCAAACTTATTGAGTATGTCTTGTGTGTACTTGATTTGGCTTATGAACGTCCCTTCCTTTTGTTGTCGCACTTGGAATCCCAAGAAGTACTTTAGCTCTCCCATCATGGACATCTCAAACCTATCTATCATAATTTTACTAAATTCCTAACAAAAAAGATGGGTTAGTTGAACCAAAGATTATATCATCAACATAGATTTGACAAACAAAAAGATCATTGTCAAAATTCTTTGTAAACAGTGTATAATCTACTTTGCCAATCTTAAAGCCATTTTCAATTAATAAATCTCCAAGACACTCATACCAAGCTCTAGGAGCTTGTTTGAGGCCGTAGAGAGCCTTACACAATTTAAATACGTGGTTGGGGAACTCTTTGTCTTCAAACCCGGGGGGTTGCTCCACATACACCTCCTCCTTGATTGGTCCATTGAGGAAGGCGCTTTTCATATCCATTTGATAGAGCATGAAATCATGGTGAGTAGCATACGCAAGTAATATTCTAATAGATTCAAGTCTAGCTACGGGAGCAAAGGTCTCATCGAAATTCAAACCTTCGACTTGTGAATACCCTTTGGCCACAAGTCGTGCCTTGTTCCTTGTCACCACCCAGTGTTCGTCTTGTTTGTTGCAGAAGACCCATTTGGTGCCAACGACGTTGGATTTGGGTCTTTCGACTAGTTCCCACACCTCGTTTCTCTTGAAATTGTTGAGTTATTCTTGCATGGCCACTACCCAATCCGAATCCTTCAATGCATCCGCAACCCTGCGTGGTTCCAAAAAGGACACAACCGAGTAATGCTCACAAAAATTAGCTATGCGAGATCTAGTAGTTACTTCCTTTTGGATGTCGCCGATGATGTTGTCGATTGGGTGATCCCTTTGAACACATTGGTGTACTCTTGGATGTGGTACTTGCTATCTTGAATCTTCATGATCATCTTCTTCTCCCCCTAAATGGTTGCCTTCGTTGACTTGTTGATCATCTTCACTTTCTTGAGGTTGATCTTGTATGGAAGCTCCCCCTTGATCATTGGTCTCCTCTTGTGGTTCGTTTTCCTCATGCATATGTAGGGGTGGCTCTTGTGGTCGAACTTCGCCTAATGCCATTCTTCTTGATGCTTGGCAAGGAGCTTCTTCTTTATCTAGCACACATGGATCAACTTGCTTGTTTTGGGAGCCATTAGTTTCATCGAACATTACGTCACATGCTACTTCAACAAGTCCGGAGGTCTTGTTGAAAACACAATAGGCGTAAGTGTTCGAATCATAACCAAGCAAGAAACCTTCATCAGACTTCAAAGCGAACTTTGAAGTACTAGGCTTCTTGTTTAAGATATAACATGGAGAACCGAAAACTCGAAAATATGAAATTTAGGCTTGTTACCGGTAAGTAGCTCATAGGATGTCTTCTTGAGTAGTCGATGAAGATAAAGTCGATTTATGGCGTGGCAAGCGGTGTTAATCGCTTCTGCCCAAAATCGATCCGAGGTCTTGTACTCATCGAGCATTGTTCTCGCCATCTCTATGAGTGTTCGGTTCTTTCTTTCGGCAACTCCGTTTTGTTGAGGGGAGTACGGAGCTGAAAACTCGTTCTTTATGCCTTCTTCATCAAGATACTCCTCCATTTGTGTGTTCTTGAACTTTGTGCCGTTGTCGCTTTGAATGTTCTTGATTGTCAATGAGAATTCATTTTCCGCTCGCTTGAAGAACTTCTTGAGTATTCCTTGTGTTTCTGACTTATCATGCAAAAAGAAAACCCAAGTGAAGCGAAAAAAAATCATCAACAACTACTAAACCATATTTGCTACCGTCGATGCTTATGTAGGCAATTGGACCAAATAAGTCCATGTGAAGTAGCTCAAGCGGTCTTGTTGTAGTCATGACGTTCTTCGCAGGATGAGGTGCTCCAACTTGCTTCCCGGCTTAGCACGCGCTACAAGGCCTGTCTTTCTCAAAAACAACATCCTTCAAACCTCGGATGTGATCGCCCTTGAGGAGTTTTTGAAGGTTTCTCATAGCAACATGCGCTAGCCGTCTATGTCACAGCCAACCCATGTTGGTCTTTGCAATCAAGCATGTGTCAAGTTCAGCTTTATCCTTGTTGAAGTCAACAAGATAAAGTTTTCTCTTTAACATACCCTTGAAAGCAATGGAACCATCACTCCTCCTAGAGACGGTCACACCCTCGTTAGTGAACAAGCAATTATAACCTTTGTCACATAATTGAGATATGGACAGCAGGTTATAATCTAAGGAATCTACATGTAATACGTGAGAAAGAGTGTGTTGTTGTGATATGGCAATTTTACCGGTACCGAGCACCTTTCCTTGACTATTGTCTCCGAAGTAGATGCCCTAGCTTGGATCCTCATTTGCTTCATATTCAACGAACATCCTTCTTTCTCCGGTCATATGGTTGGTGCAGCCACAGTCTAGCACCCATTTGGATCCACCGGAGGAATAGGCCTGCAAAAACAATTTATGCTTTGGTTTTAGGTACCCAAGGTTGATTGGGTCCTCGGAGGTTACTAACAAGAGATTTGGGCACCCACACATGATACTTGGTGTTCCCATGGTGTGGCCCAACATAATGAGCATAAACTTTGCCAAAATTATTTCTCATTAGGACATACGATGCATCAAAGGTTCTAAATAATAACTGTTGTTGTTTATACACAGAACTAGTCTGGGAGGTCGGACTTGTCTGGAGGACCGGACTTGTCCGAACCCCTATCGGACTAGTCCGGTGTTCATGTGTGTTTAATGTTTTAATCTTGGACTTTCCAGCTTGAGAGGGTCTTCCCTTTACAAAGGCAATCCTCTCCTTGTTATTCTTATGGCTTCTAGCATGTTGCTTTTCACCATAAGAGTAACCAATGCCATATTTGACATTTGGAGGTCTTGTGACCAAGTATGCACTACGTGCATATTTGATCTTCTCCTTGTCAAATATGACACTTTGGGCAGGATGCTTATCCTTTGTAGAGGTTGGCTTGTCTTTCAAACTGGTGTCCATTTTACCACATGTACAAGTAGAAGCAATTTCAGTTTTCATGTGTTGAGGAGGTGAACTTGAAGAGGATGACGGGTCACCTTGCTTGAGTGACTCAACTTGCACTTCAAGGATCTTGTTAACCTTGATTAGGTTAGCAAGTTCTTCCTTGATTGCAGCATTTGAGTCGTTTAACTCCAAGCAAGCTTCCTTGCTTGAAACTAACTCAACCTCTAGTGACTTACTTTGCTCCTTTTCAAGCTCGAGAAGTTTGTCAAGTTTGACATATTCCTCCTTTTGGCAGATAATCATGTCCTCTTGACGATGTATCAAACTCTCCTTCTCAACAAGTTGATCAAGTAAAAATTTCATTTTTGTGGCAGTTTTCCTATCTAATCCAATAAGCATATCCTCATTATCACTATTGATTTCATCATCGCTAGAATAGGAATGCATGGAAGGGGGTTTGGTGTTTACCTTGCGTTTACCTTCCTTTGCCATGAGGCAAGTGCCATTTCCCTTCCATGTGCCGAGTGTAGGGAAGTGAGTAGACTTCTTGGAAGTCTTCTCGATGGCTATGCTAGCCATCTCTTCTTCTTCAGATGATGAGGACTCATCATTTGAGTCCCACTCTTTCCCTATGTGCGCTTGTTCGGCTTGTTTCTTCTTCTTGAAGAATTTCTTGGGTTGAGGCTTGGATTCTTTGGTCTTCTTCTTGAAGAATTTCTTGGGTTGAGGCTTGGATTCTTTGGTCTTCTTCTTGTTCTCTTCATATGGGCAATCAACTATAAAGTGGCTATACTCACCAAAATTATAGCATGTCTGCCTCAACTTTGGCTTTGTTCTTTCCTTGTACTTTCCTTCGCTTGACTTGGTACCTTGTCTCTTCTTCATTATTATTTCGAATTTTTTCATGAACAGTATCATGTCTTCTTCATCTAATTCACTGCTCTCATCATCACTGTCTTCTTGTAGCTGAGCTTCTCGAGCTTCTTTAGATTGGGGCTTAAGGGTGGACTTCAAGGCAACCCCTTTCTTCTTTGCCGAGGTAAGGTCGGCAATTTTCTTAACGTGCTTTGCTTGTTTTTCCATCATCTCGAAATTGATGATTTTTCCAAATAATTCATCCGGAGTCATTTTCTTGTATCTGGGGCTTTCTCTAATCATTGAGCATAGGGTGACGTTGCGAGGCATGAAAGCTCTAAGGATGAGCTTCACCATCTCGTGGTCATTCCACTTGTTGCTTCTGTATGATCGAACCTTGTTGACGAGTGTCTTTAATCGGTTGTACATATCTTGAGGTGACTCGTCTTCTTTGGTTGCGAATCTTCCTAATTCGCCTTTGATCATTTCGATCTTTGCTTCACGCACATGACGGTCACCTTCATGTGCAGTTTGCAATGTGTCCCATATCTCCTTTGCAATCTTGAGTCCATCCACCATGTTGAACTCATCCCAACTGAGCGAAGAGGTAATGACTGTCGCGGCTTGAGCATTTCGGTGAATTTCCTGCTCTTGGCTTGGTGTAAGTTCTTCATCGCCGTCTGGGATATCTATCCCTGTGCACACAATATGCCATAAACTTGGATTGAGGGAAATTAGATGCATTTTCATATTTTACCTCCACATTGAGTAATCACTTCCATCGAAGTGTGGGGCTTTTCCTAGAGGGATAGATAAATAATGATTATTGCTGGGATTAAGACGATCATAGATGAAAGGATATCGGGAGTAGTCGGTGTGACTACTCCCCTTCTTCTTCTCTTCAATCTTTACTTTCCCTTTGGAAAGTGTCTTCTTTCTTAGGAGCGCCTTTAGTTCCAGTGTCTCCTCATCGTCGTCCTCGAAGTCTTGAATGGCTTCGAGGAGCTTCTCCAGCTTTTGGTTCTTGTCATCATCAACCTTTTCTTGGTTGTTGCTCTTGTGGACGTCCTTCATGTCCGACATGATCTCTTTGAGTGGTTAGTCTCTTTCTTGAAGAACCTGCTCTGATACCAATTGAATGTGGCCTAGAAGGGGCTGAATAGGCCTTTTTGAATTTTTTCGGAACCTGCAACACTTAACCACCAGATCAAAACTTGAGATATCGGACTAGTCCGGTAAAGTGCGGACTAGTCCGGTGGGTACCAACTAGGTTGACTAAGTTTGATCGATTAATTTGATTCTATGATGTATGCAGCGGAAATATACAATTAATTGAAGTGTTGCAAGATTATGGACTAAGATATATCACAATTCAATCTTATACTTAATGATTCAATAAAGTAACAATATTGATTCAAACCCTAGATTTTGTGATGAATAAGAACGATGAACACAAAGCAAGAACACAAACAATTTATCCCGTGGTTCGGCTCCCACAGAGGCAACCTACATCCACGTTGTGGAGTCCACAAAAGGATCGGGTCTTCTCAAACCCTACCATCGTCGAATCACCACGAAGGACAATCCTCTTCTCTTATCACAAAGGGTAAATAACCGAATTCAAGGGGCCTTCTCACACGTTGAGGGCTCCCCTAGATTACAATGACAACTCCACCAAGAACACACTCAAAAGATTACAATGAAAATCACAGGAGTGTTAGGGAATCAAACCAAGAGCTCAAGAGTGATGAATCGTGTCTCTCAAATGTTCCAATGTATATCCTCAAGGGATTGATCTTTTTGGCTTTAGATTCTGTGGAGAGATGTGTTTTTGAGGCTCTTGGGAGGTGTGACGGCGCTAGGGTTCGAGAGGATTCAAAGTTGGGTCGTGCACCTCTATTTATATGGGGTTTCTAAAAAGTGATTGTTAGGGTTTAGAAAGATCGGACTAGTCTGTGGTGGACACCGGACTAGTCCGGTGTGCTATGTGTAGCAAACCCTAAGTGTCCCGAAATATCGAACTAGTCCGGCTAGGAGCGGACTTGTCTGATTTTGCTTCTGGAAATCTTTGGACTAGTCCGATAGTCATCGGACTTGTCCGGACAGTGAAACCATAAGTGGTTATGAGGACAAGTCCGCACTTGGAGGACTTGTCCGATTTAGGTCAGAGAGTTTTTCGGATTAGTCTGTGCTAATATCGGACTTGTCCGATTGACAACAAAAAGATATCGGACTAGTCCGGAGTGTGATCAGACTTGTCCGATTTTGTGTGACTTGTGAAGTGTTTTGAGGACTAGTCTGCACTTGGGAGGACTAGTACGATTCTAGTCAGAGAGATATCGGACTAATCCAATGGATATCGGACTTCTCCGATCTTGTGCAGGGTGAGATATCGGACTAGTCCGGTGTCAGTCGGACTAGTCCGGTCCTGTATAAATTTGTGCAATGTGTGTGTTTATTTGTGATAGACCTCTTGGGGTGTGTTTTCTTAAGAAACTCCACACACAATGATCTACTACACTTTTTCCTTGAGCTCTTCTCGACATTGCTCCTCATTCTCCCTTCTTTTTGGCACTTTTCTTATTTTCACATTAAAACCTGTGCTCATCTCAACAAAGTGGTTAGGATCTCATTTGCTTGTCATAAATCATCCAAAACCCACAAGGGATTCCTAGATGCACTTTCAAAGATCATGAGAATATTCATGCATCACACTTCTTCTTTTGAGATGGCTTTGATAGCTCCGGTGAGCTTTGTATTTAGCTCTGGCATGTCTTTGATAGATCCAACATGTCTTTGTTAAGCTCTGATATGTTTTGCTAGGTCCGACTTATGTTGGTTAGCTCCAACATGTTTTTCTAGCTCCGACTTTTGGGTTGACTAGTTCTGACTAGTTTTGGTTAGCTCCGGCGCTAGGTCCGACTAGCTTTGGTAAGCTCCGGCGCTAGGTTGTACTAGCTTTGGTAAGCTCCAGCTCAAGCTTCGGTTAGCTTTGGCATGGTCCGGTGCTTGATCGCAATGTTCTGGCTTTTAATGTGAAATGTTTCAAACTTGCTTTACATTGTTGGAAAATTTGCTTAGTATTATTTTACTAAGTTTTTGGTGTGTTTTGGTTGATATCATTTTGCTACGGTTTGCAACATGCTTATGTGAGGTGCTCACGTAAGGTGTTGTCTTCGGAACTGATGTGAGTCAAGTCGCGGACTTGGACTCGTACGGATTTGTTGTTTGTTCATGTGCAGGTGTTGCTTGAGTTCAAGTCATGGCTGGTGACAGGATCATTTGGATTAGTCTCAGGGAGGAGATGAAATTCCAACAACCAAATTCAGGAGGAATTCTGGTTGAGCAGGTCAGGAGGTCGCGCAGGATGATTGAATCAAGGGCAGTGCATATGAAGGTTACTGGACATCGAAGGAAGGTTTTTGCACGTATGCATGCGGTGCATGATGTGGAAACATGGTTCCGAAGATGGTTTATGGATGGGAAGATCTGGTTGGAAGGATCAGATCTGTCGAAGGGTGATTCCGGCAATTCTCCCGGTGCTACCGTTGATAGCCCACAAAGTTCTTAGTTCGGTTGTAGGCGCGCGGAGATTCAGAAGAAGGTGGCGATTTGAAACAAGTATTTACGTAGTTCGGGCCGCCTGAGCGTAATACCCTACTCCACGGGTGTGTTGCTATTCTATTGAGCGTCTGAGCGCTAGAGTGTCAGAGGCTAGAGTGTCTTGAGTGCGTGTGTGGACCTCTGTGTATCGCTCGACCAGTCCTTTTATAGTACAAGGACTAGTCGTTACATCGTTAGCCTGGCCCGACATATGGCCCTGACGGTTACTGGTGCTTAATATACAATTAATGTACTTAATTACCCTTAACAACATGGTAACGCCCCTTGATGGTGGCGTTACTGGTATTAAGGGTCCTCCGACCGTGTGTCATTAGAATAGCATTAATGACACACAATCAGGTCTTGAAGATTTAATTGTTCCTTGAAGGTCCAAGCCGTTGGAGGTCCACCAACCTGCCTGTTGAACTTGAAGGTCCGCCGATTGGACGCGTGGCAGCTCCGGAGCTTATCGTTTTGGGCGAGTAGGTCCGGTGCTGTTGTACACGTGTCGGTACCGGAGCTTCCCTCTGTCGGGGGTTAGGTTCGGGGGTGCCGCACAGGTATCTAGCCCGGAGCTTTCCCATCTAAGGAATGTAGCTCTGGTTTTATGATACATGTGGTGGCACTAGGACTAACCATAGAAGGGAGGCAGGTCCGGTTCCGTATGACACGTGGGGCCTTCGAAGGTCTTCAACTCAGGTATGTGGAGTTCCTTAGCATTCTTTGCAGTCCCAAAGCGTATCCGGTATGTAGGGTACTGATAGTGGCCCCCTGGGCCCACCTTTGGGTGAGACCTTTTGGATGAAGTCATTCTGCCGGAGGTGGGTCCATCTTTCGATTTCCGTGCCATGTCTTCAAGGGTTTTTGGATGTGCTGTTGGGGTGGTGGTTCGCAGTTAAACCATCGCCGTGTGGCATATCCAGGATGCTGCAGGTGAGATCTGAGCGTGCGGATCTCACGCAATTGAAGGTCGCCGATTCTCGATACGAAAACCGTATCGGTTCCGCGCGCCCTATCAGGCCGCCGCCCTTGGGTTTCCCGCCTTTAATGATGACAACTGTTCGCCTGGGGTAAGGACCTCGACTTGATCGTCAGGGTGGCCCCGAGCCCCCTTGTCATTGGCAGGGTGAAGTTTTTGAACTCTATCGTTGGCCCTTTTGCGGTTTCCATCCAAGCGTTGCGGGGGCTTACTTAAGAAGGAAATAATGCACCATTTGGGGATTCCTTACGCCTTCATTTGAACTTGCGCTCGAATCATCCAAACTTTTGCTTGCTTTTCCTTTCTCGCCCCGCCGTGTTGCGATGAAGTTGGGACATCCCAAGAGCCGCATTGGGAACAAGAAGGAATTGTATAGGGTTCGGACCTACATGGGTTGGTCCAGTGACTCCTTCGACAACGACATTCGCTGCGGTAAACTTCCCTTCGAGATAGAGCGAGCCGGAGATATGCTATACTTCCTTGGGTACGCCATGGCGGGTTTGATCCCGCCTTTCTCCACTTTCTTTCTGATGCTGCTAGATTTCTTTGGTCTGCAGCTCCACCATCTTGGCCCCCACTCAATCTTGCTGGTGGCAACTTTCGTCCACTTTTGCGAGATGTGGGTGGGTGTGCCCCCTTCTGTGGAGTTGTTTCAAACTTTCTTTACTGTCCAACCCACCGGGAAGAGTGATGAGTTCATCGGCTTCTACTACTTCGTGAAGCGGAAAAACTCCCCCATCAAGTACTTGAGATCCTTTCCTTCCGGCAAGTGGGACTACTGGAAGAAAGACTGGGTGGTCATCACTGTGGAGGGACACGAGAGGCTGGAACTGCCTTAAGGCCTCCCCCGCCTCGACACCGACACTTGGAGTGACGTGCCAGAGCTGTCGAGGGAGTATATGCCTATTCTGGACAAAATTCAGGAGTGTGTCGAAGGTGGGGTGACCCCCCAGATGGTCTTCGGCAACTTCTTGATGAACAGGTGGGCCCCGCTGAGGGCTAGGGGGTGGCCTGCCTGAGCCTTCAACGGTGAGATGGATACCAACCGCATTGAGGTTGGTTTGGGCACCAACTTGAACGATGAAGCCTTGAAGACCCATCTCAAGAAGTTCCAGCATGGGAACATCGACCCTGGCAACTTGTCTCCACTGGCGGCCTTCCTTCCTCTGAATATGATACCAGAGGAGTGCAGAGAACTCTGGAGGAAGATGCCGCTGTTGGATGACTTGGGCCTGATGGATAGGCGATCAACCTTCGGGGTGGCGATCCCCGGAGCTTCAGAAGGTGGCTTCATTCCCGCCCTGAAGCCAAGAGCTGAAGTCATAGGCAAGGGCAAAGAGTTGGCGGAGCCCTCCAGTCGAAAGAGGAAGTTGAAGCACTCTGACGGGAGGTCCGTCAAACCTGCTCCTTCCTCAACAGCTCCATCTCCCCGGTGGGGGAGGTCTTCGACAACGACAACCACTCCAACATCAGCGTCTCCCCGGAACACCAGCTCCGCCCAGGTGACTCTGGCGCTAGAGACTACCAAGGGCTCTAGGTCCGAGGATCCTTCTCAGTCGAGGGGGGCCTCAACCAAGACGTCGCTGACGGCAGCAGTAAGCTCCGGAGAACCTTCCAGAGCTACTACGCTAGTTGCGATAGGGTTGGGCTCTGAGCGTTCGATGAAGAGGTTCCACGCTAGCTGGAGCGGGAGTCTTCCAAGGTAAAGTTGATTTTTAACCTCAGTTGATTGTTCTTGTTGTAATCGTATTTGAGTTTCTTCGTCCTTCATCCGCAGGGTACCCAAAAAAGGGGTTGAAGCTCCGGTTCCTGCAACAGCGGCTGATGCTATGCAGGCGAAGGCTCCAGCTCCAATTCCAGCATTGCCCCAGGTGGTGGCTGAGGGCGCGACAGCTCTGGCGCCAGCTGTCATGGTTCTGGACCTCGACTCATCTCCTAATGCACCCATGGTAGCGTCGAACCACGGGAATGAAGACGTACCAGCGGCACCAGCATCGGAGGTTGAAGCTCCGGTTTTGGATACTGTGATGACGGAACTCCGACCTTAGAGCCATAGGTAGCTGCAGTTCCGACCTTAGAGTCGGATGTTGTTGAAGCCCCAACGATGGATCCGGTGGTTGATGAAGTTTCGGCGCCTGAGCCGGTTGTTGCGGAGGTGCCAGCCCCCGAACCAGTAGAGGTCGAAGCGCCAGTGCCAGAACTGGCGGCGGAGGAGGCACCAGCACCGGAGCCGGATGTGACCTCAGCTCCGGGCGAATCTTCAACGTCTGCCACGGAGGTGGTGGTTCCGAAGGTACCCGCGCTTGAGCCAGGGTGCCAAGACGAAGCTGTCGGTCCTCCGCTTGAGGGACCAGTTGCTGATGACCTGGTGGCGGGACCTTTAGAGCTGACTCCGGAGGTAGAAACTTCTGTTGCAGGACCTTCCTCGGCGGTGGCCGAGGCTATCCTGGAGGGTGGCCCTAGTGCCGCGGAAGCTCAGGGGACTGCTCTTGTAGAGTGGGACCCTATTTTTGTTATGGAGAACTCGCTGGAGCCAGCGGAGAGGACCCCGGCAGGTCCGAAGCCAATCCCCCTGTCATTGTCCATCAACAACGCCTGCTCCAGCATTCGTCAGGTACAGCTTGCTTTTTACCACGACAGCAACTCCCTCGAGGAGGAGCGCCAGACCCTTAGGAGGTGGCGCAACCGGCTCCAATTCAAGACCAAGCTGGTGCAGACGAGGCTGGCCGACGACAAGGAGTGGGTGAAAAGGGAGAAGGCCCGGTTGGAGTACTGGGGTCAACTGCTGGATGAGAGGGAAAGCTTGGTGCGATCCCTCGACAACCAGTCTCGGGCCATCCACAAACAGGCCATGGCTACTAATGAAGCAGTAAATGATCGCCAAGAGAAGCTCAGCGCCATCCATGACAGCCTCTTCAAGCGCCGGGAGGCTCTTAAGGAGCGGGAGAAAAAGCTCGAAGATGAAGAGCAAAAACTCCTGGATCTATGGGATGACCTTGTGAAGAGGGAGGAGGAGCTTACTCAGAGGCTGAATCTGGGTGACAAGAGCCTCGCGGAGTGCACCAAGAAGTTGGAGGAGCTCTGCGAGAAAGAGGAGAAGAAGGACTGGCAGTAGGGACAGGACCTCACCAAGAGGGAGAACGAAGTTGCTACCAGGGAGAAGAAAGTGCGGGGCTGGGAGAGAGACCTGGTCGACCCTCGGAACAAGATCCACGTCCGGGAAGAGAAGCCTGGTAAACTTGAAAGGCAAGTTGCTGAAAAGATTCAGCAGGACGCCAAAGAGGTCGAGCGCCTTGCCCGGGAGGATTCGGCTTGCGGCGACCAAGAGGTCCTTGGAAGAGGTGCGAGGCTCAAGGGCTGCAGAGTCCCAACAAGTATGGAACTTCTTGGGCAAATCCAATGACAGGCTGATGCCGTTGGGCTTTAGTCCCGTGCGTCCGGATGATTCGAAGCTCGGCAGGCAACAAGCTCAACAAGATGGGCGATGTCATCGTGGACCAGTTGGAAACCGAAGGACAATCCCTGGCAAAGAACGTCACAGAGTACATGCTAACGTGCTACACAAGCCAGGATCCTCACTTCCCACTAGACCCGATGCTTGAAGGTCCCATCAATAGAGAGGGAGATGCCGCCAAGGCCAGCGTGTCGGAGGTTGCCTAGAAGGTCGCCTCGTTCTTCCATAGGATTTAGGACTTTCTCCTCGTATCTCCCGCGTGTATCTTCTCTTCTTTTCCTCAATTTTGTAATCTCTTGTCCTCAGATGAATGAAATCCAAGAAATTTATGAATTTCATTTTTTGTCTTCAACGTCTCAGTCTCACTTGGCCCCCCGGTAGATGTACACAATTTGATTGTGAACATGTACCAAGAGGATGTAGCATTTTTTTGAAGACTTGCGTGCTTTGAACTTATAGTTTGTAGGTCCGAAGTCATCGATAGTAGGGCCCCCAAGGTTGTCGTAGCTTAGTAGCTCCGGCAGCAACCTTTATCAACGTGCAGAACGTCGACAACTGGTCCTCTGGGGTTGTCTGAGCTTAGTAGCTCCGGCAGCGTCCACTGTCAACACGTAGAGCATCAACAGAAGACCCCATTAGGGTGTCCTTCTATCATCTTTTGTTCATGTTGACGGTTGGCCCCCAGGATTTGCCAGAACTTGGTAGCTCCGGCGATGCCTACTATCAATGTTTGAAACATCGACAGTGGACCACCTTAGGGGGTGTCGGAGCTTTTATAGCTCCGGCTTCATCCACCATCATCATGAGATCTTTATTTTTCTTGCACATTGAAGTCAAGAAAAACAGTAAAATCCATTTATTATCTATAACTCGTTTGTGGCTTACTATTCCCGAAAGAAATTTTTAGGACGGTCGCAATTCTATATACGATCAAGTGCATTTGCTTGTTTTCTCCAGGTCCTATCGTTTTCTGGACCCACCTTACTCAGGCCTGCCGGGGTGTAGGTAGAGTGGCGTACTTAGGGTGCTGGACCAGGCTAAGTCGATAGCACACTACGGACCTAGATTGGCTTGGCAACGTTCATGCGAGTAGGCCATTCAACAATGTTAAGACCCAAAAGATTTTAACAATGTAACTTGTATTATATATGAATTGTTTGATCTAAAGTTTCTTGAGAATTGCACAACTTTGTTATGGACAAGAAAGAGAAAAATAAAAAAGAATGAGCCTGTACAAAATAAATGCACGTGGAGTCTGTTATCACATAATGATGTCTTTCATTATAGGTCGGGGGTACAAGGGAAACAAGTGCACTCTTAGGGTACGGAACCAGGCTAAGTGTGTTACATTTCTTGTTTGACCCAGGGTAACTAGATACACTTTTAGTTCTGAGACTGTGTCAAGTGTTGCCTGAACTTTGCGGACCTTCCGGGAAAGGTCTGGTTGTTCTCCCGGAGGAGCTACCCGACTCTGTACAATGACGCTATAACATACATCACATGTAATTACAGACTCACCTCCGTGATATTAAGCGTAGAACTTATGGAGGTGCTCAATGTTCCAAGGATTAGGGAGCGGTGTCCCATCCTCGGTTGCCAAGCGAACGCATCCGGGACGGGATACTTTGATCACTCGAAAGGTTCCTTCCCAACTGGGGGAAAGTTTGTTTAACCCTTCTCGAGTTTGTATTCTCCGTAGCACTAGATTGCCTTCCTCGAGCTGTCGATTATGCACATGCCTTTGGTGATAGCGCCGAAGCGCTTGGTGGTATTGTGCATTTCGAACAGCTGCTCGGCACCTTCCCTCTTCAACGAGGTCAAGGTCTTCACGCCGGAGCTGGTCCTGCGTGGCTTCGTCGAAGGTCCAGACCCGGAGTGACCCCAAGGTGATTTTCGGAGGAAGGACTGCTTCAGCTCCGTACACCAGGAAGAAGGGTGTCTCTCTAGTTGACCAGTTTGGAGTTGTACTATTTGCCCACAAGGTGGGCGAAAGCTCTTTAATCCAGTTGGCTCCATGTTTTTTCAGGCGCTCATATGTGCGCGTCTTGAGTCCTTTTAGGATTTCTGCATTTGCTCTCTCAGCTTGGCCATTGCTTGCCGGGTGAGCTACAGAAGCGTAGCTGACTTGGATGCCGAGGTCTTCGCAATATCCTTGGAATGCAGAGCTTGTGAATTGGGTCCCGTTGTCAGTTATGATCTTGTTTGGGACTCCAAATCTGCATACTATGGACTGCAAAAAATTGATAGTTGATTGCTTGTTTATTGTCACAACTGGAGTTGCTTCCGGCCACTCGGTGAACTTGTCGATGGCAACATATAGGAACTTGTAACCTCCGACGGCTCTTGGGAAAGGTCCCAAGATATCCATCCCCCACACAGCGAATGTCCCTGTAGGAGGTATCATTTGTAGAGGTTGAGCTGGTGTGTGAATTTGATTTGCATGGAACTGGCATGCTTCGCATTTCTTCACTAGCTCGGTTGCATCCTGGAGTGCTGTAGGCCGGTAAAAACCATGCCGGGAGGCTTTACCGCCCAACGTGCGGGAAGACGCATGGTTCCCACACTTGCCTCCATGGATTTGCACGAGGAGCTCGTGGCCTTATTCCCTTGTAATGCACCGCATTAGGACGCCGTTGGCACCATGCCGCTAGAGATCCCCTTCTACCAGTGTGTATCTTTTAGCCAATCTGACTATCCGGTCAGCAGATACATTATCCTCAGGAAGGATGTTGTCTTTCAAGTAGCTCCGGATCTCCGAGATCCATGCATTGAAGCTAACTTGAGTATTTGAGTCTTGTGTGCTGGGTTGCTTGGATCTTCCTGCAACACCTATGACCCTTGATGGACACCATGGTAACAGGGCCATCGGGACTGCTAGCTTCGAGGTGCTGGTCTCGCCCCCTTTGCTCAGTTCGGTAGGCTGAGCTGTTGGTCTTGACAATCTCCAGATGAAGGTTCTGTCGGGAGCCGGAGCTCCGGTTGAAGCTTTTGTCGAGAGTTCGTCAGCTTCAGCGTTGTTGAGACGCTGGACATGGCAAAGATCCAGGACTTCAAAGTCCTTCTGAAGCTTCTGGACTTCAAGTAGATATGCAGCTAGTTGAGGGTTGTTGCAGCAGCATTCACCTTTGACTTGTTTTATTATGAGTTGCGAGTCACCCTTTACCAACAGCTGCTTGACACCATATGATAGTGCCACCTTGAGCCCATAGATTAGTGCTTCATACTCCGCCATGTTATTGGTCGCCTTGAAGTCAAGGTGAACCATGTATTTGACCTTCTCTTCGGTCGGAGCGAGGAGAAGAACTCCAGCTCTGGCCCCCTGCTTCTGCACAGAGTCGTCGAAGTAGAGAGTCCAGTAAGGCTCGGTGAAGACCGGAACCTTAGGTTCCGGCTTCTGCTCACTAGGGCCCCCAGGATTTGATGGAGAGGGGGTCCATTCTGCCATCCGCCAATGCTCGACTCTTGATCGCTTGTCTTGGGACGAATTCAAGATTGAACTCGGCCAATTCCGCTGCCCACTTTGCAATGTTCCCGGTAGAGTTGGGGTTATGCAAGATTGCACGCAGTGGATAAGAAGTTACCACTGAAATCTTGTGAGCTTGGAAGTAGTGTTGAAGCTTCCTAGAGGCAATAAGGACTGCGTAGAGCAGCTTATGCACCTCCAGGTGCCGAGTCTTGGCATCATGGAGTACTTCACTAATGAAGTACACTGGGTGTTGCACTGTCCGGACCCTCCCGGAGGAGCTCGGAGCTTCCTCCTCATCAACCCGGACCCTCCCGGAGGGGTCCAGACCTTCTTCGGGGACCTCCAGGTTCTTTCTTGAAGAACCCGGAGCTTCTTATGAAGTGACCTGGACCTTCCTGGAGGGGTCTGGATTTTCTTGTTCAGCAACAGCAACTCCTTCATTTGAATGAGGTTGATCCTCCAGTGTCTTGCCTTGAGGATCCAGGTCTGGGGGTTGGGACTCAAACTCGCCTTCAGGTAATTCCGGACCCTCTCAAATGGGTCTGGCTTCCTGAACTGGAGATGCTTCTAGCCTTTCTATGACCAGGACCATGCTAACAACTTCGTCAGTTGCTGAAATGTAAAGCGGAAGTGGCTCACCAGGATTCAGAGCTACCAAAGTTGGTAGAGTGGTGAGGAGCTGCTTTAGCTCTTGAAAAGCCTTTTCTGCTTCTTCAGACCATTGGAATGGTCCGGACTTCCTCAATAATTTGAAGAAGGGTAGCGCCCGTTCCGCCACTCTTGAGATGAACCGGCTGAGGGCAACTAGACATCCAGTCAGCTTCTGGACGTCCTTGATGTGGGCTGCTGGCCGCATGTCTCCAATAGCTTTAATCTTCACCGGATTCGCCTCTATTCCTCGGTGGTTCACCAAGAATCCCATAAGCTTTCTAGAGCTAACCCGAAGACACACTTGTCTGGGTTCAACTTTGTGTGTGTGATTTGCAACTTGTCGAAGACAGCTTGCAAGGTGTCAAGAAATGACTCCTTGTTCTTGATCTTGACGACGATGTCATCGACGTACACTTCCACTAAATCTCTGATAAGCTCTCCAAAAGTTTTGTACATAGCTCGTACAAACATTGAAGCAGCGTTTTTGAGACCGAATGTCATGGCAGTGTAACAATATAATCCATCTATTGTGATGAAGGAAGTATGCTCTTCATCTTCCCTAGACATTCTGATTTGATGATACCCAGAATATGCGTCTAGGAAATACAATAATTCACACCCCGGAGGTGGAATCCACTATCTGATCTATTCTAGGTAGTGGGAATGGATCCTTTGGACATGCCTTATTCAGTGTTGTGTAGTCGATACACATCTGAAGCTTCCCTCTGGCCTTGGGTACAACGACTAGGTTTGCCAGCCATTTTGGGTGGAAGACTTCTCGGATGAATCCAGCTTCGAGCAACTTCTTCACTTCTTGACGTATGAAGTTTTGCCGCTCTACTGATTGCTTCCAAGGCTTCTGATGTACAGGCCGAGCAACGGGATAAATCTTCAGATTGTGCTCAATCACTTCCCTAGGGATCCCAGGCATTTTTGACGGTTTCCAGGCAAACACGTCGACATTAGCCTGAAGGAAAGTGATGAGCGTGAGTTCCTATTTGTCGTTCAGACCTCCCGATATACGGGTGGTCTGAGCAGCGTTGGAACCGATTTGGATGACTTTGACAGGAATGTCGGTGTTGCTGCTTGGTTGCACACGAGGTGCAGAGGTTGAGCCTCAATGACGAATGCTCGGAGGCTTCGGTGCTTGCTCCTTTCCGGATTCTTCCTCCTGCGCTATAGCAAGCGCATGGAGTTCTTCTAGAGCAGTAACTCCAGCGGTGCGATCTCTGCGGATCCCGAGAACACCTTATGGTGTTGGCATCTTCAACACCAAGTAGCCATAATGAGCAGCAGCCATGAATTTGTACAAGGCTGGCCTGCCCAAGATGGCATTGAATGGTAAGTTGATATGTGCCACGTCGAAGACCAACTTCTCGGTCCTGTAATTCTCCCGAGTCCCAAAGGTGACTGGGAGAGTAATGGCGCCGAGTGGAGTGATGGCTCCCGGACCTACTCCGGAGAAAGGTCGGGAGGGGCGAAGATCTGAAGGTCAGAGCTGAAGCTTGACGAAAGCTTTGAAGCTTATGAGGTTCAGCCCCGAACCTCCGTCCACCATTACGTGGTGGAGCTGGATGTTGTTGATGGTTGGAGATACCATCAGAGGAAGCTGACCAGCTCCGATCATGTTTTGCTGGTAGTCCGAAGCATCGAAGGTGATGGTTGTATCCATCCACTTCCGATGAGGCTCTGCCTTGGCGGTGGGAGCTATAGAGGCCATGTCCCGCCGCATGGTCTTGAGGAAACGACGGGAGGTGATGTCCCACGAACCACCAAAGATGGTGTTCATGGATTTTGGACGCTCGTTGTCAGAGACGTCGGAGTCATCGTCAACGGAGGTGTAAACAGCCTTCAAGACCTTTTTGAGGTCCTGAAAGCCTAACTCCTCTTCAGTCGGAGCTTCGTCGACTTTTTTGTTTCCCTTGCCTTTGTCGAAAAGGAGTTTCTTCCCAACGCTTGTTGTAGCGCTCGGCAAGGTTCTGGACCTCTCGGCAGTTTTCCAGGTTCTGCCTGTCTGTCTTGTGTATGGGGCACCACATCTTGGAGCTGCCACCGTCTTCAGATGACGGCCGAGGTCATTTCTCGGGGCGTGGCCCCCGACCACCCGGAGCTGCGGCAGCAGCGGCAGTGGGTGTGCCGGCCGACGGCATCTTCTTGCCATTGGACTTTTTCTTCTTCTTGCCACTCCCAGAGGTAGCGGCTTCACCCTTGGAGTACTTTTTGTTATCCTCCGGAGGTGGTTGGGAGTGCATTTCACGGCCCTCCGCAGCCTTGGCACACTTGTCTGCCAAGCTGAAGAGTTCCGTGACACTGGTGACTTCCTTGGTCGCCAGCTTCTCCAACATCTTCTTGTCTTGAACGCCCTGTCTAAATGCTACAATAACAGAAGCTCTTTAGATAGAAGGAATGGTATTTCGTACCTGGGAGAACCTATGGATGAAAGATCGCAGGGACTCTCTCCCCTTCTGCTTGACAGCAAAAAGGTCCAGTTCTGTGCCTGGTCGGGTGTATGCAATCCCGAAATTGGCGGTGAATTGTTGGCACAACTCCGCCCAACTGTTGATGGAGTCAGGAAGAAGGCTCATGAACCAAGACCTGGCGGTCCCAGTCAAAGCCACAGGGAAATAATTGGCCATCACGGCCTCATTTCCCCCAGCCGCAAGGATAACGGTGGAGTATATTTGAAGAAATTCGACGAGATTAACAGTCCCATCAAATTTCTTCGACAGATGAGGCCAAAACTTCTGCGGCCATCTGACCATGAGTAGGTGCATAGCCAAGGAAGAATAGCCTCCTCCTACTCCCTCAAGAGCAGGTCTGTCCCGATCCTCTCGCCTATCGAGAGCACGCTCGATGTGGACGTGGTCGTCTTGTTGTCAATAACGATGATCGAGCTCAGCCCAGAGTTCATGAGTCGAAAGCCTCGTTATCGTGTGGGTACATCGTGCCTCGGAAGGCAGCGACATCACTTGCTGAGACGTAGCACGCCTCCTGTGCTGTGAAGCGTGCGAACCGAGTCTACCCGACAAGGTCCGATGCTGCGATTGGGCCCGCCCTCAGCGGGGAGGACCTTGATTGCTGATGCGATCGGCTGCTGCTACCACCAAATGATCCACATCACCTCTCCACTGCTCCATTGCACCTTGGGATGCTCCTGGAGGCGATGGACATTGGAGAAGAGCACGCGCAGCATGGAGCGCGCGTTCGGGGTTGTTGTTTGCCGAAGCCGTGACCGACGCGGACGCCCCATCTTGCTGTCCAGCTTGATTCGCCTGTGCGGACGATGGCGGTGGTGGCATGACTCCTTCTGGAGCCACAACACCTGTTGGTTGCTGCATGTTGGAGGGGTTGCCTCCAGCAGGTTCGCAGTATGGTCGCCGTTGGACGATCCAGCAGTAGAATTCACCATCTTCGAATCCCAAGCGCCCCTACCTGGCACGCCAATTGTCGTAGGGTGATTCTGGCAATTCTCCCGGTACTACTGTTGATAGCCCACAGAGTTCTTAGTTCGGCTGTGGGCACGCGGAGATTCAGAAGAAGGTGGCGATTTGACACAAGTATTTACGTGGTTCGGGCCGCCTGAGCGTAATACCCTACTCCACGGGTGTGTTACTGTTGTATTGAGCATCTGAGCGCTAGAGTGTCAGAGACTAGAGTGTCTTGAGCGCATGTGTGGACCTCTATGTATCACTCGACCAGTCCTTTTAGAGTACAAGGACTAGTCATTACATTGTTAGTCTGACCCGATATGTGGCCCTAGCGGTTACTGATGCTTAATATACAATTAATGTACTTAATTACCCTCATGGTAACGCCCCTTGATGGTGGCGTTACTAGTATTAAGGGTCCTTCGATCGTGTGTCATTACGATAGCATTAATGACACACAATCGGGTCTTGAAGCTTTAATTGTTCCTTGAAGGTCCGAGCCGTTGGAGGTCTACCAACCTTCCTGTTGAACTTGAAGGTCCGACGATTGGACGCATGGCAGCTCTGGGGCTTATCGTTTTGGGCGAGTAGGTCCGGTGCTATTGTACACGTGTTGGTACCGGAGCTTCCCTTTGCCGGGGGTTAGGTCTGGGGGTGCCGCACAGGTATCTAGCCCGAAGCTTTCCCATGTAAGGAATGTAGCTCCGATTTTATGATACACGTGGCAGCACTAGGACTAACCATAGAAGGGAGGTAGGTCCGGTTCCGTATGACACGTGGGGCCTTCAGAAGTCTTCAACTCAGGTATGTGGAGTTCCTTAGCATTCTTTGCAGTCCCAAAGGGTATCCGGTACGCAGGGTACCGACAGCATCATATCGATTGATGACTTTGGCTGCGGCGGAGTCGGTTATGGCTCGGTATGGAAAGTATCGAGTTGGTTATGTTAGGATTTCATGTGGGTCACAAATTTGAGTTGTTTTAGGAATATGGAATATGTTCCTAATGTGTTTGGAAGTCTTAATATTGCTTCTATCTGCGTATAGAAGAGTCCTAAGCAGTTATGGAAAGTTTCGATTCGTGAACGGAGTGGGATTAGGGTCCTGATTTTAGTTGAGTTGGCTTTCGAGCTGGTTATATAAGCAAGGGAGGCCAAAGCTCGTGGTAGAAGACTTTAGGGCTGTTCCTCTTGTGTTCTATTGAATAAAATTCATAGTTTGAAGGAACTTTTGTGCCTTGTTCGTCCGACTTGTTCCAGACAAGTTTTACTCGTCGAGTTTCTGGACAGCACTATCTTTTGTTGGTGGTTTTATCATAACTCAAGTTTTACAGATCCAATTGATGTGATTCTTTTTGGGTTGTCTTCACAACTGGATTATCTATCATCTATCAAAATTTCACGGTCATTGGATTGGTGGTTTCTGATCTACACGAGTTTCTTTGCAGCGTTCCAGAACTGTTTTTCTCGGGTAGGACAGATTGACCTTTGTTCGATCTTTCGATCATAACATGAGTTTCTCTCAACGGATTTGTGTGATTCTTCTTGTTATTTCTTCGTGACTTGATTATATCTGATATATATCACTTTTTTCATGGTGAAACACGTTTAGATTAGTCTTACACACGATTTTCTTTAACGAATCGTTTTTCTGCCGAAGGGGTTGGGATTTAATTGTTTCCGCTGCGTAAGATTGTTTAAAATCTACCATTCACCTCCCCTCTGGTAGCTTTTCACGTGCTCTTCGATCATACACAATACTAAAAGAAGAATTAAAGATTTACTTTGACATTCAAGTGCGCATATATCGGACTAGTCCGCACCATAATGGACTAGTCTGGCCTCCTTGTATTTGATCTCTTTGCTAAGTGTTTCAGGGATCGATAAAAATCAAAAAGCCTATTCACCCCCCTCTAGGCTATATTCAATTGGTATCAGAGCCAAACTCTTCAAAAGAGAATCACTGCTCGAAGAGACGATGTCAGAAATCTAGGGTGAAAACAAAGGCCTCAACCATGAAAAGGGTGATGATGAAGAAAACCAAAAACTAGAGAACATCCTCAATGCCATTCAAGACTGTGGGGATGATGATGAGGAGATGCTTCAACTAAAAGCTCTTATGTGGGAGAAGGCACTCTCCCCAAAAGGGAAGAAGATTGAAGAAAAGAAGCAAAAAGGGAGTAGTCACACAGGCTACTCCCGCTATCCTTTTAACAATGAGCGCTTAAATTCTAATAGTCATTACTTGTTAATTCTTTTAGGCAAAGCACCATACTTTGATGGAAATGATTATTCATGTAGAGATAGAACATGAAAATGCACCTTATATCTCTTAACCCAAGTCATTGGCATATAGTGTGTACAGGGCTAGATATTCCCGATGATGATGAAGAGCTAACTCTGGATCAAGAGCAAGCTATTCTTCAAAATGCTCAAGCCGCAGCTGTAATCACCTCATCGTTGAGCCAAGACGAGTTCACCAAAGTGAATGGACTCCAAGTTTCCAAGGAAATTTGGGACACTCTCAAAACCGCACATGAAGGTGATCGTCATGTATGTGAAGCTAAAATTGAGATGATTGAAGGCGAATTAGGAAGGTTTGCTATCGAAGAAGGTGAATGACCCCAAGAGATGTACAATCGACTGAAATCTCTCATCAACAAAGTTGGAGCCTATGGTAGCAAGAAGTGGACATATCATGAAGTGGTCAAGTTGATTCTTAGAGCATTTATGCCTCGAAATTTGACACTTTGCTCCATGATTAGAGAAAGTCCTGGGTTTCACAAAATAACCACAGATGAACTTCTTGGAAAAATCATCAACTTCGAAATGATGGAGAAGGAAGCCAAGCATGTCAAGGAACTTGTCTACCTTACCTCGGCAAAGAAGAGAGGAGTTGCTCTAAAGGATACATGCAAGCCCGCATCAAAAGAAACTCGAGAATCTCCTGAGCAAGGTGATGGTGATGATGAAAGCACTAATGTCGATGAAGAAGATGTGATCTTGCTCATCAAAAACTTCAAGAAAATGATGAGAAGAAGAAAGGGTGGCATCCAAGATGAGACGTGCATGCTACAATTGTGGCGAATATGATCATTTCATTGTGGATTGCCAACATGAAGACAATAAGAGTAAGAGTAAAGACAACAAGCCTCAACAAAAGAAAATATTCAAGAAAAAGAAGCAATATGGACAAGCACATCTAGGGAAGGAGTGGGACTCCAATGATGAGTCCTCATCTGAAGAAGAAGAGGATATGGCCACTATAGCTATCAAGAAGCCTACCATGAAGTCCACTCTCTTCCCAACCATGGGAGCATGGAAGTACACCAACCACACATGCCTAATGGCCAAGGAAAAATAAGAAAGGTTATTCCTCCTTGCATTCCTTTACTAGTGATATTGATAATTCTAGTGATGATGAAGAGATGCTTAGATGTTTAGATAAAAATATTGTAGCTAAACTAAAAATTCTAATGGATGAGATTGTTGATAAGGAGGAGCTAGTTAATCGCCAAGAAGATATGATCATTCTCCAAAAGGAGAAATATCTTGAGACTGAAAAGCTTCTTGAGCTTGAAAAGGAGCGAAGTAAATCACTTGAACTTGAGTTAGCTTTAAGCAAGGAGACTTGTTTGAAGTTAAAAGACTCAAACATCACTATCAAGGATGAACTTGATAACTTAGACAAAGTTAACAAGATTCTTGAGATGCAAGTTGAGTCACAAAAGCAAAGTGGTTCTTCATCCTCTTTAAGCTCACCTTCTCAGCATATTGAATCTAAAACTGTCATAACTTGTACATGTGCTAAAAGTGACACTAACTTGAAAGAAAAGTCAAACTTGACGAAAGACAAGCATCCCTCCCAAAGTGGCATGTTTGACAAGAAGAAGGTCAAGTATGCACGCAGTGCATACTTAGTCACAAGACCTCCTAATGTTAAACATGGAATTGGGTATTCTCATGGTGAAAGGCAAAACGCTAGAAGCCACAAGAATGACAAGGATCATATTGTTGTTTTCAAGGGAAACTCTGCCCAAGTTGGAAAACATAATAATGTTGATAAATTTAACATTGTGAACTCATATGAACAACAAATCTTGTTTAGAACTTTTGATGATTCATATGTGCTTATGAAGAATAGTTTTGGAAAAGTTCATGCTAAATATGTTGCCACGCCATGATAACACCAAGTCTCATGTGTGGGTGCCCAAGTCACTTGTCACTAACCTCAAAGGACCTAAGCAAGCTTAGGTACCTAAGATCAAAGCATAATTTCTTTTTGTAGGCATATGCATCCGGTGGAGCAAAATGGGTACTAGATAGTGGATGCACAAATCCCATGACTAGAGAAAGAAAAATGATCGTGGAGTGTGAACAAAATGAAGACTCAAGCAAAGGCATCTATTTTGGTGATAATAGTCAATGAAGGGTGCTAGGTACCGATAAAATAGCAATATCATCACAACATACACTTTCTCATGTTTTACATGTTGATTCCTTAGATTATAACCTCTTGTCCATATCTCAACTATGTGACAAAGGTTATAATTGTTTATTCACTAATGAGGGTGTGACCATCTCTAGAAGGAGTGATAACTCTATTGCACTCAAGGGTGTGTTAAAGGGAAAACTTTATCTAGTTGATTTCAACAAAGATAAAGCCAAACTTGACACGTGCTTGATTGAAAAGACTAACATGGGTTGGATGTGGCACAAACAGCTAGCACATGTTGGTATGAGGAATCTACCAAAACTTATAAAAGGCGATCACATCCGAGGTTTGAAGGATGTTGTTTTTGAGAAAGACAAGCCTTGTAGCGCGTGCCAAGCCGAGAAGCAAGTAGGAGCACCCCATCCCGCGAAGAATGTTATGACTACAACAAGACCGCTTGAACTCCTCCACATGGACCTATTCGGTCCAATTGCTTCCTTAAGCATCGGCGGTAATAAATATGGTTTAGTCATTGTCGATGATTTTTCATGCTTCACATGGGTTTTCTTTTTGCGTGATAAGACAGAAACTCAGGGAACACTCAAGAAGTTTCTTAGGTGAGCTCAAAATGAATTCTCATTGACGATCAAGAACATACGAAATACTAATGGAACAGAGTTCAAGAATACTCAAGTTGAGGAGTATCTAGATGAAGAAGGAATAAAGCATGAATTTTTGGCACCCTACTCTCCTCAACAAAACGAGGTAGCTGAAAGGAAGAACTGAACACTCATTGAGATGGCGAGGATAATGCTCGATGAATACAAGACTTTGGACTGGTTTTGGGCAGAAGTGGTTAACACCGCTTGTCACGCCATAAACCGACTATACCATCGTTGTTTACTCAAGAAAACCTCATATGAACTACTCACCGGTAACAAACTAAATATTTCATACTTTTGAGTTTTTGGTTCAAAATGTTATATTCTAAACAAGAAGCCTAGGACCTCGAAGTTCACTTCAAAGTCCGATGAAGGTTTCTTCCTTGGCTATGATTCAAACTCATATGCTTATCGTGTCTTCAACAAAGTCTCTGGACTTGTTGAAGTAGCACGTGACGTAGTGTTCGATGAAACTAATGGCTCTCAAGTAGAGAAAGTTGATGAGTGTGTGCTAGATCAAGAAGAAGCTCCATGTCAAGCATTGAGAAGAATGGCATTTGGCAATATTTGACCACAGGCATTACCTCAAAATCCGAGTGAAGAAAATGAACCACAAATGGAGGAAAATGATCAAGGGGGCACTTTCACATCGGATCAACCTCAAGGAGATCAAGATGATCGAAACAATAATGAGGGCAACCATCTAGGGGGAGACGAAGAAGATGATGATCATGAGAATTCAAGACCACAAGTGCCAAATCCAAGAGTACACAAAGCATATAAAGAGATCACCCCGTTGACAACATAATTGGTGACATCCAAAAGCGAGTGACAACTCGATCTCGTATAGCTAATTTTTGTGAATACTATTCTTTTGTGTCCTCCTTAGAACCATATAGGGTTGAAGATGCACTAAGAGATCATGACTGGGTGATGGCGATGCAAGAAGAATTGAACAACTTCAAGAGGAATGAAGTATGGGAACTTGTTGAAAGACCCAAGTCTAACATTGTCAGCATTAAATGGGTCTTCCGTAACAAATATGACGAACATGGAGTGGTAACAAGAAACAAGGCACGACTTGTGGACAAAGGTTACTTACAAGTCAAAGGTTCAGATTTTGACGAGACTTTTGCTCCCATAACTAGGCTTGAATCAATTCATATATTACTTGCATATGCTACTCACCATGATTTCAAGGTGTATCAAATGGGCGTCAAAAGCGCCTTCCTTAATGGACCGATCAAGGAGGAGGTGTACGTGGAGCAACCCCTGTATTTGAAGATCAAGAGTACCCCGACCATGTATTCAAATTGTGTAGGGCTCTATATGGCCTCAAACAAGCTCCTAGAGCTTGGTATGAGTGCCTTAGAGATTTTCTAGTTGAAAATGGCTTCAAAATTGGTAAAGCTGACTACACCTTGTTTACCAAGAACTTTGATGATGATCTATTCATTTGTCAAATCTATGTTGATGATATCATATTTGGTTCAACTAATAAATCTTTTTGTCAAGAGTTTAGTAAAATCATGACAGATAGATTCAAGATGTCCATGATGGGATAGTTGAGATACTTTTTGGGATTCCAAGTGAAACAACAAAAGGAAGGAACATTCATAAGCCAAACAAAGTATACCCAAGACATTCTCAAGAAATTTGGCATGGACAAAGCGAAGCCCACAAAGACTACCATGGCAACAAATGGACA
The DNA here is from genome assembly GCA_036927565.1 of Tuctoria greenei. Lineage (NCBI taxonomy): Eukaryota > Viridiplantae > Streptophyta > Magnoliopsida > Poales > Poaceae > Tuctoria > Tuctoria greenei. The sequence goes on along the minus strand of JAYESD010000004.1, from coordinate 27,690,174 downwards.
CTTATACCTTAATGAAGATGGACCTAGCGTGGATCAAAAGGTATACCGCTCCATGATTGGCTCTCTACTTTATTTATGTGCACCTAGGCCTGATATCATGTTGAGTGTATGTATGAGTGCAAGATTTCAAGCCAATCCTAAAGAATATCATTTGACAGCCGTAAAAAGGATCTTGCAATATTTAGTTCATACACCCAACCTAGGCCTTTGGTATCCTAAAGGTTCAAAATTCAATCTCATTGGATACTCCGATGCGGATTATGTCGGATGCAAGGTGGATAGAAACGTACTTCAGGAACTTGCCAATTCTTGGGTAGGTCCCTAGTTTCTTGGTCCTCCAAGAAACAAAACTCCATTGCCTTGTCCATAGCCGAAGCGGAGTATGTTACAGCTGGGAGTTGTTGTGCACAACTCCTTTGGATGCGACAAACTCTAAGGGACTACGGTTACAATATGAACCGGATTCTTCTCCTTTGTGATAATGAGAGTGCGATTAAAATTGCACATAACACTGTTGAGCACTATAGGACCAAACACATTGATATCCGACATCATTTTTCGAGAGGCCATTCAATCAAAGGAGACATAGCCATTTCCCATGTCAAAACTGAGAAACAACTAGCCGATATCTTCACCAAGCCACTTGATGAAAAATGCTTTTGTGAGCTTCAAAATGAACTAAATATCCTTGATGCTCGGAATGTGGCTTGAAACCTTGCACATCTGAATGCTAATTTCTTCAAAAGCACGATTCTCGAAGAAAACTCATCTTTCCTTGTTTTTTCCTAAAAACTATGTTAATTATTAGATCTTGATGAATTATGGTCATAGCATGATTGTTCAGTGTTTACTGATCATGTTCATCAAGAATATTTGTGAATCTTTGTCCAAACAATCTCTATTAGGCATAGACAACTTCATATATATATATATATATATATATATATATATATACATAAGGTTCATATAAATATAGATAGACTTTACTGTCCAGGTGACCACAGACTAGTCCGTGGTAACCCCAGACTAGTCCGCACAATGCACACAAGTCCGCGTTGAGTCTGCAGGACCAGACTAGTCCGGTGTGACCACAGACTAGTCTGGTATCCTGACGCCTTAACCCCTTAGGCAGGTGCAGATTCTTCTTCTTCCTCCTCACAACTTCCATCGTCTTCCTCTCCTCACTCAAGTGCTCCCAATGTGATTTTGCGAGTTCTCCATCAAATCTTCACATCTTTCCGTGGAAATCAATCTCCATTGCAAGGGGATCGAAGACCCCAGACTAATCCGCATCAAAAAATCTCCAATTCTTTGGATCGAAGGATTTGGTAGTTTTCTCACCAAACCCAAACTTTTCGATTTTCCTTAGTATTGCTCAATAAGTTTGATTCCTATTGTCCACACATGATTCCTTGATGCATTCCAACTACATGATGTCACTATCACACTCTTTATTGAGAAACTCTGAAACTTGTTTAGCTAGGGTTTGAAAAACTACACAACGGACTAGTCTGCTATCTGTGCGGACAAGTTTGGTCATCCAGACTAGTCCGCACATGAGGTACGGACAAGTCCAGTGTGTTGCTGATTAAATCCCTAGCTTATCCTCCCTCAATGCATTTCTTGTCACCGATTCTTATCAATGGCATGTATCTCTCCTCTATCAGGGAAAATGTCGACCTCCTCAAACAAGAGTATCTCCAACTATGAGGCCGAAATAGATCAAGAGATATTGCCTCGTGCTACGGAGGATCGTATCAAGAAAAGGCAAGATCGTGCTGCTGACTCTTCACCCGCTCCACCTTGTGTGCGGCGAAAGGTCCTAGCAAAGAAACCACCTGCAAAGGGTAAAGAAGTGGTTGGATCTAGCTTGACGGCTCCATACCAAGCTAAGGGCAAAGGAAAAGGGATTGCCTCTGGCCCGACTGGTCCTTTGAAGATGGCACCTCCCAGACAAAGAAATAGGAGTTACTCAGAGGATAGATTCACTAGCAAGGGCAGCGATGTTGCCTGGAAGTTCAGGAAAGTCGACACTTACAATAGTGGGAAGGTAGCTGCTGATCTGAGGTTTTGGAGTGATTTTCACTCGGATTACTACAGAAACATCTACCTCAACATGAAGACCCCAGTGTTATGAAGTCATGGATAGACTGGAACTACCTTGGAAGAAAGAGTTGTGCTACATTTGATGAGGTAGTGTCCGTTGTAGAGAGGCATGGTCTAAAGGATCTGTTATCCTTTAGATACAACTGGAATGATGAAGTTATAGCCCAATTCTATGCCACATGCTACTTTGCCGAAACGGGTGAAGAAAGAGTAACCTGGATGACTCATGGATCAATCTACTCTATCACCTATATTAAATTTGCAAAGTTGTTACATCTTGAGGATACTGGGAACCATGAGATCGTGATCCACAATTACAACCTCTGGAGAAGGACAAGATGAAGTTCCTCTATGACACCTGTCTTCTTTACTATCCCCCATCAACCAAGAACATGAAAGCCATTCTTCATTGTCCTCAATTGAGTGCTTCGGAAGACCATTGCTCCTAAGGATGGGGATGCGGGTAGTGTCCAAGGGTACTTGAGAACCCTGATGAAGGTCATAAGCAGGAGTAGAAGGTTTGATGTGTTCAACTATATCTAGAATGACATGTGAACATCTCTTGCACTCCCAACCGCTCCTGTGGTTATGGGCCATACATTATGTTCATGATTGAGAAGGTCACGAGAATCGAGTTCGTGAAGGACGTAGAGCACACTGCCTTGAGGCCTCAGAATCCGCCTCAAGCTGCTCTCCCAACAACTCCCCCTCCTGTGTCAAGTGAAGAGCTCCCAAGGAGAGCCCAAGAAGAAGCAAGGGCTTCCTCTGGCTCTAGGGCCCCTCCATCTCACAAGGGGTCTGCTAGTGGGATAATGAAGTATCTTGCTGCGATCTTTGGTTCTTGCCGCAAATCAGAGGTGAAGCTTCACAAGATCAACAAGGCAAGAAAAGAGCAAATGAAATACATGAAAGAAAACGTCAAGACCATTTGTCAAAAACTGGAAATTGATCTTGTGGGGTCTCATGTCATCTCAGAAGACTCCGGATCTAACTTCTCTGAGCTTCCTCCTCTCACCAACTCTGAACTTGCTTACTTTGGCCGTGGGGGCATGATGAGTGGTTCTCCTCCTCCTTCGCATCAGCATGATGAAGAAGAAAGTGCGGAAAGGACCAAAAGCGAGGGTGGAGCCGAGAATGACGGGTAGATCCCTCCTTCTCTTCCATTTTGGTGCCTTGATGCCAAAGGGGGAGAGATTGAGGGGGAGTCCTAGGTCTTAGCTTAGATTAAGGGGGAGTCCTAGGTCTTAGCTCATGTCTTTATGTTCTACCTCCTTTAAGACTCTTTTATGCATTTGGTCATGTAATACTCCTATTATGCACTTGGACATGTAATTTGTGTTCTCTATGATCTATGCATTATGCTTTAAAGTTGCAATCTTTATGATGTTATGATTATGCTTTACACCTCATTCACATCAGAGTTCTTGCTCACACACACATAGGTTTGCACCCCCACCATAAAGAGTGCACATATGAGTAGTACGTCTACATTCACAATTTTTCTCAAAACTCACATGTGCACACTTTATAAAAATCTGGATTTTTCATCATATTTGTGTAATCTCAATTGGTTGTCATCAATAACCAAAAAGGGGGAGATTGAAAGTGCACTAGGCATCCCCGGTGGGTTTTGGTTGATTAATGACAAACAAATGAGATCCTAACAAGATTGTTGAGATGAGATCAGGTTTCAAGAGATGAGAAAGAAGTCACAAAAAGGAAGGAGAATGAGGATCCAAAAGGAAAAAGGGCTCAAGAATTGAAAAGAGTAGATTCAATTTGACAGGATTGTGTCGGAGAAACACATCCCAAGAGCTCAAGTGACGAGATCGCACTCACTGCACAAACTTCGGAAATAACGGACTAGTCCGGTATTGACCGGACCAGTCTAAAATCTCTCTGGATAAAAACGGACAAGTCCTCTAGGTGTGGACTTGTCCGCAACTCTTCAAGTTTTGCACAAGAGCGGACTAGTCCGAAAATTCTCTAGATAGAAAACAGACAAGTCCTCCAAGTGCGGACTTGTTCTCATTTCTTCATATTTGCACCAGAGCGGACATGTCTGATATTAACCGGACTAGTCTGCAAACTCTCTGAGACATAAACGGACTAGTTCGCGCCTTAACAGACTAGTTCGGTACACTCAACACTTATCGTTTTTCATACACGCACACCGAACTAGTCCGGTGTCCAACAACGGACTAGTCCGCACTTCGCGAAACTTAACGGTAACGGAGCATCCTCGCACATGGAGGGTAAATACACTACACTTCCCTCTACTCGTCCTTTTCATCACAATGCATCTGTCACATTGGGCAACAGCGCACAACTACCTATCACTCATACAAAATCGTCCACCATACCCACAGCATCTCACAACCTGTCCATGTCCAGTGTTCTACTTTCTCCATCACCGGTGTATAATCTAATTTCCTTTCAACAATTGACACGTGCCAACTTTGTCTCTGTTGAATTTGACCCTTTTGGTTTCTCTATCAAGGATCTTCAAACCAAAACGATTATTCTCCGATGTGACAGCATGGGAGACTTGTACACACTAAGGCTCCATTCGCCCACCGCTCCCCACACGTCCCTGAACTCCGTCGCCCTTTGGCACAAAAGACTTCGCCACCCAGGACATCAAAGCCTACTTCAAGCCTCGCGAACATTCTCCTTCACATGTAATAAAGAGCACTCACACGGTTACCAAACATGTCACCTTGGCAAGCATGTGCATCTCCTGTTTTCAAATTCTTCTTCAAGTACCTATTTTCCATTTCAAGTTGTGCATGACAATGTTTGGACTTCTCTAGTGCCAAGCATTTCCGGGTTTCAATACTATCTTGATGTTTTGGATGACTATTCACATTATGTATGGACATCCTCACCGCGAAATAAATCCGAAGTATTTGATACTTTCCGATCTTATCATTCATATGTCAAACCCAGTTTCTGTTGCCCATCCTCACCCTACAAACTGACAACGGTCAAGAGTTCAATAATCTCTCCCTCCGTTCGTTTTTCACTACACGTGGCATTCATTACGACTATCCTGTCCTCATACCTCGCTGCAAAATGAGAAGGCTGAATGCATTTTGCACACAGTTATCTATTGTGTTCACACTCTCCTCCTACATTTCCATGTACCACCGCATTTCTGGACGGAGGCACTGAATACTGCCACACATCTTATCAACCGTCGCCACTGCTGCGCAACAAACCCTATCACTCCCTAGAAAGCACTGTTCCTTCAGCCACCATCATACTATCATCTTCGTGTTTTTGGATGCCATTGAATTCGCAACTGCTTGGCCGCAGCAGCCAACAAACTCTATCCACGCTCGGCCGTCTGCGTCTTCTTCAGCTACCCGTCAGATCAAAAGGGTTACTGTTGTTACAATCTAGCCACCAGGAAGATTATCACCTCTTGCCACGTCGTGTTCCATGAACAAAACTTTCCCTTTGCACTCAACTCACCTATGAGTTCAAGCCCCACATCTTCCTAATGACAATTCTGATGCTTCTGCATGGGATCCTCCACCACAGACGCGGTTTCTGCATCATCCGAGAACCTCACACCAACGAGATCAGCCTAAAATTAGCACTCAGGTACTGAACTCATTCACCAGGTCTGCTTTTCTTTCTGCGCCCACCATACCTTCCATCGGTAAAACCGCGCCCATCATCAACGCAACCACCCAGGCACCAACCAGGTGAATTTCCCATCATTAATGCTGATCGTGACATACCCATGCAGCATGATTCCACACAACCTGCCTCAGCCACTCACGATCCGCACTACTCACCGCATTCCAAGACCTCTCCTTCCAAATCGCACACTCCTGCCTCTTCCTCCACAAACGCGGGTCCTCCATTGTTTGACACCTCATCAGCTCAGGTCCAAATACACACTTCCAAACAACAACCATCTACACACAGGATGATCACACATTCTAAGTTCGACATTAGCTGCCCCAATGCCAAATACGCCATGACTTCCACCACATCTTCCACACTCTCTCCAATTACCAAATCGACATGAGCAGCCCACAAAGATCCCCATTGGTCCACTGCCATGCAACTAAAATTTGGCGCATTGCAATCCAATCAAACTAGGTCCCCACTCGATCTACCTGCCAATGCTCATATAGTCTCCGGGAAATGGGTGTACAAGCATAAGTTCAGGCTTGACGGATCCTTCAACAAATATAAAGTCGGCTGGGTTGTTCATGGTTTTCACCAACGTGCTGGCGTCGACTTCAGTGAAACCTTTTCTCCTGTCATCAAGCCAGCCACATTTTGTGTTGTCCTCATTCTTGTTTCTAATCGCCAATGGCCTGTCACATATTTAGACATCTCCAACGCCTTCCTGCACGGCAACCTACGTGAGAAGGTGTACTATCAACAACCCATGGTATTTGCATATACGAACAGACCCAATGCTGTTTGCCTTCTTTGCAAGTCCATTTATGACTTTCACCAGGCGTCACGTGCATGGTTCCAGCGCTTCGCTTCCTTTGCTACTCACCTTGGCCTACATCCTTCACGATCTGCCAAATTGGTTTCTTGGTCCATCAAATGGCAGCCTACTGTCTCTTGATCCAGCTAGCGCGGAGGTGGAATACCGTGTGGTGGCAAACACGTCAGCCAAGTGTATCTGGCTCCGTCAGCTTCTTCTCGAGCTACACTGCAGTGTGGACAAGGCCACTCTCATTCACTGTGACGAAATCTCGGCTGTTTAAATGGCTACCAATCCCCTCCATCACAGACGGATGAAACACATCAAAATCGACATCCATATGGTACGCGAACAAGACAACCTTGGAGCTCTGCGGTTCTACATGTTCCCTCTGTAAGCAATTTGCGGACATCATGACAAAAGGCTTGCCGTCATCAAGCTTTCAAGACTTCAAATGCAGCCTCTGCGTTGCTCCGCCATGTTGAGGCTGTGGGGGCAGCACATGAATGCATTACTACATTACCGTTGCGCCAGCTGATCCGCTTGGCCTGGCGCTGCTCTCACCATTCCTACACTTGTCCACACATTCATTTTAGATCTAGCATTGTTAGTTGTTGACTCGGCACACTGGGCATATATTTATGTAACTCAAAGCGATGTATTGTGTGTGGGCAATGATCATTACTATTCTACAACATAAACCCTCTCAAAATAAATGGTCACATGTACATATTTAACCTATTAGCACCACAAAGATCATTTACACCAGATATCTTTTTGTAAAAGATTCAATACATATTAATTGTAGTCACGATGCAAAAGGTTCATTTGCAGTTTAATGTTCAAGAACATAATGGAGTGCGACTACTATCAAAAGAAGATGTACTACCCTATCTCAAGCAGTCAACAATCTCCTCGTGTGATACTGATGGACAATGTGACACAAGTTCCGATGACAATGTAGGCCTTCTTTGCTATAATTTCTTGTCCTGCTTCAGGGCATGATTAACTCTTTAGAATAATTTCTAATTAAATTTTCCAAATATATGCAGATACTTGCTAAAGTTGAGCTTAACCCTACTGGACTTCCAAATGGATGGGTTAAAGAACTAGTATTTCAAAAAACAAAGGATGGAACAATCAGGAGAGATCCAGTAAAGAAACAGTCAAACATTTTTTCTTCATTGGTGTAAAGAAGCAAGAGTGCGATTATTTTTTTCTGATTTTGCAGTATTACATGGATCCTATTAACGGCTAGACATTCCATATCCTGAAATCTGCATTATCCTACCTCGAGAGTGAAAAAGTATCTAAGAGCACCTTTATTCAGAAGACAAGTGTGCATGACATATATTCTTTTGACAAATATGCAGACCTGGTATATTTTTATATCACTATAAACATTTTAGTCCCTTTTCACAACCTATATGGGATATCGTTTGTATTGTTCAAAATTATCTTGTGAAGACCTGCACCATATCATTTTTTATGTCTGTCTGAATTCTGAGCGATGTTGTGAAATACTCCCTCTATTCCTTTTTGAGAGAAATGCACCCCAAGTCTTTAAACATTTTTGTATTCACACCTGGATCTATAAATAAATTGCAATTTATATTTGTGACCTATCTCAGTAGTGCAACAATTGTCCATATTACTAATTTCCATGCTTAATTCCATGCTCAATTCCATGAAACTAGCCTCCTGCTGACATAGACTATATTGGCATGGCATGTACTGGCCTACAGCACTCTAGGATGCAGTTGAGCTGGTAAAAATGTGTGAAGCGTGTCAGTTCCACGCGGAACAAATTCACACGTCGACTCAATCGCTGCAAATGATACATCCTACATGGTCATTCGCCGTGTGGGGGATGGACATTTTAGGACATTTCCCAAAAGTCGTTGGTGGTTACAAGTTCTTGTACATCATCATGGATAAGTTCACCAAGTGGTCGGAAGCTACTTCAGTTGTGACAATCAACAAGCAATCTGCTATCAAGTTCTTGAAGTCCATAGTCTGCAGATTTAAAGTTCTGAACAAAGTCATCACTAACAATGGGACCCAATTCACAAGTGCAGCATTCCAAGAATATTGCGAAGACCTCGGCATACAAGTCAGCTATGCATCAGTAGCTCACCCGGCAAGTAATGGCCAAGCTGAGAGAGCAAATGCAGAAATATTAAAAGGACTCAAGATGCGCACATTTGAGCGCCTGAAGAAACACGAAGCCAACTGGATAGAAGAGCTTATGTCTGCACTGCGGGCGAACAGGACAACACCCAACCAGTAAACTGGAGGGACACCCTTTTTCCTGGTGTACGGAGCTGAAGTGGTCCTTCCTCCGGAGATCACTATGGACTCACTCTGGGTCCAGACCTTTGACAAAGCCGCGTAGGACAAGCTCGGGTGTGAAGACCTAGACCTCATCGACAAGGGAAGGTGCCAAGCAGCTGTTTGGAACGCACGATATCGCCAGGCGCTCCAGCGCTATCATCAAAGGTTCGTGCACAACCAGCAGCTTGAAGAAGGTGATCTGGTGCTGCGGAGAATACTAACTCGAGAAGGGATGAACAAACTCTCCCAAGCTGGGAAGGTCCCTTCCGAGTTATCAAAGTTTCCCACCCTGGATGCGTTCGCTCGGAAATAGAGGATGGAAGCCCACTTCCCAGTCCATGGAACATCGAGCACCTCCATAAGTTTTATGCTTAGTTTCACGGAGGTGAGTTAGTACTTACACACAATGTAAATTATAGAGTTTATGGACAGAGTCGGGTAGGTTCTCGGAAGGAACATCCGGACCCCTCCGGGAGGGTCCGGACAGTTCGAGCTCACTTAACTTGGTCATTGTACTTTAAGTGTAGCTTACCTATCCTAGGTTAGAAAAAGATGAATAGCACGCTTAGCCTGATTCCGTACCCTAAGTGTGTCCTTGTATCCGCTGTAATTCAGACATATAATGAAATACATTGTTGTGTGAAAGCAGACTCCACGTGCATTAATTTTGTACAGGCTCGTTTCTTTTATATCTTTTCCATCTTGTCTATAATGAAATTGTGCAATTATTTTTGAGATTTAGTCTAGGTTATTCATATGATATACAAGTTATATTGTTGATCTTCTTTCGGATCTTAGCATTGCTAGATGGTCTACTCACCTGAAAATCAAAGCCAATGGAAGGTACGGAGTGTGCTATCGACTTAGACCGGTCAAGCACCCTAAGTATGTCACTCTATCTACATTCCGGCAGGTCTCAATAGGGCGGGTCCGAAAGGCATGCGGACCTAAAGATATTACATCAATATGCTTGTCATCATGTTGAATTCCTGTGAATCTAAAATTCAAATAAGAATAGTAAGCCGCAAATAGGTTATACATGAGAGAACGAACTTTACTGCTTTTATTGTCTTTAATGCGCAGGAAAAATGAAAAACTCATGGTGATGGTGGGTCTTGACGGAGCTGTTAAGCTCTGACAATCCCCAAGGGGCCCGTCATCGACGTTACATACGTTGAAAGTGGGTGACATCAGAGCTAACAAGCTACGACAACTCCCATGGGGGCAACCATCGACGTGAAGAATTAATGGCGATCTAAACGAAGATGGTTGAGAAATCACCCCAAAGATGTCTGTCGTCGATGTATTATGCGTTGACAGTGGACACCGTCGAAGCCAAGAAAGCTTCGACGATCCCAGGGGGCTCGTCGTCGATGTTATCAGCGTTGATAGTGGGCACCGTCGAAGCTAACAAGCTTCGACAACTCCCAAGGGGCCCGCTGTCGTAGTTTCTAAGAGTTGATGGTGGGCACCGTCGGACCTACCTAGCTCCGACGGCTCCCAGGGGGCCTGTTATCGACGAAACAAAGGGTCCCTGGAGATGTCGAAGGTAAACTTCGGAACTCAAAACTATCATTTTGGCTACGAGCGAGAAGCAAAGTCATCAAAACATTGTCAAATCCTTGTGGTACATGTCCGCAACAAAATTGTGTACATCTACTAGGGGGCCAACAATATAAAGGACAATGCATTGAAGACACGCAAAAAAATGGACTTCATTCATTCAAAGGAGTGGATTTCATTCATTCAAAATTGGAGACTTATAAGTAAAGGCAAAAGAAAAGAGATCTAGCTATTGGAGGTCCTATGGAAAAACGAGGCAACTTTCTGGGCAGCTTGCTGAACGTTGGCCCTGGCGGTGTCTTCTTCTTCAACAATGGGTCCTTCGACCACTGGATCCAGAGACATAGGAGGGTACCGACTTTTGAAACATGTCAGCACGTATTCGACGACGTTCTTGGCCAGTGACCTCCCCTCCATCTCCAGTTGGTCGACGATGACATCACCCATTACATCCATCTTGTTGTAGGCACAGCTCAACGCCACCAGCGCTTTGTCTAGCTCTGGCTCCGAGTTCGTCGGACATACCGGACTGAAGCCAAGTGGCACTAAAGCTTTGTTGGCATGCCCCAGGAAGTCCCAGACTTGCTGGGACTCAGTCGCCCTCAAGTTCCTAAGTTCCTCCAGCGACCTTCTAGTGGCCGCAAGCTCCAAACCTTCCCGGGCGATGCGTTTGACCTCCTTGGCATGCTGCTGAACACTTTCAGCCACCTGCTTTTCACAGTCAGCAAGCTCTGTATCCCAGAGGTGGATGCGGTTCCGACAGTTCACCAGATCCTTCTCCCTACCCTTCACTTTCTCCTCTCTGGTGGAGACTTCAGTATCTCTCTTTGAGAGTTCTTGTCCCACCTGCCAAACCCTCTCCTCTTCTTGCTTGCACCATTGTTCAAACTTTTTGGTGCAGTCGGCCAAGCTTTGCTCCCCCAGAGATAGCCTCTGGGCGAGCTCTTCCTCTCTCTCTTGAGGAGGTCCTCTTGCTTCTCCAGGAGCTTTTCCTCCCTCTCGTCGAGGGCCTCCTGGCGTTTGAGGAGTACTTCATTTAATTCATTGAGGATGTCCTGATGGTCGTCGGCAGCCTCGTTGGTCTCCCTAGCATGCTCAAAAATCTCTCGAGTCTTCTGATCGAGAGCCTTGATGACAGCCTACCGCTCATTCAGCAAGCGCTCTATTAGCGCTAATCAAGCCTTCTCCTTGGCCACCCATTCCTTCTAGTCAGCCAGCCTCGATTGCGTCAGCTTCGTCTCAAAGTGAAGTCTGTTGCGCCAATGCCTTAAGGTATTGCGCTCTTCTTCGACAGCATTGCTTTTGTGGTCAAACGCGAGCTGGACCTGACAGAGACTGGAGCAGGCATTGTCTATGGACAGCGCCAAAGGAATTGGCTTCGGACCAGCCCAGGTCTCTTCTGCTGGCTCAAGCGGGTCTTCAAAGACGACTGAGGGGCCCCAAGGTGCGAGCTCCCTCTCCAGCAACTCCACGTCAGCTCGACTGATCGATGGAAGCTCCTCCACGTCCACAACACTCGGAGTTGATGTGGAAGGTCCCCCTGCTGGATATTCTATTGTCATCTCAGTGGGTGGAGGACTCGTAGCCGCCTCTTCTTGGTGCTCCGGCTCAGACACAGACACCTCCGGGGGAATTACCTCTTGGGTTGGCACTGTGGCTTCGTCCGGAGCCCCCTCCACCTCTGGCTCAGGTGTCGGGACTTCAATTACCTCTAGCTCGGGTATCGGATCTTCAAATTCTTCTGGCTCATATGCCGGAGCTTCAAGTACTTCCAACTCATGTGTCGGAGCTTCAGTTACTTCTGGTTCAGGCACCAGAGCTTCTGCCATCTCTAGCTTCGGTGTTGGAACCTTAGCCGCATGTTCTGAAACCATTGGCACCTCTCCATGAGTCTCTCCCCCGTGGTCTGGCGCTACCACGGGAGCTTCTGGTGTTGTCACGTGATCCAAGTCCATGATAGATGGCGTCGGAGCTGCCGTGTCTTTAGCCACCACTTGGGGAGGCACAGGGGTCGAAGCAGGAGCCTCTGCCTGCACAATCTTAGTTGCTGTAGCAGAGGTCAGAGCTCCAGTGTTCTTCTTCGGCACCTTGGAAGAAAAAGATCAAAAAATTCAAAACATGATAAAAAACAAAAATAGCAACTCAAGGAGAGAAGACAATGCTTACCTTGGGAAGCTTCCACTCTAGTCGGCTCAAAAGTTCTTCTTTGGGCGATCAGAGCCAGAACCCACCTTAGTTGGTGTGGTGGAGGCTCCGGGTTGTTGACTGGAACTTGTCGCAGTCGTCGGTGTCGCCTCAGTCGGGACCTCCCTCGGCTGGGAAGGACCTCCGGACCTGGAGCCCATAGCCGGTACTGGGGCTGGGGTCAATTTCCCAGAGCTAGTGCCCCACATGGACGCTGGCTCCGAAGAGGGCTTAGCCACTGAAGCTCTTCTTGGTCGGGGAGTAGAGGTTGCTGAAGATGGAGCCGACCTAAGAGAGCTCCCATCAGCATGTCTCAGCTTCCTCTTCCGGCTGGAAGATTCGGCCGGCTCCTTGTCCTTGCCCTTGCCGATGTCATCAACCTTCTCGCTTCGAGCAGTGGAGGCCACCCTTTCTGAAGCTTCGGGAATGGCAATCCCGACAGTCCCACGCCTCTCCACCAGGCCAAGGTTATCAAGCTTCGGCATCCTCCTTCAGAGCTCCCTCTGAACTCAGGAACCATGTTCAGAGGGAGGAAGGCTGTCGGCGGGGCAAAAGCGTCGCGGGTGATGGCTCCATGTTGAATCTTCTGGAGATGAAGCTTCAAAGATTTATCATCCAAGTTGGTCTGAAAACCGGCTTCTATTCGGTTATGATCCATCTCACTGTTGAAGGCCCATGAGGGCCACTCCCTCGTCTTTAGTGGAGCCCACCTGTTCACCAGGAAGTTGCCGAAGACCATCTGAGGGGTCACTCCACCCTCCACGTATTGTTGGATCCTTGTCAGGACAGGCTCGTATGCCTTGGACAACTCCAGAACTGCATTCCAGGCATCGGTGTCGATGTTGGGGAGGCTTGTAGGCAACACCAGCCTGTTGTGATGATCCACCGCGATGACCACCCAGTCCTTCTTCCAGTTGTCCCACTTCCCGGAGGGTAAAGTCTTCAAGTACTTGAAAGGACAGTTCTTGCGCTTCACAAAGTAGTAGAAGCCGATCAACTCTGTCCCCTTTCTGGTAGTGTGGACCATGGAGAAGGTCCGGAAGAGCTTGATGCTTGGCGGCACTCCCACCCACATCTCGCAAAAGTGGACGAAGGTCGCCACTAGCAAGAAGGAGTGGGGGCCAAGGTGATGAAGCTAGACCCGTAGAAGTCCAGCAGAATCAAGAGAAAACTTGAAAAAGGTGGGATCAACCCCACCATGGCATACACTGAGAAGTAAACAATCTCTCCGGTGCGTTCCTTCTTGAAGGGAAGCTTGCCAAAGCAGATTGAGTTGTCGAGGGAAGCACTGGACCACCCCATGTAGGTCCGAATCCTCGTTCGTCCTTCTTGATCTTCCTGCGGGGAAGACCCAACTCCATCGCGGCAAAGCAGAGCGAAAGTTGGAAAGTCTATCAAAGGTGGAGAGGTTCAGAGCGCAAGTTTGAATGAAGGCATAAAGAGCCCTCTAACCGTGCAAGCTTTCCTTCTTAAGTAAGCCTCCGCAACACTTGGATGGAAACCGCGTCGGGATCAAGATCTCATTTCAAAAATATACCCTATCAATGACAAATGGGCCCGGGTCCACTTTGGCAGAAAAGTCGAAGTTATCTCACCAAGCGAACCGTTGTCATGATGGGAAGTTGGAAGCCCGAGGGCGGCGGCCTGACAGGGCGCTCGAAACCGATACGTTTTTTTGTGTTGGAAACCGGCGACCTTCAATTGTGTGAGATCTGCACACCTGGATCTCACCTGCCGCATAAAAAGGAGCCACGTGGTGATGGCTTAACTGCAAATCGTTGCCCCAACGGCCTAAGAAAAGACCTTTAAAGCCGCAACGCAGAATCGAAGATGGCCCCACCTCTGGTAGAATAATTTCACCCAAAGGGTTTCTCCCAAAGGTGGGCCCAGAGGCCACTGTCTGTACCCTACGTACCGGGTACTACTATTATTATAATGCATAAAGTTACAAATACAAGAAAAGATACATGAGCCATACCTTTCCCAATTTGGATATGAGACTAGAGTCTCCTCTCTATAGCCTAACTTCCACTAAGGACTTGAAGAACTAATGTATACAAAAAAGTGAATGTTCAAGTGGTGTGTGGAGTGAGGGATACCCCTACCCCTATTTATACCCTCCAAAGGTCGGTTTGGCGCTAGAAAAGGCGAGGGAATCTGTCGCCATCGTGATCTCCAAGCCGTGAGGAGCCAACACGTGGCGGTTGACCATGTTTGACGCAAATACTAGGTCGGGCCACCTGGTGGTTCGGCCGAACTGCAAACGGCTCCAATCGCGCCGAAACTTCTTTGTGACACTGTTATATGGGCCCCCATCATGGGTATGGGTGATTCCCTTGATTTTTAGTTGGTTTTCAACTCTGAGTGGGCCCATGAATCCTCATGCTTGTGCCTGATTGGTGGGAAGTGTGTTTCATTGCCTGGTGGCCATGTATTCACCTCAAATCTGCATATAATACCTGCATGCACCAATTTCTCCAAGTACAAGTGGAACTAGGTTATTCCTAACTATGATGTGTGTAAGAAATATTCATTTCTTCACATAATCGAGTTATATTGACGGTCGAAATTGTTATATAATGACCGTCAACAAACTCCCCAAGCTTACCCTTTGCTCGTCCCAAAGCAAAGATAAATACTTAGGTTGTTGATCAGGAGTTGCTACTATGTCCTTTTTTGCAAAAGTACCATGTGCACAACAAAGTATTCTACCTTGCATTTAATAAATTGGCTATGGTACCTCACCCTTTTTCTTAGTCATTATGGGGCTTATGCCTCATCCTTTTCCTGGGTGGTTGAAGGACAGAACAGCAAAATGAGCATGCATCACCCAATGTATGAGTTCCACTCAAATTTCCGGAGAATTTCAACTAGTGTTTGGATTTAAGTTCCTCAAATGATGCAATCAATCACTCCTATGTAGGAAGTGGTATTTGTATCCTCACCAAGGCAATGCCTTTCTTGTCCTACATCTAAATAAGGCTTGTATGTGGAGCGTGGTAGGGATCAAGAGTATCCATATTTGCAACACATATTTTGCTAAGTCAAAAGAATAAGACTTAGGAGAAAACAAATCATACTTTTGATCATGATTTGTGCAAGTGTGATGGAATATTTGTGGAGTGGATTTGTATTTTGAGATGAATCCTATTTGTGTAGAGTCTCTTAATTGCAGGGATGAAATATGGCTACTTTTTTCTCTTTTTTTCTCATGCTTATGATGTAAGCATGCATTTTTATTTTTCTCTTTTTTTTTTGTAGCCATGTCTTCTACTCCCTTTTTATGCAATGAACGTGAAGAGGGTACTAAGCATGAAAGGCGTGGAGTTTCTCTTTTTATTGTGGAATGATGACATGAAGGAATTTTGCTATCTTCTAGTGTAGAAGGTAGCATGTGCCCGTGTAGTCTTGATCTTAAAAGTATGAAAAGATTATCACATAGGTATATACATGTTTGACCAAGCTCACTGTGAAGGTTTAACACTGGTTCCGAAAATGAACTAAGTGAACGCATATGTGTGCCCAAGACGTTCAACACACATACACGAGTGTATTCACAAAAGGATATATAGACAATTACCACAGAACAGGATTAATAAAGCACTTCTATTACAGAATTCAGAATATCATCGAATATAAGCTATAATGAATATAAATGAAAAGTTTGAACTAATGCAGCGGAAATAAACTAATTAAAGCAAACTAAGCAAATAGGGTATATGGCAGCTCCAGTCAACACCACAGGCAAGCTGACGGCAGACATGGCCTAGAACTCCGCATTATCATCGCTATACTCCCAATCCTGACCTGTAACTGTTGGTGGGGGAATTGCAAGGGTGAGTACATGTCGTACTCAGCAAGTGTGGAAAGTATGACATGTAGCTGATTCAAATGAAAAATATAATAGAGGCTAAGTGTCGAAAAGTGCATTAAAATAATTGAAAAGCAATATATTGTATGTATATGAAGTAAACCCATCATAAACCAAAATTATTAACATAGTATGAGTCCATATTCCATTACCATCATCCATATTCCATATTTCTCATTACCATTAACCACATACATTACCATAATTCATAATACCATCCCATAACCAGTCCCAAACCATAACCAGTACCAAAATCCCTCTAATCATGTAGGTCATCCAGGTGCTCTTAATCGGGATCACGACTATCATGATAGTTTTAATACTCTGTAGAGTTTGTATCGCTTTACCCACGTGTTTGTAATTTCATCACCCGTCGGCGACTAAATAAACCTCTTTTATGCCAAAACACTACCATAGGTGTAAGGCCAAGAGATCACAAAATAGCCTTTACAAAAAGACTACTAGTATGTATGGACCCACTGAGGATTCACCGGTGGCGATGTCTCCAACTGAGCACATCTTCAACCAAGGGCCCCCTCTTGTGCCATTCGGATCCCAGGGAGTCCCGCTTTAAATCCAAACCTAATCCGAATCCCCTTCCTAGTGCGCCAAATGATCCGCTCAATACCACCAATACCCTAATTAATCAGCTACGCCGCACCCATACTTGGCCTCGTGGTGGCACTGTTGTCCTGACATATTCTCGCATGAACTGGTCCTTAGATCCAAGGCAAGCAAAACCACCATAACATCCAACCCATCCACATACCATGCTTGCTTAGATCACCAATCACTATATCATATTAACCAGTTCACGCTAACCATAATCTCACTAATCCATAATTAAATGGTATAGTTGTTTTCCTATACCAATTAATTAAGCAAAGCAAAAAGGTAAAAAGCCCTTCCCGACTCTCTACCATGTGTTCCAGGTGACAAGGGTGGTTAAACAAAGCTAGTAAACTTCCTATCATAGGAATTCCCATCAATTTGACACAAGCATGCAATTTTGGAAAATAAAACATTTATTGTCGAAACAGGATCAGTATGTTCAAGGACACTTGCTTGGCTCTTGGGCCTGGTTAGGGTCAAAGTCTTCATATTCCTGGTGCTGGAGGTCCTACGCATCACTCTCTAGTGTAAAACCTTCTATTCCGAGCGATAACCATGCAAAACACACAATTCAATCAAATAATGCTCATATAGTACTCAATATGGCATGACATGAATGATTAATGCAATTATGTGGTAAAACTTGTTAACGAGTTCCTATTAATGTTCACTAACTATTTCTAATAGTTTTAACAAGTTGGAACAGATTTGGGATTGATTCGAGTCAACTTGGAATTAATTCAGCACAATTCAGATTCAAAGGCTGGACAAGTCCGGTTTCAGGGGCCAGACTAGTCCGCCCTGGACAGACTGCAAACTAGGGTTTTATTGAACTATGAGAATTTGGAGAATTGGGATTGGATTGACGTGGGAAAAAGAAAGTAGAAGGTATACCACGTGTTTAGAACTCCAAAGATCAAGAATTCAAAATGGAACTTGGATCTTGACGATCTAGGGTTGATGATGAAGAGTTGAAGGTGAATTGGTGGTGAAGAATGCAAAGTCAATGAAGATCTTGATTACTTGATCCTCCTTCGTTTCCTTCTCTTCTTCTTCTTGCTCGGGATCTCCTTCTGATGGCGGCTCTCCACGAACTAGGTTTTGTTGTCTTTCAATTGAGGCAAAAGGATGTAAAGTCAAGAGGTGTGGTTGTTTATATAGAGGTGGAGGCCAGGGTTTGATGAATTTAGAGTTTGGGGTGGGTGGAGGCCGTGTAGGGGTCCCACATGGGCTCCACAGGGGTTAAGCATGACGTTCTTGGGCCCAATTAAGGTAAATACCCAATAACAAATCGTGGAGAAAAAGATTGAATCCGAGTCGGGCACAACGGACAAGTCTGCTAAGGGGACCAGACTAGTCTAATGTTGGACAGATACGAAAACAGGTAAGTCCAGTCGGAGGTCCGGACAAGTCCAGTCTTGTCTAGAGAGAAAAACGGACAAGTCCGGCATGGATCGGACAAGTCCGGAGATTTGGTAACCTATTCAAAAACCGGACCAAATATCGGACTAGTCCGCACGAAAACAGACATGTTCGAGCGAGGTCAGAGAGAAATCGGACTAGTCCGCACTTTCCAAAATTCTTAAGTGCGGTTTTGCTCTAATTCATTTTTAATTTATTTATTTTTTATGTTGCTTAATGTTAAAAATGTATATGAACTTATGCAATTCATCATGCATGAAAATGTGGGTGTTACAAACCTACCCCCCTTAAATTGAATCTCGCCCTCAAGATTCGACACAGAAGAGAAAAGATAGGGAAAATCCTTCTTGAGATCATCCTCCAACTCCCAAGTTGCTTCCAATTCTGTATGATGCTTCTATTGCACTTTACACCATCTAATAATCGTGTCCTTGTGACCCTCTCCTTGGTTTCCAAGATCTTGACCGGTTGCTCGATATAAGTCAAATTTGCCTCTAGTTCTAATTCTTCCATTGGCACTTGTTCTTCCGGTACCCTTAAACACTTTTTGAGCTGGGAAATATGAAATACATCACGAACATCCGATAGATGTATTGGCATCTCCAACTTATATGCCACTTCTCCTCTTTTGTCCAAAATCTTGAATGGCCCAATGTATCGAGGTGCTAGCTTGCCTCTTATGTTAAACCTCATGTGACCTCTACTTGGTGACACCTTGAGGTAAACAAAATCTCGTATTTCGAAGGCTAGTTTCCTTCTCCTATTGTCTGCATAGCCTTTTTTCTCTTGATTGAGCAGGCCTCCAGTTTTCACGAATAATCTGAACTTGTTTCTTAGCTTCTTGCAACATACCAGGTCCAAACACATGATTCTCTTCTGTCTCATTCTAGAACAAGGGTGTCCTACACTTCCTCCCGTAGAATGTTTCAAAAGGTGACATCTTCAAGCTTGCTTGATAACTGTGGTTATATGAGAATTCCGCATATAGCAAGCTCTTGTCCCAACTTCTTCAATGCTTCAAAGCACAAGCTCTTAACATATCTTCTAAAATCTGATTGGTCCTCTCGGTTTGTCCACTCGTTTGAGGATGATATGTTGTGTTCATCCCGGAACCTAGAGGTAAATTGAGAACCTCTATCTGATACTATCTTCTTTGGTACTCCATGTCAACACACAATGTGCTCCATATACAGCTCTGCTAGCTTCGCGGTGGTATAGGTGGTCTTGACGGGAATAAAGTGAGCTGACTTGGTCAAACGATCCACAATTACCCAAATTGAGTCATGACTGGACTAGGTATGCGGTAAACCAACTATAAAGTCCATTCCAATTTCTTCCCACTTCCATTCTCAAATCTTCAATGGCTGCAAAAATCCGGCTGGTCTTTGATGTTCCGCCTTGACTCGTTAACACACATCACACAATGCTACATATTTAGCTATATCCTTTTTCATGTTGGCCCACCAATAACATGTCTTCAAATCCTTGTACATCTTTGTACAATCGGAATGAATTGAGTATGGTGAGTCATGTGCCTCTTTTAATATTGTCTCCCGAATATGCTTCAGATTAGGCATGACAATCCACTTTCCAAGCCATAAAGTACCATGGTCATCCTCATCAAACCTGAATTCCCTTCCATCCTGGGTCCTTTCTTTAATCTCCTAAATTTCCTCATCCTTTGTTTGACCCTCTCGGGTTTCTTGCTCCAAGGTCGGATTTAACTCCATTATTCCCATCTCATTTACAAATACGAGATTCAACCGTTCAAACTCCTTACATAACTCAGATGGCAATTCTTGAACCATGAGTTGGTGGCTTACTCCTTTCCTACTCAAGGCATCGGCCACTACATTAGCCTTCCCCGGGTGATAGTTGATTCTCACATCATAATCCTTGATGAGCTCCAACCATCTTCGTTGCCTCAAATTCAGGTCTGTTTGTGTGAAAATATACTTGAGGCTCTTATGATCCATATAAATTTCACACCAATTTCCAAGGATATAGTGTCTCCAAATCTTTAATGCGTGTACAATGGCTGCAAGTTCCAAATCATGCGTAGGATAATTCTGCTCATGTTTCTTCAATTGTCTCGATGCATATGCAACCACTTGACCTTCTTGCATCAATACGCATCCAAGTCCTTGTCTTGATGCATCGCAATAAATAGCAAAACTCTTGCTCACGTCCGACAATATCAAAATTGGGGCTGTTGTTAACCTTCTCTTCAGCTCCTCAAAACTTTCTTGACAAGCTTGAGTCCATTGGAATGCCTTCCCCTTCATTAACAGCTCCATCATGGGCTTGGCTATCTTGGAAAAGTCCTTGAGAATTGACTGTAATATCCAGCCATTCCGAGAAAACTCCAGATTTTCTTTACGTTTTGCTGGGGTTCCCATTTCAACACATCTCTCACTTTTCCTGGGTCAACTGATACTCCTTCTCCTGAGATGATATGACCCAAAAACGACACTTCTTTCAACCAAAACTAGCACTTGCTGAACTTGGCGTACAATTGGTGCTCCCTCAATTTTTGCAATGTGAGCGTCAAGTGTTCCTCATGTTCCTCCCCGCTTCTCAAGTAGATCATAATGTCATCAATGAACACTACAACAAACTTATCCAAGTACTCCATGAAGACCTTATTCATGAGGTACATAAAGTAGGCAGGTGCATTTGTCAATCCAAAGGACATCACAGTGTACTCATAGGATCCATACCGTGTCCGAAAAGCTGTCTTGGGTATGTCCGATGGCCTAATCTTCATTTGAAAGTATCCCGACCTCAAATCAATCTTGGAGAATGTAACACCCTCATTTTCATCCATCATGCGTTGCATACCTTCTAATACATGTTTAACATTAACCACCATAAAAAGGAACAAGATTAAAATGAATTAGAATCAAAATCGCACTTAAGAATTCTGGGAAGCGCGGACTAGTCCGATTTTGGAGCGAACTAGTCCGATTTCTTTATGACCTCGCTCGGACTTTCCTGTTTTCCTGCATACTAGTTTGTTTTTCCCTCTGGATACTTTCGTACTTGTCTGGTCCTGTGCGAACTAGTCTGGTGTTCCAAAACCCTTGGAAAATTCGCTAAGTCCCTGGACTTGTCCTGCCTAGTCCGGTGTTCCAGTGGACTTGTCCGTTTATCCCTCTAACTAAAGTCGGACTTGTCTGATTTTTTGTCACACTTGTCTGTTTTTCCCCTCTGGATATGTTCAAACTTGTCTGATGTCTAGTCCGGACTTGTCCGATATCGCTCTGACCAACTTCGGACTAGTTCGGCCCTTTTCAGACTTGTTTGATAAATCGCGACTCCGAGTTGACTTTTGTTTCACGACTTGTTTCTTGGGGTTTATGTTAAGTGGGCTTAGGGACGTCGTGCCTAACTCTTTTAGAGCCCATGTGGGACTCTAAACTAGCCCCTACTGACCCCCAAACTTGAAATCCATCTAACCCTAGCCCCCACCTCTATATAAACAACCCCACCCCTTGGCTTGACATCTATTTGCCACTTTTCCACCAAACCCAAACCCTAGCTTGTGAATAGCCACCACCAAGGAGGGAGAAGGAGATCTAGAGCAAGAAGAAGAAGAGGAGGAAACAAAAGAGGATCAAGATCTCCATCAACTTCGCGTTCTTCGTCAACAAATCACCATCAAGTTCTTCATCAACCCTAGATCGTCAAGATCCAAGTGTTGCCTCCAAGATCCTTGATTTTTTGGAGTCTTGAACACCTGGTATACCTTCTATTCTCTTTTCCTTACATTAATTCAACCCCAAATCTCCAAATTCACGTCGATCTAGAAAACCCTAATATGTTGTTCTCGCGCAGTGCGGACTTGTCAGGTCCCTAGCGGACTAGTCCGATTTTCCTGGTTAAATTGTGTCAAATTAATTCTAAAATTAGATCTAATCAACTCCAAACCTGTATAAACTTGTTAAAAGCTATTAGAACTAGTTAGTGATCATTAAAAGCAACTCATTAACAAGTTCCACTTTGCATTTGCATTAATCATGCATGTCATATCATATTGAGTAATATTTGTGCATCTATTGATTGTAATTCTTGTCTTGTATGTTATTGTGCTGATTAGACGAATTTGCGCTAGAGAGTGCCGCGGAGGATCTACAGCACCAAGAGTTTGAAGGCTTTGACCCGAACCAATCCCAAGAGCAAGGCAAGTGTCCTTGAAGCATATTGATCCTGTTTTTAAAATAAATGTTTTGTTTGCAAATCTGCATGCTTGTTTCAATTTTGATGGGAATACTATGATAGGAAGTTTACTAGATTTGTTGACCACCCTTGTCACCTGGAAAAATATGGTAGAGAGTCGGGAAGGGCTTTTTACCTTTTTGCTTCGCTTAATTAACTGGGATGGGAAAACAACACTACACATTTAATTATGCATTAATGATATTATGGTTAATATGAACTGGTTAATATAATGTGGTAATGGGTGATCTAAGCAAGTGTGGTATGTGGATGGGTTGGATGTCATGGTGGTTTGCTTGCTTTAGATTTAAGGACCGGTTCATGCGAGAATATGCCAGGACTACAGTGCCACCACGAGGCCAAGTATGGGTGCGGCGTAGCTGATTAATTAGGGCTTTGCCAGTGCTATTTGGACCATTAGGGATGCTCGGGGAAGGGGTAGTCAGATTGGGTTTGTTGATGATTGGTGGGACTACCCTGGGATCCGAATGGCTCAAGAGGGGGCCCTTGGTTGAAGATGTGCTCAGTTGGAGGCATCGACACCGGTGAAACCTCAGTGAGGTCTAAATAGGCTATTAATCCTTTTGTAAAGGCTATTTTGTGATCTCTTGGCCATACACCAAAGAAGGTGTAATTGGCATAAGGGAGGTTCTTTAGTCGCCGACAGGTGATGAAATCATAAACATGTGGGTAAAGTGGTACAAACTCTGCAGAGTCTAATAAAACTATCATGATAGCCATACTCCCGGTTATGAGCGCCTGGATGACCTACATGATTAGACGGAACTTGGAATTTGGGATGGTTATGGTTTGGTACTGGTTATGGGATGGTAATATGGTTATGGCTGGTTATGGATTAATTCTGATATTGATTATGGTTATTGGTAATGAGAAATCTGGAATATGGATGATGGTATTGAAATATGGACTGGAACTATGATACTAATTATGGATTATGATGGGTTTACTTCACATACATACAATATATTGCTTTTCAAATGTTTTAATGTACTTTTCAGCACTTAGCCATTATTATATTCATCATTTGAATCAGCTACATGTCATACTTTCCACACTTGCTCAGTACGACATGTACTCACCCTTGCGATTCCCCCACCAACAGTTGCTGGTCAGGATTGGGAGTATAACGATGATAATGCGAAGTTCTAGACTGTGTCTGCCATCAGCTTTGCCTGTGGTGTTGATTGGAGCTTTGCAATCCCATTTGCTTAGTTTGCTTAGTGGCGTATTTAGTTTATTTCCACTGCATTAGTCGAACTTGTCATTAATATTCATTAGAGCTTGTATTCGAGGATATTATGAATTGTGTAATAAAATTTGGTTAATTAATTTTGTTCTATGGTAATTTTCTGCATACTCTTTTGTGAATGAACTCGTGTATGTGTGTTGAACATCCTAGGCACACATATGCATTCACTTGGTTCATTCTCGGAACTGGGTGTCATAGAGAAGACACAAGCACTCTTCATCTGATCAAACAAATCCTCGATGTGGGGGCAAAGTATACTTGTTCTTGATGGTCACCTCATTAAGAGCTCGGTAATCCACACACATCCTTTGGGATCCATCCTTCTTGTCCACGGAAAGAACGGGCACTCCCAAAGGTGAGGAGCTGGGGAGAATAAAACCCTTCTCTAGTTGCTCTTGAATCTGCTTCTTGAGCTCCGCTAACTCCTTAGGAGGCATCCTATATGGCCTCTTAGCTATAGGTGCAGTTTCAGGTATTAAATCAATAACAAACTCAATGTCGTGATCAGGTGGCATACCTGGCAACTCATCCGGAAACACATCCAAGAATTCACACAGCACAAGAATCTCCTCAATTGTGGCATCATCCATGTGATTCAGCTCCAATTGCTTTGGTGCATGTTAAGATGCTTCAAATTCTATGATGATCCCTTCCTCATTGGTCAACTTCACCGTCTTCGTGGCAAACTCAATAACTTCATTGTGCTTCCTCAACCAGTCCATACTAAGTATAATGTCCAATCCTTGAGAATCTAAAACAATGAGGTTGGCGAAGAAGTCTACCCCCCTTATTCTAAGGCTTACTTTTGGACATACTATATTTGTCTTCATCTCTCCTCCAGGAGACTTAACCAATAGAGTAAACTTCATATGAGAGATAGGCAAACTATACTTGGCAACATATTTTGATGCGATGAATGAATCTGATGCTCTAGAATCAAATAACATAGTCGCTGGGTTGGAGTTTGCGAGAAACATATCAATGACCACGTCATCCTCTTGTTGAGCTTCCTCCATTGAGACATGGTTCACATTCCCTCGAGCAAAATTCTACTGTCCACGGTTCCCTTGTGGTTGTCCTCCATTGGGTCTTGGGTTTTGTCTTTGAGCATTGTTTCCTTGACCAAGGCCTGACTTAGAACATTGATGTGCAAAGTGTTCTACTTCTCCACATGTATAGCACTTCCTAACCGCACCAGAATTATTGGGACCATCTTGGTTTTGAACGTTTGCACCAGGAAAGTTGGCACGAGGTGCAAAAGGCATTGGAGGCCTAGGTGCTTACATGACAAGGCGTTGCTGCACAAACTGAGTTGAGCACGGTGCATATTCAGGGCGTTGAACAGGCGCAGAAAAGCTGTAATAAGGTGCATTGGGTGGCGCATAGTGAGGGCGCACATTACTTCCTTGTTGCTATCCTTGATATGGCGCCTTCCTCTTGTTGTCTTGCTCCATCTCACGGACCTTGTCCTCCACAACAATTGCCTTGTCCACAAGCTTCTAGAAGTTGGCATAATCACAATTCAGCAATTGTACATGGATCTCATTGTTCAAACCCCTCATGAACAAGTATTGCTTCTGGCTGTCCCGGCTCACATCCTCAGGCGCATACCTTGAGAGTTAAGTGAACTTGTTGAGGTATTCACCCACACTCAATCTTCCTTGCCTCATGTTCTCAAATTCTTGCCTCTTCGAGATCATAACGCCTTCCGGCACATAATGACAATGGAAGCTCTGCTTGAATTCAGCCCAAGTAATCCTCTCTTGGTTCTCATGGGCGTTGCATAGCGAATCCACCAATCGGCAGCTGCTCCAATAAGTTGATGAGACATGAACAACACCTTCTCCCGGTCACTGCATTTGACTATTGCAAGTTTCTTCTCCACAGACTTGAGCCAATCATCAGCATCCATAGGGTCAGCAGCTTGAGCAAAGGTCGGTGGTCTGGTCCTCATGAACTCTCCCAATCGGTTATGAGAAGGTGGGGGTGGCGGTGGAGGCTTGTGGGGCTGATTGTTGTTGTTGCCAGCCTGCAGCTATCCCATAGTCTGTATCATGGTGTGCATGAGCTGGTTTTAAATGACCAATAGCTACTCAATATTGATAGCTCACTGGACAGGTCCTTGTCCATTGTTGTTCTGAGGTGCTCCATTATTCTCCTCCTCATCATTGCCATCCCTCTGGTTGCGACTCCTCACCATATGAAGAAAAGCATAAGATAAGAATTTAGAAAAACTTCCCCAACTTTATGCATCAAGGGATATGAAACTAAACAACTATCTATACAAGACTACATGGACATGGCAATGCTAAAGCATCCCAAAATCCTCTACTAAGCACACAAGCAACAAAACATAGCGAACAACACACCAAGTAAAAACACATCGATTCCTGAGTGCTCCTATGTGCTCTAAAGTGTCCATTCTATCTAGGTTGCGTCCTATGATGAACCTGTGGCTCTGATATCAATTTGTGACACCCAGTTTCGAAAATGAACCAAGTGAACGCATATGTGTACCCAGGACGTTCAACACACATACACGAGTGCATTCACAAAAGGATATACAGAAAATTACCACTAAACAGGGTTAATTAAGCACTTTTATTATAGAATTTAGAATATCCTCGAATACAAGCTCTAATGAATATAAATGACAAGTTTGAACTAATGCAGCGGAAATAAACTAATTAAAGCAAACTAAGCAAATAGGGTATATGGCAGCTCCAATCAACACCACAGGCAAGCTGACGGCAGACACGACCTAGAACTCCGCATTATCACCGCTATACTCCAAATGCGGACTTGCAACTGTTGGTGGGGGAATTGCAAGGGTGAGTACATGTCGTACTCAGCAAGTGTGGAAAGTCTGATATGTAGCTGATTCAAATGACGTATATAATAAAGGCTAAGTGTTGAAAAGTACATTGAAACAATTGAAAAGCAATATATTGTATGTATATGAAGTAAACTCATCGTAAACCACAATTATTAACATAGTACGAGTCCATATTCCATTACCATCATCCATATTGCAGATTTCTCATTAGAATTAACCACATCCATTACCTTAATCCATAATACCATCCCATAACCAGTTCCAAACCATAACCAGTACCAAAATCCCTCTAATAATGTAGGTCATCTAGGTGCTCTTAACCGGGAGCACAGCTATCATTGTAGTTTTAATACTCTGCAAAGTTTGTACCGCTTTACCCACGTGTTTGTGATTTCATCACCCGTCGACGACTAAAGAAACCTCTTTTATGCCAAAACAATACCATAGGTGTAAGACCAAGAGATCACAAAATAGCCTTTACGAAGGGACTACTAGTATGTACGGACCCACTGAGGTTTCACCGGTGGCGATGTATCCAATTGAGCAAATCTTCAACCAAAGGCCCCCTCTTGTGCCATTCGGATCCCAGGGAGTCCCGCCTCAAATCCAAACCACATCCGACTCCCGTTCCCCATACTTGGCCTCGTGGTGGCACTGTTGTCCTGGCATATTCTCGCATGAACCGGTCCTTAGATCCAAGGCAAGCAAAACCACCATAACATACAACCCATACACATACCATGCTTACTTATATCACCCATCACTATATCATATTAACCAGTTCACGTTAACCATAATGTCACTAGTGCATAATTAAATGGTACAGTTGTTTTCCCATTCCAATTAATTAAGGGAAGTAAAAAGGTAAAGAGCCCTTCCCGACTCTCTACCATGTATTCCAGGTGAAAAGGGTGGTTAAACAAAGCTACTAAACTTCCTATCATAGGAATTCCCATCAATTTGACACAAGCATGCAGTTTTGGAAAACAAAACATTTATTGTCGAAACAGGATCAATATGTTCAATGACACTTACCTTGCTCTTGGGCTTGGTTAGGGTCAAATTCTTCAAACTCCTGGTGCTGGAGGTCCTTCGCAGCACTCTCTAGTGCAAAACCTTCTATTTCGAGCAACAACCATTCAAAACACACAATTCAATCAAATAATGCTCATATAGTACTCAATATGACATGACATGCATGATTAATGCAATTATGTGGTAAAACTTGTTAATGAGTTGCTATTAATGTTCACTAATTGGTTCTAATAGTTTTTAACAAGTTTGAACAGATTTGGGATTGATTCGAGTCAATTTGGAATTAATTCAGCACAATTCAGATTCAGAGGCTGGACAAGTCCAGTTTCAGGGGCCGGACTAGTCCGCCCTGGACAAACTGCAAATTAGGGTTTTCTTGATCTACGAGAATTTTGAGAATTGGGGTTGGATTGACATGGGAAAGATAAAGTAGAAGGTATGCCACGTGTTTAGAACTCCAAAGATCAAGATTTGAAGATGGAACTTGGATCTTGACGATCTATTGTTGATGGTGAAGAGTTGAAGGTGAATTAGCGATGCAGAATGCAAAGTCGATGAAGATCTTGATTACTTGATCCTCTTTTGTTTCCTCCTCTTCTTCTTCTTGCACGGGATCTCCTTCTCCCTCCTTGATGGCGGCTCTCCACGAACTAGGGTTTGTGGTCTTTCAATTGAGGCAAACGGATGTAAAGTCAAGAGGTGAGGTTGGTTATAAAGAGGTGGAGGCTAGGGTTTGATAGATTTCGAGTTTGGGGTGGGTGGAGGCCGTGTAGGGGTCCAACATGGGTTAAGAATGACGTTCTTGGGCCTAATTAAGGTAAATACCCAATAGAAAATCGTGGAGGAAAAGATTGAATTCAAGTCAGGCACAATGGACAAGTACACTGAGGGGACCAGACAGGTTCGATGTTGGACAGAGACAAAAACGGGTAAGTCTGGTAGGAGGTCCGAACAAGTCCGATCTTGTCCAGAGCAAAACGGACAAGTCCAGCATGGATCTGACAAGTCCAGGGATTTGGTAACTTATTCTAAACGGAACCAAATATCAGACTAGTCCGCACAAAAATGGACATGTCCGAGCGAGGTCAAAGAGAAATCAGATTAGTCCGCACCGAAAACGGACTAGTCCGCACTTCCCAGAATTCTTAAGTGTGGTTTTGCTCTAATTCATTTTTAACTTGGTCCTTTTTATGTTGCTTAATGTTAAACATGTATATGAACTTATGCCATGCATGATCATGAAAATGAGGATGTTACATAAGGCAAATAGCATATTGTAACACCCTCATTTTCATGCATAATGCATTGCATACATCCTCATACATGTTTAACATAAGCCATGTGAAAAGGAACAAGATTAAAATGAATTTAGGCTTAATCTGGATGTTCAGTTTGTCAGAGTGCGGACTTGTCCGGTTTGAACCCCGAACTAGTCCGATATTCTCTTTAGAAGTGCGGACTAGTACTTTATCACCACGGACTAGTCCTATCAGCCTTACTGGACCAAAACGGACTAGTTCTTTATGACACCGGACTAGTCTGGTCAGCCTTTCTGTAACATTTCAGACTTGTCTGAAAACACCTTATTTAGTCTGATCCAACCCTAGACTTGTTCAGTATCAACACCGGTCTAGTCTGAAGTCCCTTACTGTACGAAAACGGACTTGTGTGGTCCCTAATGCGGACTAGTCCGGCCTTTGGAAATCAACTCGAATTCTTTTATTTCTCCACGATTTATTTTTGGGTAATTGCCTAATTTGGGCCCAAGAACTCTGTGCCCAACCTCAAAGTAGCCCAAGAGGACCCCACCTCGGCCCCTACTCGTTCCCCACCGAATTCTACTTGGAATTCACCCCAAAACCCTAAATCCCCACCTCTATATAAACAACCCAATACCCCATACCTCTCCACCCCAATTGAAAACCCTTGCTGCCACTTTCGCATTGTGTCATCGTCAAGATCAAGTTCAGAGGCAAGGAGCAGGGGAGACACACGACGAGGGATCAGTCAAGATCAATCTTCATCGACTTTTAAATGAATTGACATTCTTCATCCAAGTTCTTCATCAACTCATCTCCATCAAGCCCTAATTGCAAAGATCCAAAGTCTCACGTCAAAACTATGATCTTTGGATCTCTAAACATGTGGTATACTATCTACATTCAAGTTCTCATGCCAATTCAACCCCAATTCTCGTAGATCAAGAAAACTCTGAAATCCAGTTCTATCCAGGGTGGACTAGTCCGGCCCCTGAAAACGGACTAGTCCGGTATCTGAATATGGAATGTGCTGAATTAATTCCAAATCAACTCAATTCAATTCTATACTTATTTAAACTTGTTGAAACCTATTAGAACTAGTTAGTAAACATTAATAGCAACTCATTAAGAAGTTTTAACTCACAGTTGCATTAATCATGCATATCATAGCATATTGAGTACTATATGAGCATTATTTGATTGAATTGTGTGTTTTGCATGTTTGTCACTGAGAATAGAAGGAATTGTTGTAGAGAGTGCTTCCGAGGACCTGCAGAACCAGAACTATAAAGCTTTTGATCCAAACCAAGCTCAAGAGCAGGGCAAGTGCCCTTGACCATATTGATCTTGTTTTAAAGGTTTTGTTTGCAAAATTGCATGCTTGTGTGGAAATTGATGGAAAAACAAAATTGTAGGAGTTTACTAGTTTTGTATGACCACCCTTGTCACTTGAACACAATGAAGAGAGTCGGGAAGGGTATTTTGCACTTTTTCTTCGTAATACTAAATTGGGTTCGGGAAACAATCAAATGGCTTAATTGTGAACTATTGAACATGTGAATGATGAGAATTGATATTACTGACCCTTTAGAAACATGGTGCCTAGGGATCTAAGCAAGTTGGTAACGTGGAATGGGTTGGACTGTTTTGGTGGTTTTGCTTGCTTTAGATCTAAGAACCAGTTCGTGGAGCGACCATCCAGGATTTAGAGTGCCACCACAGGGCCAAGTATGGGTGTGGCTTAGCTGACTAATTAGTGAATTGCCAGTACTGTTTGGACCATTAAGAATGCTCGGGGAAGGGGTAGCCAGATTGGGTTTGTAGAGATTGGTGGGACTACCCTGGGATCCGGATGGCTCAAGAGGGGCCCTTTGTTGGATGTGCTCAGTTGGAGACATTACCACCGGTGAAACCTCAGTGGGGTCTAAATAGGATAGTAATCACTTTGTAAAGGCTATTTTGTGATCTCTTGGCCACACACCTAAGGAAGTGTGAGACGACATAATTGAGATTCCCTAGTCATCGAAAGATGATGAAATCATGAACTTGTGGGTAAAGTGGTACAACCTCTGCAGAGTGTGTCTAAAACTATCATGATAGGCGTGCTCCCAGTCATGAGCAACCTGGACCCTCACATTATTAGTTTAGTGACTTTAATATAGTTTAATGGCTGGTATTGAATTGGGAGTTGGTAATGGATAATTAATTGGCTTTGGTATATGAAATTGATGAAAATGAGACAAATGAGCAGTTATGAGTTGAATATGGTTTATTATTGCTGGAATTGGTTATTTAAGCTGAAATTGAGGATATTTGGTTTATTTTGGGAAGGACCTCACTTAATAATGATATAATTGCATTTTCAACTATGTTGAATGTACTTTTATGCAATTAACCCAATTTATTATCATTCCTTGTATAAGCTACATGTCATACTTTCCCACACTTGCTAAGTATGACATGTTCTCACCCTTGCTATTCCCCCAAAAAATTCAGGTGCAGGCAACCAGGTGGAGTACCAGGAGGTCTTTGAGGAGTTCTAGGTGTGTGTGTGTGTTACCATCAAACCTGCCTGTGGAGTTTGAAGTCATTAGAGTTTAGTTTTTCTGCTGCAGTTCCATTAGAGTCAGGTTTGACAAGATGTTTAAAACACATACACAAGTGATTCACACAATACCTAGGTAGAATGGACACAACAAAACCCTTAGGGCTTTTGTCGAAGTGTGGAATACGACACTTCCCCCAGACCCGCTGAAAAGCATCCCGCGGAGGTTCTTTTGTGGTTAGGGGACACAAGATCAATATTAAGATGGTGACCTCAGAGATTTACGTGGTTCGGGCCGCCTGAGCGTAACACCCTACTCCATGGGGTTTGTGTGATTGTATTGAGCGAGTTAGTTCGCTAAGGTCTGGTTATGATCGCCCCCCCCCCCCCCCCCCCCCATGTTCGTGTGGTGCAGCCCTTTTATAGTTCTAAGGGCTGACCGTTACAAAACTGGCCTAGCCCGACATGTGGCTCTGGTGTGCTTAATGACCTAATACACTGTCTAAAGAGTATTAAGTACAATTAATAGTGAGGTAATGTGCCTTCATGGCAGCATTACCCCTATTAACGATGAGCTGATCGTGTGTTATTAATACGATATTAATAACACATTATCAGACCTTGTAACTGCCGCTTTAACCATCCTTGAATGTCAGTAACGGTCTTGATCAGCTTGTATTCCCTGTTGGTGACGAAGGTTCGGAGGTTCCACACGTGGCAGATCCGGAGCTTTCCCTTGTGGGAGGGTAGGTCCGGGATTACCATACACGTGTCAGTACCAGAGCTCCTCTCTGTCGGGGGCTACTTCTGGGGCCGTTGTACACAGGCAATAGTCGGAGCTTCCCTCGGTCGGGAGTTTGGTTCCGGGCTTATTAAACACGTGTTAACACAAGAGGCAGCCATATGAGAGGAGCAGGTCTGGTGCAACGTGACATGTGGGACCTGCGAGGTCTTTCATCTCTGATGGGTACAATTTTCTTGCGCTTGTTGCGGTATCATGGGGTACCCGGTACATAAGGTACCGATAGTGGCCCTCGGGCCCACCTCTGGGAGAAACCCCTTGGGTTAAGTTGTTCTGCCAGAGGTGGGGCCATTCTCGATTCCCACGCTTTGATTTCCAAAAAATCCTCTGATGTTCCAATATAGTAGCGGTTTTGGGGCGAGCCTTCGACGCGTGGCTCGTCATGAATACGGCGGATGAGATCTTTGAGTGCGGATCTCATGCAATTGAAGGTCGCCATTTCCCAATACAAAAACTGTATCGGTTCCGCGCGCCCTGTCAGAGCGCCGACTTTGGGTTTCCCGCTGCTCATCATGGCAATGGTTGTCCTTGGGTAAGGACCTCGATCTCTTCGTCGGGGTGGCCCCAGGTCCACACGTCATTGCTGGGGTGGATTTTTGAAAAGTGATCTTGATATCATTGCGGTTTCCATCCAAGCGTCGTAGAGGCTTACTTAAGAAGAAAAGTGCGCACAGGTTGAAGACTCTTTACGTCTTTGATCATCTTTGCGCTCAGAGCCTCTCAACCTCTGCCTAACTTTCCATCCTTTGCTCCACTTTGCCGCGATGGAGTTGGGTCTCTGCAAGAGCCATCTCAAGAGCAACGACGATCTGAAGAAGGTCCGGACCTACATTGGGTGGTCCAGCGACTCCTTCAACCATCTGGTCCGCGCCGGCAAGCTCCCGTTCAAGAAGAAGCGCGGTAGCGACATGGTGTATTTCTCTGCGTGCGCCGTGGTGGGGCTAATCCCACCTTTCTCAACTTTCCTCTTGATGCTGTTAAACTTCTATGGTCTGCAGTTGTACCACCTTGGCCCCCATTCTATTCTTCTTGTGTCAACATTTGTCCACTTCTGCGAGATGTGGGTGGGCATTCCCCCCTGCGTCGAGCTTTTCCGTACCTTCTTCACAATCCACACCACCAGCAAGAGTTCCAATTATCTTGGCTTCTACTATTTTGTGAAGCCTAAGAAATGCCCCTACGAATACTTGAGGTTGTTTCCTTCCGGCAAGTGGGACGACTGGAAGAAGGATTGGATTATCGTCACGGCAGAGGAGCACGAGAAGTTGGAGCTGCCTGAAGGTCTTCCCAATGTTGACACTAACGCATGGAGTGTGGTTCCGGTGCTGTCAAAGGCCTTCAACCCTGCCTTGACCAGGATCCGCGAATGTGTGGAAGGAGGGGTGACCCCCCAGATGGTCTTCTGCAACTTTCTGGTCTACAGGTGGGCTCCACAAAAGAAAAGTGAGAAGCTTGCTTGGGCCATCAACAGCGTGATGGATGATGACCGGATTGAAACCGGTCTGAGGTCCAATTTGGATGGCGCGGCTTTGGAGCTTCATCTCAAGAAGTTCCAACATGGCATTGACGTCAAGGGTGACGACTTAACTCCGCCGGCGGCTTTCCTCCCTCTGAACATGGAGGCGGACTTCAGCAGGAAGCTCCTGAGGAGCATGCCGATGCTTGACGACCTCGGTGAGGTAGAGAGGCATCCGACCACTAGATTGGTGATCCCCGGAGCTTCCGAGGGTGCTCCTGCTTCCGCCTCGAGCCAAAGAGATGAAGTCATAGGCAAGGGCAAAGAGTTGGATGAGCCCTCCAGCCGAAAGAGGAAGTTGAAGCACTCTGACGGGAGGTCCGTCAGACCTGCTCCTTCCACAACAGCTCCTTCTCCCCGGTGGGGGAGGTCTTCTGCAACAACCCCAGCTCCAGCGCAAGGGCCTTCAAGAGGCATAAGCTCTGGGCAGGCAACCCTGACCGTAGAGCCGGCTAGAAGTTCCAGACCCAGTAGTTCTTCCCATCGAAGGGAAGCTCCGGCCAAAAGAACTCCGGCGGCTGCAAGTATTCCCCAACCAAGGTCCGAAGCAGTTGTCTCACCAAATTTGGTGGGCTCTAGCTCCGGACCTCAAAAGAAGAGGTTCAGAGGCGACTGGGGTGGTAGCATCTCGGGTTAAGCATTGATTGCTTACTCTGAAATGCTAGTCTTGCTTTTGATGTGTTCTTAATTTTCTTTTCCTTTTACTTCCAGGGTGTCGAAGAAAGGATCCGGAGCTTCAGCGCCTATTGCAAGGGCTGAGGTTGTGCCTGTTGAAGTTCCGGCTTCGACTGTTGAGTTTTCTCGCCATGCGGAGGCGGAAGTTGCGGCAGCTCTGGCGCCAGCTGTCGTGAATTTGGACTCGGGGTCCTCTCCCGAAGCTTCTGTGGTAGTGCCGGACCGCAGGAGGGAGGTGGAATATGTGCCCCTGGCGGCAAAGGAGGATGCTCTAGCACCGACGATGCCAGAAGTTTTGGCTTCTGAGCCGGAGACTGCCGAAGCCCTAGCTGTTGGGCCAGAGGTAGATGAAGCCCCGGCTATTGAGCCGGAGGTCACCCAGGCTCCGACCCTTATGCTGAAAATGGTTAAAGACCCGGCAGTTGAGCCGGAGGTAGTCAGAGATCCGGCAGCTGAGCCGGAGGTTGGTGGTCCGGCAGCTGTGCCGGAGGTGGGAGATCTAGTGGTTGTGCCGGAGGTGGTCGTCGTACCAGAACCTGAACCAGTGGCGGTCGAAGCCCCGGTTGAAGCTCCAGCTGCAGCTGCTCCAGAAGTGACGGTCCCGGAGGTACCTGGGCCAGAGTCAGAGCAGCCCGAAGAGGGGACGACTAGTCCCTCGACTTTGGAGCCATCGGCTGAGGGCCTAGAGACGACGCCTTCAACTGCTCCAGAGGTGGAAGTTCCCCCTGTGGGTTCTTCTGCTGCCGCTGAAGGGCTTCAGGAGAGCGGCCCTAGCACTGCAGGGGCACAGGAGACCACTGTTGTGGAGTGGGACCCGATTTTTGTGTCGGAGAACCCGCTCGAGCCTGCAGAAATGATCCCAGTAGGCCCGGAACCTATCCCTCTGGCGTTGTCCATAGACAACGCCTGCTCAAGCCTTCGACAGGTCCAGCTAGCCTTTGACCATGAGAGCAAGGCTTTGGAGGAGGAGCGCAACACCTTACGATGTTGGCGCAACAGACTCCATTTTGAGACCAAGCTTGCTCAGACAAGGCTGGCTAACCAGAAGGAGTGGATACAAGGGGAGAAGGACCGGTTAGAGTACTGGGACAAGTTAATGGAAGAGAAGGAGGCTGCTATCCGGGCGCTCGATGCTAATTCTAGGGAAATCCTGGAGCAA
The DNA here is from genome assembly GCA_036927565.1 of Tuctoria greenei. Lineage (NCBI taxonomy): Eukaryota > Viridiplantae > Streptophyta > Magnoliopsida > Poales > Poaceae > Tuctoria > Tuctoria greenei. The sequence continues at coordinate 27,654,308 of JAYESD010000004.1, read as the reverse complement.
GCCAAGGAGAGATGCGACGCTGCTGACGAGTGTTTCGAGAAACTCAATGAGTTAAATGAAACTCTCCTAAAGTGTCGGGGGGACCTGGAAGCGAGGGAAAAGAAACTCCTGGAGCAACAGGAGGATCTTGTGAAGAGGGAGGAGCAGGTCACCCAGAAGTTGACTCTGGGTGAACAAAATTTGGCAGGTCGCAGCAAAAAGCTGGATCTATGGGAGGAGGCAGAGAGGAAGAAGAACTGGAAGGTGGGGCAAGAGCTCTCAAAAAGAGAGTCTGAAATTACCGCTAAGGAGAAGAAAATAAAGGGCAAGGACAAAGACCTGGCGGAGAGGTGCAACCGCATTCACCTCCGGGAGACGGAGTTGGTTGACCAGGAGAAGCAAGTTGCTGAGGTCAAGCAGCAACATGCCAAGCTGGCTGAGCGACTTGCTCATGAAAGCTCAGAGCTTAGGGCCGCCCGGAGGTCACTGGAGGAGCTGCGGAGCTTGAAGTAGACCGAAGCTATTCAAGTGTGGGACTTCCTCGGACGAGCGAATGACACGCTGACACCGCTGGGTTTTAGCCCAGTACGCCTGGACAACCCGGAGCTGGATCTGGACCGAGCACTGGTGGCCCTCAATGGCGCTGGCGGCAAGCTTGATGCAATGGGTGACGTCATTGCGGATCAGTTGGAGACAGAGGGGAAAACTCTGGCTACAAACATCGCAGAGTATGTGCTGACGTGTTATGTAAGCCGAGATCCCCAATTCCCACTGGACCCGGTGCTCGAAGGTCCCGTTTCTGAAGAGGAAGACGCCGCCAAAGCTAGCGTCCAAGAGGTTGACCAAAAAGTAGCTTCGTTCTTCCGAAGGTCTTAGGTCTTCCAGTAGCTTGGACTTTTCTCCTTTTGTCCCTTGTAATCTCAATTTTGTAATCCAGTTCTTCTGATAAATGAAATCCTCCTTTTTGCCTTGAATTTCACTTTGTCTTCAATATATTATGCCGTGTCTTGTTGGCCCCCTGGTACATGTGTACAGTTTAGCTGTGTACATGTACCAAAAGTTATGACAGTATGTTGAAGTCTTCAATTTTGGAGCGTAGAAGACAGGCCCCCTTAAACGGTCGGATCTTGGTAGCTCCGGCGTCAACATATTGGGTGTTGACGGCGGACCTATCTTGGGAAATGTCGGAGCTTAGTAGTTCTGACTTCATCCACCATCGCTATAAATTTTTGCTTTTCCTGCACATTAAAGGCAAGAAAGAAAGTAAAATTCGTCCCCTTGTCTATAAATTGGTTGTGGCTTATTGTTCTTATTTGAACTTTAGATCCGAAGAAACTCAACATGATAACAAGCGTTTTGATAGAATCTTCCTAGATCCACATGCCTTTTTAGTACTCACCCTACTGAGGCCTGCCAGGGTGTAGGTAGAGTGGCGTACTTAGGGTGCAGGACCAGGCTAAGTCGATAGCACACTCCAGACCTATGTTGGCTTGGCGTTCAGGCAAGTAGACTATGTGGCGGTGTTAAGATCCAAAAAGACTATAAATGAGGCTTGTAATGCATGTGAATTAATTGGAACAAAACCCAAAAAGATTTGCACAACTTCATTATAGAAAGTGGGATAAAAACAATTTGATATATTGAGCCATGAACAAAAAGTAAATGCACGTGGAGTCTGTCTTCACACAACAATGCCTTCATTACAGGTCCGGATTACAGGGGAGACAAGGACACACTTAGGGTGCTGGACCAAGCTAAATGTGCTATACATCTTGTGCTAACCCAGAGCAAGTAGTTACACTTTTTAGTGTTGTGACTATTTCAAGTGTTACTTGAACTTCCTGGACCCTTCCGGAGGGGTCCGGATGTTCTCCAGGAGGACTTGCTCGACTCTGTATAATGATTCTACAACATGAATCGTGTGTAATTACAGACTCACCTCCGTGATTCTAAGCATAAAACATACGGAGGTGCTCGATGTTCTAAGGATTAGGAAGCGGGGTCCCATCCTTTGTTGCCAAACAAACGCACCCTGGTCTCGATACTTTGATTACTCGGAAGGGACCCTCCCAACTGGGGGAAAGTTTGTTCATCCCTTCGAGAGTTAGTATCTTCCAAAGCACCAAGTCGCCTTCTTCAAGCTGACGGTCACGCACATGCCTTTGATGGTAGCGTCGGAGCGCTTGGCGATAACGTGCATTCCGAACAACTGCTCGGCACCTTCCCTCATCAATGAGGTCAAGGTCTTCACGCCGGAGCTGGTCCTGCGTGGCTTCGTCGAAGGTACGGACCCGGAGGGACCCCAAGGTAATCTCCGAAGGAAGGACTGCTTCAGCTCCGTATACCAAGAAGAATGGAGTCTCCCCAGTTGACCGATTAGGTGTTGTCCTATTTGCCCACAATGTGGATGGAAGCTCTTCGATCCATTTAGCTCCGTGCTTTTTCAAGCGCTCATATGAGCGTGTCTTGAGTCCTTTCAAGATTTCTGCATTTGCTCTCTCAGCTTGGCCATTGCTTGCTGGATGAGCTACTGATGCGTAGCTGAGTTGAATGCCCAGGTCTTTGCAGTATTCTTGAAATGCAGCACTTGTGAATTGAGTTCTGTTGTCAGTTATAACTTTCTTCGGAACTCCAAATCTGCATATAATGGACTTCAAGAATTTCATTGTTGATTGTTTGTTGATTGTTACTACAGGAGTTGCTTCCGGCCACTTAGTGAACTTGTCGATGGAGACATATAGGAACCTGTAAGCTCTGACGGATTTTGGGAAAGGTCCCATGATGTCCATGGCCCACACGGCGAATGGCCATGTAGGAGGTATCATCTGTAGTGATTGAGCCGTGTGTGAATCTGTTTTGCATGGAACTGACATGCTTCACATTTCTTCACTAGCTCAATTGCATCCCGGAGTGCTGTAGGCCAGTAAATACCATGCCGAAAGGCTTTACCAACCAATGTGCGAGAATATGCGTGGCTTCCACACTCGCCTCCATGGATTTCCGTGAGGAGATCGCGGCCTTCTTCCCTTGCATTAGGATTTCGTTGGCACCACGTCGGTAGATATCCCCTTCTACCAACGTGTATCTTTTAGCCAATCGGACAATCCGGTCAGTGGATACGCTATCTTCAGAAAGGATGTTGTCTTTCAAGTAGCTCCGGATCTCCGAGATCCATTGATCGGAGCTAACTTGAGCTTCTGAGTCTTGCGTGCTGGGTTTCTCAGAGCTTCCGACAGCACCTACGACCCTTGGTGAACGCCATGGTAACAGGGCCACCGGGACCGCCAGCTTCGAGGTGCTGGTCTGGCCCCCTTTGCTTAGTTTGGCAGGCTGAGCTGTTGGTTTTGATAAACTTCGGACGAAAATTCCATCAGGAGTTGGAGCTCCAGTTGAGGCTTTCATCGAGAGTTCATCGCCTTCGGAGTTATGAAGGCGTTGTACATGATGGAGATCCAGGACTTTGAAGTCCTTCTAAAGCCTCTAGACTTCAAGGAGATAAGCAGCTATTTGAGAATTGTTACAGGAGCATTCACCTTTCACTTGCTTGATGATGAGTTGTGAATCTCCCTTCACCAACAGTTGGTGGACACCATAAGATAGTGCCACCTTGAGTCCATAGATGAGGGCTTCATACTCCGCCATATTTTTGGTTGCCTTGAAATCAAGGTGTACCATGTACTTGACCTTCTCTCCGGTCGGAGCTTGGAGAAGGACTCCAGCTCTGTCCCCCTGCTTCTGCACGGAGCCGTCAAAGTAGAGGATCCAGTGAGACTCAGTGAATACTAGAACTTTGAGCTCTGATTTCTGCTCACTGTGGCCCCCAGGGTTTGATGGAGAGGGAGTCCACTCCGCCACAAAGTCAGCCAAGGCTTGACTTTTAATTGCTTGTCTTGACACGAATTCTAGATTGAATTCTGCCATCTCCACTACCCACTTTGCAATATTCCTAGTAGAATTAGGGTTATGCAAAATTGCACGTAGTGGAAAAGAAGTTACTACTGATATTTTGTGGGCTTGGAAGTAATGACGAAGCTTTCTTGAGGCAATGAGAACTGCGTAAAGCAGTTTATGCACCTCAATGTATCTTGTCTTGGCGTCGTGGAGTACTTCACTGATGAAGTACACTGGGCGCTAGACTATCTGGACCCTTTCAGAGGGGCCCGGAGCTTCCTCGTCATCTACTCGGACCCTCCCTGAGGGGTCCGGCCCTTCTTTCGGAATTTCATAGTCCCTGCCGAAGGAACTCGGAGCTTCTTCTGGAGTGACCCGTACCCTACTAGAGGGGTTTGGATCTTCTTGTTTAGCAGTTGTTACTCCATCGTTTGAAGGAGGTTGATCCTCTAGCGTCTCGCCTTGAGGATTCATGCCCGAGGGTTGGTACCCGAACTCGTTTTCAAATAGTTCCGGACCCTCCCGAAGGGGTCTAGACTCTTGAATTGGGGATGGCTCTGGTCTTTCCGTGACAAGGGCCATACTGACAACCTCTGTAGTTGCCGAAATGTAAGGCAATAAAGGATCACCAGGGTTCGGAGCTACCAGGATTGATAGTGTGGTGAGGAGCTTCTTTAACTCTTGAAACGCCTTTTCTGCTTCTTCAGACCAGTGAAAAGGTCCGGACTTCCTCGAGAGTTTGAAGAAGGATAGCGCTCGTTCTGCCAGTCTTGAAATAAACTGACTGAGCACAGCTAGACATCCAGTCAACTTTTGGACATCTTTAATGTGGGCTGGGGGCCACATTTCTTCTATAGCCTTGATCTTCGTCGTATTTGCTTCGATTCCTCGATGAGTCACCAAGAACCCAGAAGCTTTCCGGAGCTAACCACGAAGACACACTTGTCGGGTTTCAGCTTAGTGTGTGTGGTGCGCAGCTTGTCGAAGACAGCTTGTAAGTTGTCAAGGAGTGATTCCTTGTTTTTAATATTCACAACGATGTCATCAACATACACCTCCACCAAGTCTCTAATTAGCTCTCCAAATGTTTTGTACATAGATCGCACAAATGTTGAAGCAGCATTTTTGAGACCAAATGGCATGGCAGTATAACAATACAATCCATCTACTGTTATGAAGGCAGTATGCTCTTCATCTTCCTTAGACATTTGGATTTGATGATATTCAGAATATGCATCTAAGAAACACAGTAATTTGCACCCGAAGGTGGAATCCCCTATCTGATCTATTCTAGGTAGTGGAAATGGATCTTTCGGACATGCCTTATTTAAGGTTGTGTAGTCGATACACATCTGAAGCCTCCCACCGGCCTTGGGTACAACAACTGGGTTTGCCAGCCATTTTGGATGGAAGACTTCCCGGATGAATCCAGCTTCGAGCAACTTCTTGATTTCTTGTCGGATGAAGTTTTGCCGCTCAACTGATTGCTTCCAGGGCTTCTGGTGTACAGGTCGTGCGTCTGGGTAAATCTTTAAATTGTGCTCAATCACCTCCCTAGGGATCCCAAGCATTTGTGACGGTTGCCAGGCAAACACGTCGACATTAGCCCGGAGGAAAGTGATGAGCGCGAGTTCCTATTTGTTGTTCAGATCACCCGATATACGGGTAGTCTGAGCAGCATCGGAACCAATTTGGATGACTTTGACGGGAATGTCGGCGTCGCCTCTTGGTTGCACACGAGGTGCGGAGGTGGAGCCTTTATGGCAAATGCTTGGAGGATTCACAGCTGGCTCTTTTCTAGATGCTTCCTCTTGCGCTGCGGTAAGTGCATATAGTTCTTCCAGAGTTGTGACCCCTGCGGTGCGATCTCCACGGATCTGGAGAACGCCCATAGGTGTTGGAATCTTCAACACCAAATAACCATAATGGGCAGCAGCCATAAATTTGTATAAAGCTGGCCTGACCAAAATGGCATTGAAAGGCATACTGATCTGCGCAACGTCGAAGATCAACTTCTCGGTTCTGTAGTTCTCACGGGTCCCAAAGGTCACCGGAAGTATAATATAACCGAGAGGAGTGATGGTTCCTGGACCTACTCCGGAGAAAGATTGGGATCGCCGGAGGTCCGAAGGCCAAAGCTGAAGCTTAACGAAAGCTTTGAAGCTTATGAGGTTAAGCCTGGAACATCCATCCACCATCACATGCTGAATTTGGATATTGTTAATGGTGGGTGACACCATCAACGGGAGTTGACCAGCCCCGATCATGTTTCGGGGACAGTCCGAAGCATCGAAAATGATGGGTGTGTTCATCCATTTCTGATGTGGTTCTGCCTTAGCAGTAGGAGCTATAGTGGCCATGTCCCGCCGCATTGTCTTGAGGATGCGATGAGAAGTGATGTCCCAAGAACCACCATAGATGGTGTTTAGGGTTTTCCAACATTCATTGTCGGAGGTATTGGAATCGTCGTCGACAGTGTTGTAGATGGCTTTCAAGACCTTTTTAGGGTCCTGGAAACCTAGCTCTTCATCAGCCGGAGCTTTGTCGACTTTTTGTTTCCCTTCCCTTTGACGGAAAGGAGCTTCTTCCCAGCGCTTGTTGTAGCGCTCGACAAGGTTTTGGACCTCCCGGCACTCTTCCAAGCTGTGTCGATTCGTCTTTTGAATCGGAGACCACGCTTTAGAGCTGTTACCGTCCTCTGATGAAGGATGAGTTCGCTTCTCGGGGCGTGGCCCCCGGCTTCCAAGAGCTGCAGCAGCAGCAGCAGCGGGAGCGCCGGCCGATGACTTCTTTTTGCTTTTGGGCTTCTTCTTCTTCTTGCCACTATTGAATGTAGCAGCTTTAGTTTTGGAGGACTTCTGGTTGGCCTCCGGAGCTGGCTTGGAGTGCATTTCACGGCCCTTCGCAGCTCTAGCACATTTGTTAGCTAGGCTGAAGAGTTCCGCGACGCTGGTAACTTATTTGATTGCCAGCTTCTCCAACATCTTCTTATCCCGAACTCCCTGTCTAAACGCAACAATAATAGAAGAGCTCGAGATGGAAGGAATGGTATTGCGTACCTGAGAGAATCGCTGGATGAAGGACCGTAGTGATTCCCCCGACGTTTGCTTTACAGCAAACAAGTCTAATTCAGTGTCGGGTCGAGTGTAGGAGCTCCCGAAATTGGTAGTGAATTGCTAGCATAGTTCCGCCCAACTATTAATGGAGTCAGGTGGAAGACTCATGAACCAGGATCTTGTAGTCCCGGTTAAGGCCACAGGGAAGTAATTGGCCATTACAGCCTCATCACCCCCTGCTGCCAGTATGGCAGTAGAGTAGATTTGTAAAACTTCAGCGGGGTTGACTGTCCTGTTGAGTTGTTCCGGCAAGTGAGGCCGGAACTTCTGTAGCCACCTGACATACGTAAGTGCATGGCCGGGGCAGAACAACCTCCTCCTACTCCTTGAGGAGCAGGATTGTCCCAAGCCTCTCGCCTTTCGCGAGCATGCTCGATGTGGACTTGGCTGTCCTGTTGCCGGTAACGGCGATCCACTTCCGACCGAAGGTCATGGGTCGGAACTATGGTGATGGTATGGGTGCATCGTGCCCTGGGGGGCAACGAATTCACCTGTTGGGAGGTGGCACGCCTCCTTTGTTAAGAGGTTTGTGGACCAAGCCGACCGGACAAGGTCCGTCATTGTGAAGGTGCCCTTCCCGAAGGAGGTGGACCTTGGTTACTGATGCCTGCAGCCGCAGCTGTGACCAGATGGTCAACATCATCTCTCCACTGCTCTATAGCACCCTGGGGTGTGCCTAGAGGTGGTGGATGTTGTAGAAGAGCTCGCGCAGCATTGAGCGCGTGCTCATGATTATTCGTCGATGGAGTGATAGACGCGGATGCCCCATCCCATTGACCAGCATTATTTGCTGGAGCAGATGGTGCCACATGGCCTGTAGGGGCATTGGCACCTCTTAGCTATTGAACATTGGAGGGGTTGCCTCCAACAGGTGGTTCAGCATGATTGCCATTGGATGATCCAGCAGATGAATTCACCATCTTGTGATCTCGGGAAAGCCCTCCCCTACCTAGCGCACCAAATGTCGAAGTGTGGAATACGACACTTCCCCCGGACCTGCTGAAAAGCAGCCCGCGGAGGTTCTTTTGTGGTTAGGGGACACAAGATCAATATCAAGATGGTGACCTCAGAGATTTACGTTGTTCGGGCCGCCTGAGCGTAACACTCTACTCCACGGGGTTTGTGTTATTGTATTGAGCGAGTTAGTTCGCTAAGGTCTCGTTGCGATCCCCCCCCCCCCCCCCCATGTTCGTGCGGTGCAGCCCTTTTATAGTTATTAGGGTTGACCGTTACAAAGCTGGTCTGGCCCGACATGTGGCCCTAGCATGCTTAATGACCTAATACACTGTCTAAAGAGTATTAAGTACAATTAATAGTGAGGTAACGTGATGAGTAGGTTTAGGCCCAATCTTCCGAAAGGTATGTCGATTGGGGTGGAGATCTCGACGTTGATGATCTGCGGCACTCGAGCGGTTCGAGTACCCCTGCAATCACTATACCACGGCTCCGTTGGTTATCAACCGTGCTGCACACGCTTGACCTCGCCAAGAAGGCTAATCCCTGCAAGTGCAATCGAGAACACGAGCAAGAACGTAGAAGACACAATCGGAAATCGCGAAATTGGGGTCTCACAAACCGTAGAACGGCGATATTATTGATCTAAGCAAAACCCACCGAATATGACCGGCGGCTGCAGTATTTATAGGCTAGGGTTCGACCAAAACACGATTAGACGCGTCCCTAATGGACTCTTACGGAATACAAGGCCCAAAGGCCCGATTCGGTGGCGCAGCACCGGACAGAAATCTGGACTCGACTTGTTTCGACGATTCCCAATGACTCCGGAGGAATTTTGAGGTGGGACCAGAGCCATTGGAAAGTTTATCTTCTCCTCTTTCCTTGCATATGTAGAACGTCGAAAACGGAGTCCATATGCCTCCTGGGCGTCTGTTTTAAGGTGGACTGCTCCTGGACTCCGAGTTGAACTCGAGTCCGAGTTGTAAACTGTTTCCATCTACTTGTGGACGTCCCAGGTGGTTCTCCACGCTCCCAAGGCCTCCTTCCTTCACTTGTTGATCTTTTCCATTATTCCTAATAACAATTAAATCATCACATAGCAATCTATTCTCAAACTCACATGCAAAAGAAGTTAAGAACGAATTCACCTGCTGATTTAATAACAGTGCCCGTGCTCTTGTGATTGGTCCTTGCAGTTCAATGCGCGTCTCTGCTGTTGTGATGTCCTCATCATCCTCCCCCTCTTGAATTGGAGTCGTCCTCGACTCAAGTTCATCTTCTTCTCCCAAGTACGGTCGCAAATCTGAAATGTTAAATGTAGGACTAACCCCAAAATCGGGAGGCAATTCAAGCTTATATGCATTATCATTAATCTTTTCAACGATCTTAAAAGGACCAGCAGCTCGTGGCATAACTTTAGATTTTCTCAAGTCGGGAATCGCTCTTTTCTCAAATGTAACCACACCAAATCGCCCGGTTCAAATTTTACTTCTTTTCTACCTTTACTACCTGCAATCCTATACTTCTCATTCATCATTTCAATATTTTTCTTTGTAGTTTCATGCATCTTAAGAATGAATTCAGATCGTTGTGTAGCATCCAAATTTATAGTTTCAGAAGGAGGCAAAGGTAGTAAATCAATAGGAGCACGGGGATTGAAACCATACACTACCTGGAATGGACTTACCTTTGTCGTGGAGTGAACGGATCTGTTGTAAGCAAATTCTATATGTGGTAAACACTCCTCCCACAACTTCAAATTTGTTTTCAAGACAGCCCGTAACATAGTGGATAAAGTACGATTAACTACCTCGGTCTGTCCATCCGTTTGTGGGTGACATGTAGTTGAAAACAGCAACTTGGTTCCCAATTTATACCACAAAGTTCTCCAAAAATGACATAAAAATTTTGCATCACGATCAGAAACAATGGTATTTGGCACACCATGTAAACGAACAATTTCCGTCATAAATAAATCAGCAATGTGTGAGGCATTATCATTCTTATGACAAGGTATAAAGTGTGCCATTTTGGAAAAACGATCAACAACTACAAAAATACTATCCCTCCCCCTCTTAGTCCTAGGCAATCCCAAAACAAAGTCCATAGAAATATCCTCCCAAGGTACACTAGGAACAGGAAGAGGCATATAAAGACCATGTGGGTTAAGACGAGACTTAGCTCTGTTGCAAGTAGTGCATCGTGACACGTAACGCTCGACATCACACCTCATCTTTGGCCAAAAGAAGTGTGTGGACAGCACGTCTTCAGTTTTCTTCACTCCAAAATGTCCCATCAAACCTCCTCCATGTGCTTCCTGCAAAAGCAATAGACGAACGGAGCTAGCTGGAACGCATAGCTTGTTAGCACGATAGAGGAGACCCTCTCGCAGCACATATTTATTCCAAGTTCTTCCTTCTCTACAATTTTCAAAAGCAACTTTGAAGTCCAAATCAGTAGGATATAATGCTTTAATTGTTTCCAAACCAAAGATTTTATGATCAAGTTGGGACAGCATGGTATAACGCCTAGATAATGCATCGGCAATGATATTTTCCTTCCCTTTCTTATGCTTAATGATGTATGGAAACGACTCTATGAACTCAATCCATTTAGCATGTCGTTTATTCAGGTTGGTTTGACACTTAAGATACTTCAATGATTCATGATCGGAATGTATGACAAACCCCTTAGACCAAAGATAATGTTGCCAAGTTTGTAATACACGGACTAAGGCATACAATTCCTTATCATAAGTGGAGTAATTCAGAGAAGGACCATGAAGTTTTTCACTAAAGAAAGCAACGGGTTTACCTCCTTGTATGAGAACGCCTCCAATACCAATGCCGCTTGCATCGCATTCTAACTCAAAGGTCTTGTCAAAATCAGGAAGTTGTAGTAATGGTGCTTGTGTAAGCTTCAATTTGAGAGCATCAAAAGCTTGTTGCTGCTGTTCGCCCCATCAAAATGGAACTCCCTTCTTCGTTAGCTCATGTAGAGGTGCTGCAATGGTGCTGAAATCCCGCACAAAGCGCCGATAAAATCCTGCAAGACCAAGAAAACTACGAACCTGTGTGACGGTAGTTGGGGCTGGCCAGCTGGTGATTGCTTCAATTTTTGCCTCATCCATCTCAATTCCCTGCGAGGAAACGACATAGCCAAGAAACGAGACTCGATTGGTGCAAAAAACGCACTTTTCGAGGTTACCAAACAAACGTGCATCTCTCAAAACAGTAAAAACAGCACGTAAATGATCAAGATGTTCATCATATGACTTGCTGTAAATGAGGATATCATCGAAGTAAACCACCACAAATTGTCCAATGAAAGCACGTAAAACCTCGTTCATTAATCGCATAAAGGTGCTGGGTGCATTAGTTAAACCAAAAGGCATGACTAACTACTCATAAAGTCCAAACTTGGTTTTAAATGCAATTTTCCATTCATCTCCTAGTGCCATTCTAATTTGGTGGTAACCACTACGCAAGTCAATTTTTGTGAAGATGATAGCACCACTCAATTCATCAAGCATGTCATCTAATCGAGGAATAGGATAACAATATCGAATGGTAATGTTATTAATCGCTCGACAATCAACACACATGCGCCAACTACCATCTTTCTTAGGAACCAAAAGAACAGGAACGGAACAAGGGCTAAGGCTTTCACGAATGTACCCGCGGTCCAAAAGATCTTGGAATTGTCGCTGAATTTCCTTAGTTTCTTGTGGATTCGCCCTGTATGCTGCACGATTTGGCAAACTTGCTCCTGGAATCAAATTGATCTTATGTTCAATGCCTCTCATCGGTGGTAAACCAGGGGGTATCTCGGAGGGAAACACATCCTCAAACTCCTGCAAAAGGTTAGCAACAGCAGGGGGCAATGCAATAGACAATTCATGAAGTGAAAACATGGCTTCTTTGCAAACTAAAGCATAGCACATCCCCTTAGCATCGAATAAATCAGCAAGTTCAGATTTAGTTGCAAGCAATGATGGTGATTTTAACTTAATAACTTGTTGTTTTTCAGATTCTAATTTAGTTGCTTTGCCCTCACGAATTTTACTCTTCTCAAAATGCACAATTTCAGCAGGAGTCATGGGGAGCAAAGTGATTTTCTTTCCCTTATGCATGAGAGTATATTTATTGGTTCTACCATGATGAATAGCATTTGTATCAAATTCCCAAGGACGACCCAATAAAAGAGAACAAGCATCCATAGGAACAACATCAAAATCAGCAAAATCATGGTATGAACCAATTGAAAAATGGATTCTCGCTGTGTGTGTTACCCGAACCTTACCGCTGTTGTTGAACCATTGAATGTGGTACGGATGAGGGTGTGCTCTTGTTGTCAAACCGAGTTTCTTGACGACGTCCGTGTTTACCAAGTTATTGCAGCTACCTCCATCAATTATAGTGTGTACACGGCAGTCCTTGACGACGAGAAACATGTGGAAGAGGTTGTGTCGTTGTAGCTTGTCGTCGGTCTCCACTTTGGAGCTCAAGGCACGCTGCACAATGATGCTCCTATAGTTCTCCGTCGCCGCTGTACCAAGTACCTCTTCTTTGGTGTGTTCGTCATTTGGATCTGTAAAGTCAGTAGCAAGAGAATATTCATCTTCAACATCCGAAGTACTATCATACCCGCCATCGTCGCGTGCTATGTATGCTCGTTTGCTCGGGCAATCTCTCATCATATGACCAAGTCCCTGGCAGCGGTGACACTTAATGTTGGAAGTACGACCTGTAGAAGGAGTGGACGACGAAGGCTTGAATGATGTCGCCTTGCTGCCTTCCGGCACGCGAGAAGGTGGAGCAGCAGGTATAGTTCGTTGGCCGCCATTGGGTGGTGTAGTCGCTGCACGGGGGGCCGAAGATGGTGCTGTTTTGGATGGTGTAGTTGCTGCACGCGGCGTGAAGTTGCTCCTCGTGCGTTGTTGCTATTGTTGTCGGCCCTGCAATTCTTTTTCTGCCAACATAGCAAGCTGAAACAATCTGTTAACAGTATCATATTCTTTGTAATCAACAATGTCCTGAATTTCACACCTCAACCCCCCATAAAAATGAGCTATTTTATCATCCATGTCCTCTACTACCCCACAACGCAGCATACCCTTTTGTAACTCTTGATAATACTCCTCTACGGACATGTTACCTTGGTCTAAACGCTGCAATTTTTTGCGAAGGTCCCGCTGAAAAGATGGAGGAACAAATCGAACACGCATAGCTTCCTTTAATCTATCCCATGTTGGAGGATCAGTTCTAGTTTTAACAAGTTCATTCCACCATATGATAGCAAAGTCCTTAAACTCACTAGTGGCTTGACGAACTCTATGTTGTTCAGGAACAAGATGGGAATTAAATTTTTGCTCTACTGTCATCTCCCAATCAAGATAAGCCTCAGCATCATAAGCACCAGAAAAAGAGGGTATAGTAAATTTCACTTTAGCAAAAGGATCATCAGGAGGGCGGTTATAATTGTTATGATTATTACCTCCCATACCTCGACGATAAAGTGGCAGTCTTGGCTGATTACTGTGATCTTCCAGTTCATCATAAGCATTGTCTTCTTGTCTTCCAGCGAGAGGCAACCGAGCCTCAAAAGTATTCATCCGAAGAGCAAGGTCATCCAGTTTGCGAGTCAAGTTCGCCAATGACTCCTCCGTTGATGCGTTGTATTTGGCGAACATATCACGTAACTCAACATGTTGAACACATTCGTCATTATTTTCTTCTCCTGCCATTGTTAGTAGGAAACAAAATACAACAAAAAAAATGTTATCCCTATCAACTACAGTGACAATGTGGAAGGTGGAAGAAAACAATCTCTCTCGCTCAAGCGTCTTACCACGCTCTTACAAGTGTTCTTACCGACACAGCAGGTGGTGTGGACGGTGAGATGAACCAACGAAGCGTGGGGTGATTGCAAAGGTATCTGTTATGCTCAAGAGAAAGGTGGAGCTTGGATGGCACAATATGGTGGCTAATAAGCAGAAAATCGTTAACAGCTAAACAAAGTTGAATAAGTATTCAATGTAGGAAACTGTTGCTGGTCAACTGAGTGCCCTAGAGCCTAGCACAACACAAGGAAGTATCAAGGCAAAAGAAAGACAGAATGATATAACCAAACAAACAGCACCAAGTGGTATAGGCCAATTGCTTTAATATGCGTGCTCTTCACTATTTTTTTCTTTTTTGTAATATTTTTTTGATATTTTTTATTTACTCAGTAGCACAAATATAGGAAGCACACAAATTTGCAGCTCCATTGGATGTAATATACGGCCTATAGAAAATCAAGAAGGTTCTTTAAAATTCGTGCTGAAACTTCGGAGGCCGGATAGCCTATCTTCCGAGGGGAATTTGGGCAATCTAATTTCGCCGATCGCGGCTACACTGCGGAAAATCAGATGCAAAATTTCGCGTAGATGAATTTGAAAAAAAAAAATTCGCCCGATTTTGAGTTCGTATGCGAAAGTTATAGCCGTTTTAAGGTAGGCTGTCCGAGTTACGTTTTTTTGGATGTTGATTCCAACTCGGTTTGAGAACAGAACTCGCAAACGGATACGAAAACGATCGGGAATTTGCACAGCAACTAATGGGGTGGTGTGTGATGATTCAAGGATGAATGGCACAAAGATTTGTCACCTAATCTAGGGCTGGCGATGCGGGAGTTCACGCAAGGCGACTAGCTAGGGCAAACCGATGAACGTGGCGGATCGGTTTGTTATTTAGGGATTGTGGAATAGGTGTCGAATAGCAAGAAAACAAGGACGAAACACGATAACTAGGACCAAAAAACACAAAGCTAAACCAGCAACAAGACTCAACCACACGAATGCAAACTCAACAATGCAAACTGAAAAACGAAACTGCAGGCACTATAGTCTGGGAAGCGGTAAAAACGATCTAATTTTTTTTTGTGGCTTTTTTGTGGACTCTAGGTACAAAACAAAATCGATCTAATGGAAGGAAGGAAAACAAAGATACCTCACGGGCAACCTGGAAATCTGATACCAATTGATGAGTAGGTTTAGGCCCGATCTTCCGAAAGGTATGTCGATTGGGGTGGAGATCTCGACGTTGATGTTCCGCGACATTCGAGCGGTTCGAGTACCCCTGCAATCACTACACCACGGCTCCGTTGGTTATCAACCGTGCTGCACACGCTTGACCTCGCCAAGAAGGCTAATCCCTGCAAGTGCAATCGAGAACACGAGCAAGAACATAGAAGACACAATCGGAAATCGCGAAATTGGGGTCTCACAAACCGTAGAACGGCGATATTATTGATCTAAGCAAAATCCACCGAATATGACTGGCGGCTGCAGTATTTATAGGCTAGGGTTCAACCAAAACACGATTAGACGCGTCCCTAATGGACTCTTACGGAATACAAGGCCCAAAGGCCCGATTCGGTGGCGCAGCACCGGACAGAAATCTGGACTCGACTTGTTTCGACGATTACCAATTACTCCGGAGGAATTTTGAGGTGGGACCAGAGCCATTGGAAATTTTATCTTCTCCTCTTTTCGTGCATATGTAGAACGTCGAAAACGGAGTCCGTATGCCTCCTGGGCGTCTGTTTTAAGGTGGACTGCTCCTGGACTCCGAGTTGAACTCGAGTCCGAGTTGTAAACTGTTTCCATCTACTTGTGGACGTCCCAGGTGGTTCTCCACGCTCCCAAGGCCTCCTTCCTTCACTTGTTGATATTTTCCATTATTCCTAATAACAATTAAATCATCACATAGCAATCTATTCTCAAACTCACATGCAAAAGAAGTTAAGAACGAATTCACCTGCTGATTTAATAACCGTGCCCGTGCTCTTGTGATTGGTCCTTGCAGTTCAATGCGCGTCTCTGCTGTTGTGATGTCCTCATCATAACGTGCCTTCATGGCAGCGTTACCCCTATTAACGATGAGCTGATCATGTGTTATTAATATGGTATTAATAACACATTATCAGACCTTGTAACTGTCGCTTTAACCATCCTTAAATGTCAGTAACGGTCTTGATTAGCTTGTATTCCTGTTGGCGACGAAGGTCCGGAGGTTCCACATGTGGCAGATCTGGAGCTTTCCCTTGCGGGGGTAGGTTCGGGATTACCATACACGTGTCGGTAACAGAGCTCCTCTCTGTAGGGGGCTAGTTCCAGGGCCGTTGTACACGTGCAATTGCCGGAGCTTCCCCCAGTCGGGAGTTTTGTTCCGGGCTTATTTTACACGTGTTAACCCGAGAGGCAGCCATATGAGAGGAGCAGGTCCGGTGCAACGTGACATGTGGGACCTGCGAGGGCTTTCATCTTCGATGGGTAGAATTTTCTTGTGCTTGTTATGGTATCGTGGGTACCCGGTACGTAAGGTACCGACAACTTCTTTCCTATTCAAAATTTGTCTATTTTGCACTATTTTGCCTCCCACTAGCTATATAAAGTGGGAAAAAATGTGTTTTTGCTGCTGCTGCAATTTTTGCTGTTTTTGCATCTTTTTGACAATAGCCCCGAATGATGGAAATGCGGGGACTATCCAAGGAACCTTGAGGACCCTAATGAAGGTCATTAGTGGAAGGAGACAGTTCAATTTTTTTGAGTACATCTACAACGACATTGTGAACATCTCAATCACTCCCAATAGGTCTTGCGGGTATGCCTCGTACATCATGTTCATGATTGAGAAAGTGACGGGACTTGAGTTTGTCAAGGATGTCTCTCATACGGGGTTGAAGCCACAAAATCCCACCGAGTACACCCTTCCCTCAGCACCAACTGCCCCTTCCTCCCCCGGAGCTGAGAGGAGGTCTAAACAATCTCAGGATGTGAATGCCACAAGATTTGTAGCTGCTCCTCCTGGCTCTGCTCCTGTCCATGAACCCTCCGGTGGTGTCCTCAATATGCTCTCCTCCATCTTTGCCTGTTGCCTCAAGATCGAAGTCAGACAGAAGAAACATCAACAATATGTAAATGTCAACATCAAAGCTATTTGTGACAAGCTTGAGATTGAGCCGGTTGGATCACCGCCCGCCTTCGAGGACTCCGAGGAAGATCCTACCCCGGTGAATGATGATGAAGATGAAGATCGGACCGAAACTGAAGAAGGGAGCGGCGATGAGTGATTCCCCTCGATTTTTCCCTTTTTGATGCCTTGATGCCAAAGGGGGAGAGATTGAGACTAGTTTGAGACTATCTCTAGTAGTAGTTATTATGCTTTTGTGATCGAGGACATGTACCTATTTTTAAAACTTTGTAATGCACTATTTCTTTTCCTATGTGTGATGCTTATTGTTGCTCTAATGTTTACTTCTATGCTCATTATTGTTTATCTTTATTTCATCACACTTTGTTGATCACACACCTGTTAGGCACCCCACCATAAGGTGTGTGCATATGTGAGAAGCTTTTTGTGAATTTATCTTTATTTTCATATGTGCACACCTTATGAAAATAATAATTTTACTCTCGTTTGTGATATCTCAAATGGTTGTCATCAATCACCAAAAAGGGGGAGATTGTAAGTGCATCTAGGATATCCCTTGTGGGTTTTGGCTAATTGATGAAAAACATATGAGATCCTAATGAAACTATTGAGATGATTGCAGAACAAACAAAGTGAAACAGCTTGGTGCACACAAAAAGGTGAAAAATGGAGTGGTGTCCAAAGAGGGATACTTTGATGGAACTTGGAAGAACAAATTAGATTTTAAATGTATAGGGTGTGTATGGAAAACACACTCCAAGAGCTCATGACTTTGCGCAGGGGTAAGGGTTTTAAAATTAACCTAACTTTCACAGTGCATCGGACTAGTCCGATCATGGACCGGACTAGTCCGCCGAACTTTCTGGAGTCCACCATCACACAGCACCGGACTAGTCCGATCATGGACCGGACTAGTCCGCCGGACTTTCTGGAATCTCCCATCTCTGGAGACCAGACTAGTCCGTGTGTCCACAGGACTAGTCCGCCGAACTTTCTGGAGTATGTTTTCACAAAAGGTTGGACTAGTCCGTTTTCCAACCAGACTAGTCCGCCAGACTTTCTGGACTTTGAGTTACACTGTGACCGGATAAGTCCGGACTTGCACCGAACTAGTCCGGTATTAGGGTTTTTCAATGGTAACTTTTTGGAAACCCTATAAATAGAGAATCCACATCCTTCCACAGATGACACACGTCAAATACTACATAAAACACCAACCCTAGCGCCGCCACTTTGTCCCAAGAGCCCAAAACACATCTCCCCACACATATAAAGTGCAAAAAGAGCAAAATCAATTGAACACTTGGATTCGGGATTGGGAGATCGTCGTTCCTTTGTTGCGAGCTCTTGGGGTTTGATATTTCTACACTCATACTTTGCATTGTAATACTTTCAAGTGTATTTGATCGCCTCTTTCATTGTAATTCTCGTGGGATCACTCAACGTGTGAGGTTGCCCCATAAACTCGGTGATTACCCGTGCTAGTGGAATCAAGTCGGCCTTCGTGGTGACTTGAAGAGGGAAAGGGTTGTAGACCCGGCTCTGTGTGAGCTTCCTCAACGATGATGTAGATCTCATGGTGAGATCAAACCTCGGTAAAAATTCTCGTCTCTTGTGCCTTTATTTCTTTTACATTTTGTTCACTAGATCACTTGATTACTAAACATCAATTAAGTTGCTTATAAGTTTCCACGTGCATTCATACAATAATCGTAAACCAAAGCATCTGTTGTTCTCATTTCCGCTGCTAAAAGAATCTAGTTTCCCAAACAATACTTAATCAATTCACATATTTCAGCACACCGGACTAGTCCGCCCACACAACCGGACTAGTCCGGTCAAACAAGTTTTTGACGACTCTATTAAGTGTGCAGGAAATTTTAAAGGCCTATTCACCCCCCCCCCCTCTAGGCCACATTCAATTGGTATCATAGCCAGGTTCTCCGCCAACGAGACTCACATCTCAGAGAGATCAATGGCCTCTGAGAAGAACAACGATATCCTGAAGATGAACATCAATGAGGAGGAACAAGAAGCTAAAGCCTTCGATGTGCTGAAAGAAAGCCCACATGATGATGTAGAAGTGCGACAACTAAAGGCACTCCTGAGAAAGAAATTGCTAGGACAAAAAGGAAAAGAAGAAGAGAAGACGACGGGGAGTGATCATCATGACTACTCCCGACATCCTTACAACTACAACCGTCTCAATTCAAATAATCACTATCTCTCTATTCCTGTGGGAAAGCCTCCACAGTTTGACGGAAGTGACTACACCATGTGGAAGTACAACATGAAAATGCATCTAATATCCCTGAATCCCAGTCTGTGGCACATTGTTTGCACAGGCATAGATATCCCGGACACGGATGAGGAACTCACTCCAGAACAAGAACAAGAGATTCACAGAAATGCACAAGCCGTCGCCGTGATCACATCATCACTAAGCATAGAGGAATTCACCAAGATCGATGGTTTAGAAAGTGCAAAAGAAATATGGGATACACTTAAGACAGCTCACGAAGGAAATAGGTCAGTTCGTGAAGCTAAAATTGTGATGCTTGAAGGAGAGTTGGGGAGATTTGCTATTGAAGAAGGCGAATCACCTCAAGACATGTACAACCGGATGAAGGCACTCATCAACAAAATGCGTGCCTATGGAAGTAAGAAATGGACGGATCACGAGGTGGTCAAAAGAATGATTAGAGCGTTCATGCCAAGAAATGTCACACTTTGCTCAATGATTAGAGAAAGCCCCGGATTTCACAAAATGACTCCCGATGAGATATTGGGGAAGATCATAAATCATGAAATGATGGAGAAAGAGGCTCAATACATCAAAGACTTAGCCGAACTCACCTCTTCCAAAAAGAAAGAAGTTGCTCTCAAAGCAACGTGCAGACCCAAACTCAAAGAAACTCGTGAAGACCAAGACGACAGGCATACAAGCGACGAGAGTACCGATCTTGATGATGAAGAAATGGTACTCTTTATCAAGAAGTTCAAGCGCATGATGAAAAGAAGACACGGCAATAATTCAAATGAAGGAAAAAGCAAGGATAAAGGAAAATCCAAGGCTCGACGCACTTGCTACAACTGCGGAGAGTATGGTCACTTCATGGTGGACTGCCCTTACAAAGAAAACAAAAAGAAGAAGGAAACAAGACCTCAAGAAAAGAAAAATTTCAGAGAAAGAAGGCAGGCCCATCAAGCTCACATTGGCAAGGAGTGGGACTCAAACGATGAGTCCTCCTCCGATGAAGAAGAAGAGATGGCCACTTTTGCAGTCAAGAAACCTACTATGAGAGCCACACTCTTCCCAAACATGGGAGGACAGGATATCAACAACCACACTTGCCTTATGGCTAAGGAAGGCAAGAAAAAGGTTCGACTTACTCCTCCTACGCTAAATTCCACTATTGATGACTTTGATAGCTCTAGTGATAATGAAGAAATGTTTAGAGGATTAAGTAAAATTGCTTTAAAGAAAATGGAAATGCTGTCGAAAGAAATCTTTGAAAAGGAGGAACTTGTTAACCAACAAGAAGATATGCTCATCCGTGAAAGGAAGAGATATCAAGAAGTTGAAAAGCTTCTTGAGCTTGAAAGAGAGAAGAACAGGTCACTTGAGGTTGAGCTAGCCTTAAGTAAGGAAACTTACTCAAAGCTAGAGGACTCGCATATTGCAATCAAGGAAGAACTTGCTAACTTGTCAAAAGTTAACAAGATCCTTGAGGTGCAAGTTGAGTCGCTCAAGCAAAGTGACTCCTCTTCCTCCAAGAGCTCTTCCTCCAAAGATATGAGTTCGACAACAATTGGAACTTGCACTTGTTCTAGTAAGAAGAATGTTACTTCTAATACTTCAACTTCTCATAATATGCATGCTTCTCCAAGCGACATCTTTGATAAGGAGAAGATCAAATATGCACGCAGTGCATATATGGTCACTAGACCTCCCAATGTCAAAGATGGCCTTGGTTTTGACAGGAACAAACACATGTCTACTCCTAATCATGCTAAGAATAGAATTGTCTTTGTTAAGGAAAAAATCCCATGAATCTGATTTACAAATATTGTTTCGTACATTTGATGCTTCCTATGTTCTTATGAAAGCCAAATATGGAAAAGTCATTGCTAAATATACAGGGCCAGACCACAAGAACTTGAAAACTTGTGTGTGGGTGCCCAAGACTCTTGTGACTAACCTGAGAGGACCCAAGCAAGCTTGGGTACCTAAAATCAAAGAATAATTTTTTTTGCAGGCTTACTCCACCGGTGGATCTAAATGGGTGCTAGATAGCGGATGCAAAAATCACATGACCAGAGAGAGAGGTATGTTTGTGGAGTACGAGTATAACAAGGATCCAAGTGAAGGCATATACTATGGAGACAACAGCCAAGGAAAGGTCCTTGGTAGCGATAACATTGAAATATCCTCTCAACACACCTTATCTAATTTTTTACATGTAGACTCTCTAGATTATAACCTTTTGTCAATATCTCAACTATGCGACAAAGGTTAAAACTGTTTATTCACTAATGAGGGTGTGACCGTTTTTAGAAGAAGTGATGGCTCGATTGCATTCAAGGGAATGTTGAAGGGAAAGCTTTATCTTGTTGACTTCAACAAAGATAAAGCCAAACTCAACACTTGCTTGGTTGCTAAGACCAACATGGGATGGCTGTGGCATAGACGGCTAGCCCATGTTGGGATGAGAAATCTACAGAAACTTCTAAAAGGTGGTCACATCCGTGGTCTTAAGGATGTGGTTTTTGAAAAAGATAGGTCGTGCAGCGCTTGTCAAGCAGGAAAACAAGTCGGAGCACCACACCCCGTCAAGAATGTGATGACTACTGGAAGACTGCTGGAACTCCTCCACATAGATCTCTTTGGTCCAATTTCGTACATCAGCATCGGCGATAACAAATACGGTTTAGTAATTGTTGATGATCTTTCAAGATTTACCTGAGTATTTTTCTTGTATGATAAGTCAGAAACTCAGGGAATCCTCAAGAAGTTCTTGAAAAAAGCTCAGAACGAATTCTCATCAACCACAAAGAACATCAGAAGTGACAACGGGGCAGAATTCAAGAATCTCCAAGTTGAAGAGTATCTCGATGAAGAAGGGATAAAGCATGAGTTCTCGACACCCTACTCTCCTCAACAAAATGGAGTGGCCGAAAGGAAGAACAGAACATTGATCGAAATGTCAAGAACTATGTTGGATGAATACAAGACATCAGATCGGTTTTGGGCAGAAGCGGTGAACACCGTTTGTCATGCCACAAATCGGTTGTACCTTCACCGACTACTGAAGAAAACTCCATATGAGCTTCTTACCGATAAAAAGCCTAATGTTTCTTATTTCAATGTCTTTGGTTGCAAATGTTTTATTCAGAACAAGAAACAGAGGGCCTCGAAGTTCGCTTCGAAGTCCGATGAAGGGTTCTTGCTCGGATATGAATTGAATGCCTACGCCTATCGTGTCTTCAACAAGGTGTCTGGCCTTGTCGAAGTAGCACGTGACGTGGTGTTCGATGAATCTAACGGCTCACAAGTGGAGCAAGTTGATAAGTGTGTGCTAGATAAAGAGGAAGCTCCATATGAAGCACTGAAGAAAATGGCACTTGGTGATATCTTACCACAAGAGCGAACATTCGACTCAAATGCACAAGATGAACTTCAACACAGAGGCAATGATCAAGGGGGAGCTCTTTCACAAGATCAAGATGACGAAGATCAAGAAAATCAAGACAAACATGGAAGCAATGATCTAGGGGGAGACAATGCACATGAAAATAATGAAGAACAAGCAACTACACAAGTTCCACTCCCAAGAGTACATCAGAGCGCGCAAAGAGACCATCCTGTCAACAATATCATTGGAGATATTGCTACGGGAGTAACTACTAGATCTCGAGTTGCAAATTTCTGTGAATACTATTCTTTTGTGTCTTTTCTGGAACCATACAGGGTAGAAGAAGCCTTAAGGGATCCAGACTGGGTGATTGCAATGTAAGAGGAATTGAACAACTTCAAAAGAAATGAAGTGTGGGAGCTAGTGGAGAGACCAAAGGCGAACATCGTTGGAACCAAATGGGTCTTTCGGAACAAGCAAGATGAACATGGAGTAGTAACAAGAAATAAAGCGAGATTGGTGGCCAAAGGTTATTCTCAGGTCGAAGGTTTGGACTTCAGTGAAACTTTCGCTCCTGTAGCTAGACTTGAGTCCATTCGTATTTTATTGGCATATGCTACTCACCATAATTTTAAGCTGTATCAAATGGACATCAAAAGCGCCTTCTTAAATGGCCCGATAAAGGGGGAAGTTTATGTGGAGCAGCCATCAGGATTCGAAGACCAAAGGTATCCCAACCATGTCTACAAACTGCGTAAGACTCTCTATGGCCTCAAACAAGCTCCTCGAGCTTGGTATGAGTACCTTAGAGATTTTCTGACTCAAAATGGATTCAAAATTGGTAAAGCTGACTATACACTCTTCACTAAACATTGTGATGATCATCTATTCGTATGTCAAATTTATGTTGATGACATTATCTTTGGATCTACTAACAAGTCCTTCTGTGAAGAATTTAGCAAAATTATGATAGATAGGTTTGAGATGTCAATGATGGGCGAATTGGAGTTCTTCTTGGGATTCCAAGTGAAGCAACTAAGAGAAGGTACATTTATAAGCCAAACCAAATATACACAGGACATTCTCAAGAAATTCAATATGGACAAAGCCAAGCCCATCAAGACACCCATGGCCATTAACGGACATCTCGACCTCAATGAAGACGGTCCAAATGTGGACCAGAAGGTATATCGGTCCATGATCGGCTCCTTACTTTATCTATGTGCATCTAGGCCAGACGTTATGCTTATTGTTTGCTTGTGTGCAAGGTTTCAAGCCGCACCTAAAGAGTGTCACTTAATTGCTGTAAAAAGGATCCTAAGGTATCTTGTGCACACACCCAACTTGGGCCTTTGGTACCCCAAAGGATCCAAGTTTAACTTGATAGGCTACTCCGACGCCGACTATGCAAGATGCAAAGTTGATAGAAAGAGCACGTTAGGGACTTGTCAATTTCTTGGTAGGTCCCTAGTTTTTTTGGTCATCTAAAAAGCAAAACTTCATTGCTCTTTCCACAGCGGAAGCAGAGTATGTTGCAGCCGGTAGTTATTGTGCACAACTACTTTGGATGCGACAGACTCTTAGGGACTACGGCTACAATCTTAGCCATATCCCCCTTCTATGTGATAATGAAAGTGCTATAAAAATTGCAAACAATCTTGTAGAGCACTCAAGAACTAAGCACATAGATATTCGTCATCACTTTCTTAGAGATCATTCGTTAAAAGGTGACATTGCTATTTCACATGTTAGGAATGAAAAACAACTTGCGGATATTTTCACCAAACCATTAGATGAGAAAAGGTTTTGTGAGCTTAGGAATGAACTTGATATTCTTGACTCTCGAAATGTGGCTTGAAACATTGCATACCTGGTTGAAACTTCAAATGTCACATTTTATTGTTAAAACTGCTCCTCACCTCTTTTTTTTCTTCTAAGAAAACTATTTTAATGAAGAAATCTTGCAGTTTATGACCACTTTTATTGTTAATTGCCTACTGGTCATAATTACCAAGATTATTTGCAAAACTATTGTCCTTGGATCACTATTAATCATCTCTCTATGTATCATTCTGTTCAAACCGGACTTGTCCGATTTTCCTTCGGGCTAGTCCAGACAGTCAAAATACTTAGGTTTTCCAGGGGCACCGGACTAGCCTGCCTCCTTGACCGTACTAGTCCGGTCGGCCGCGTATATAAGCGGTTGGCCGGCCCAAATCAAAATTTTAAACCTCCCTCCACTTGGTCTCCCTCACCTCTGCTCTTCTCTCCTAAACCCTAGCCCCCAAAGAGACCTTCGAGTTGAGCCCCCCAAAACTAAGTTTTCTCCGTGGAAAATCCTCTCCTCGACGAGCTGATCATCCTCTCCGGACTCATCCGGACAGATTCTTGCTTCTTCAACGCGAATTTTCAAATCTCGTTAAATTTCACCCTAAAACCAAACTCTCCACTTTTCTCGTTCTAGCTCATTTCACTTGATTCCAAGGTTGTACATTAGCTTCAGAGATGTATTCCTACCACTTCCCTACCCTTTTGTATCTCTAGATAGGAGTTTTGATTCAAAGGATTTGCTAGGGTTCTTATGCCAGGCCGGACTAGTCCGGCTCTCAGGTGCGGACAAGTCCGGTACACCAGACAAGTTCGGTCTCTAAAATTGAACAAGTCCGGTCTTTGACATCTGAATCCCTACAATTCCTTCAATCCTTGGTTCATTCTTATCTAATCCATGAACTCCTTATCAGACGCGATGTCTTCCGGCTCAGATGACAGCTCTTTCCACATTGATCAAGAAGTTCAACGCGAAAGAGCGAGGAGAGCCAAGGAGAGATACATGAAGAAAATACATGATGTCAATGTCCACTCTCCACCCTCCGATGACAATCTGCCTAAGAAGAGGAAGGTTGTTGTCTAAAAGGCCCAAGGAAAAGCTACTGAGAGCTCATCAGGGCCAAGAAGGGTTCTCAATAAAGGGGAGGGACTTGCTAGTGGTCCCATTGGGCCCTTGAAGATGAAAAACCCCAGTCACCGCAACAGGCAGCCTTCTAGTGAGGATTTTACCGGAAAAGGGGGTGAGCTAGCCAATAACTTCAGGAAGATTAATGTGTATAATCAACCTAGGCAATGCTCTGACCCAAGATTCTGGAGCAACTTCCATGTCGACTACTATGAGCACGTGTACATGAAGATGAAGAATCCTGTTGTGGAGAGTCAATGGGTGAATATTGGATACCTGCAGTCGAAGAAGTATCTTGCTTTTCGTGAGGTGGTTGAGGCTCTGGAGAGGCACGGTCTGAAGGAACTACTTTCCTTTGAGAATGACTGGAACAATGAGATCATCACACAATTTTACTCTACCCTCTACTTTGCTCGTGGTAATGGAGACAGTCTTACTTGGTGACTCATGGTTCCAAGTATAGTGTCACTTATGATGAATTTGCAAGGATTTTTCACCTTGAACACACTCTAGATAATGATCTTGTCATCCACAATCTGCAACCCTTGGAGAAGGATGAGCTTAAGTTCCTCTATGACACAAGGATGCCCTATATTCCTCCCAACATCAAATATCTGAAGCCCTTCTTTGTGGTCCTCAACAGAATCTTGAGGAAGACAATAGCCCCGAAATATGGAGATGTGGGGACTATCCAAGGAACCTTGAGGACCCTAATGAAGGTCATTAGTGGACAATAATCCTCGTGCATTATTAACCAAAGCATTCGTTGTTCTCATTTCTGCTGCTAAAAGAATCTAGTTTCCCAAACAATACTTAATCAATTCACATATTTCAGCACACCGGACTAGTCCGCCCACACAATCGGACTAGTCCGGTCAAACAAGTTTCTGACGACTCTATTAAGTGTGCAAGACATTTTAAAGTCCTATTCACCCCCCCTCTAGGCCACATTCAATGAAGAAGAGGAGGATGATACTTATGAGGGGAATGAAGATGAAGCCCAAGATGAGGAGGAACCACAGGATGACCTGCTGCACAAGATGAGGTACCTGAAGCTCAAAGGAATGCATCGCAACCCAGTGAAGCCAGAAAAGAGGACAAATGCATAGTTTTCCGCGATGCCCAAGAATTCTGTTCCGATGGCACTGAAGGAGGATTTGCAGCCAAGCAATTGAAGGAGTTCCTTGATCTATGCAAGATGCACCCGGAGTACTATGTCAAGAGGATTCCTCGCCATGGACGTGAAGAATGGAGATCTCAAGTTATTGTTCTTGCAAGAGATGAGGTGGTCACCCGACACTTTGCATCCACATGGAGAGCCACCAGGGAGCAAGCTATTGATGACGTCACTTGGGATGCACTTACTAGATTGTGCCACGTCTATCGAGAGCAGATTGGAGGTACTAGTTTTGCGCTGCACCCGCAACGCAAGAAGGGGACAAGGGAGACCTTAAGACCGCAAGATGGAGCTCAAGTCAGCTCTCATGCCATTGACAGATCTTAGAAAGTATTGGTAAATTTGGGAAATCGCTATGTTGATGCTATGGAAGAGATTCGTTCCTCCATAATGGACTATTCATCATGGAGAAGCAAGAGGAAGTTCGTGCCAGTGTGGAGGTCAATGGTGTAGCAACCTCCCCAGCGCCTACATGGATGGCCAACTCACCCTGGCGTGCGCCCATGTATGCCTCGCCGCCGTCGTCGTCTTCGCCGCCACACAGCCACAGCTCACATAATTAAGTCTAGGTCTCCTGTTTAGGTGTTAGAAATGTGTTTAGATTGACTTAGTCAAGCTTAGTGTGGTGTGCTGAATTTTCTTGGTGTGTGCTTGTGCTTGTGTTCTTGGTGCGAGTTGTGGGATGATTAGTATTTTGTCCACATCGGCACATAGTAGAGTGTTGTGGTATCCTTGTCCACATCCTCTAATAGGGATTATAGTATTAATAAAGGAGTTGTTTAGTTACATATACCTTGATGCATATAGTTGGGTGTTTTCTTTTCAAACTCTAAATTCTTACGTATCTACTATTCTTTCACCAACAGATATCAAGGACACACAGCCAGAGGAATGCCAATGGTGAGGAGGAGAGCAATGAAGCACCTCAGAACAACCAGGGACCCGCCCAGGAAGTTATCAACCATGAGCACCTATTGGCTATGCAGAACCAGCTCATGCAGACCATGATACAGACTATGGGATAGCTGCAAGCTAGCAGCAACAATCAACCCCACATGCCTCCACCACCGCCACACCACAATCGGTTGGCAGAGTTTATGAGGACCAGGCCGCCTACTTTTGCTCAAGCCATAGATCCAATGGAAGCTGATGATTGGCTGAAGTCTGTTGAGAAGAAACTTGCTATTTTCCAGTGCAGTGACAGAGAGAAGGTTCTTTTTGCCTCACACCAGTTGATGGAAGCTGCTGCAGACTGGTGGGAATCTCTATGCAATGCCCATGAAAATCAAGAGAGAATCACCTGGCTGAATTCAAGGAGAAGTTTCGTTCTCACTATGTGCCAGAGGGAGTTATGATATTGAGAAGGCAAGAATTTGAGAACCTCAGGCAAGGAAGGATGAGTGTGAGTGAATACCTCAATAATTAACTCAACTGTCTTGATATGCTCCAGAAGACATTAGCATTGATAGCAGGAAGCAATATATGTTCATGAGGGGACTCAACAATGAAATTCAAGTTTAGTTGCTCAATGTTGACTATGCAAACTTCTAGAAGCTGGTTGACAAGGCCATTGTGGTTGAGAACAAGATTCGTTAGATGGAGTTAGATCATAAGAGGAAAATGCATATCAGGGACATCCCAAAGGAAGCAATGTCCGCCCTCGCTATGCACCACCTGCCGCACCCTATTAGAACCCATCTAATGTTGCATACCACCCTACTTATCCACCGTGACCGCAATAGCCCATGCAGCAACGCCCACTCATGCAAGCACCTCGCTTACCTATGCAGCCTACGCCACACCCAAATATGCCTGCTTATGCTCAAAACCAGCCTCGCCCTAACTTTGCTGGAGCCACTAGTGGAAAGAATTGTTATGCTTGTGGTCAAACAGGACATTTTGCTAATCAATGCCCAATATCAGGTCAGGGACAGATGAACAATGTTCCAAGGCTGAATCCAAGGCCCAATGGAGGAGCAGCTCAAGGCAATCGTGGATCACAGGATTTCGCTCGTGGCAAGATGAACCATGTATCTGTAGAAGAGGCTCAGCAAGCTAAGGATGTTGTGATTGGTATGTTTCTCGCAAACTCTAACCCCGCGACTATATTATTTTATTCTAGAGCATCCCATTCATTCATCTCATCAAAGTATGTTGCAAAGCATAGCATGCCCATATCATACCTGAAGTTTACTTTGTTGGTTAAAATCTCCTGGAGAAGAGATGAGGACAAATATAGTATGTCCAAAAGTAAGTATTTCCATAAGGAGGGTAGAACTTGTTGGCAACCTTATAGTCTTGAATTCACAAGCCTTGGACATCATACTTGAAATGGATTGGCTAAGGAAGCATAACAGAGTGATTCAATGTGCTACTCGAACAGTGCAACTGACAAATGAAGAAGTAGTCAATATAGAGTTCATGGCAGTCCAGCCAACAATCGAGAAGGCAATGGAAAATCATGCAGAAGGAGTAACTTTAAAGGAAATTCCGATTGGTCGTGTGTATCTAGATGTGTTTCCTAAGGAATTGCCAGGTATGCCCCCTAATCGTGACATCGAGTTCATCATTGATTTTATACCTATAACTGCACCTATAGCAAAGAGGTCATATAGGATGCCTCCTTGTAGGATCGAATAGCACGTGTAAAGCTACCAAAGGGGGGTGAATGGTAGATTAAAACTTTTCAGCGGAAGCAACAGAAACACCCCTCGGCAGAAAACCGGTCTGTTAAAGAAATTGTGTGTACGACGAATCTAAACGTGTTAAACTGTGACAAAACTAGTATATATTGTCGATAATCAAGTCACTAATGCTTCTAAACAAGAATCACGAAAATCTGTTGAGAAAATCTCAGGTTACGATCGAAAGATTGAACAAAGGTCAATCTGTCCAACCCAAGAAAAATAGTTCTGGA
Source organism: Tuctoria greenei (assembly GCA_036927565.1). Taxonomy (NCBI): domain Eukaryota; kingdom Viridiplantae; phylum Streptophyta; class Magnoliopsida; order Poales; family Poaceae; genus Tuctoria; species Tuctoria greenei. Next base: position 27,624,704 of record JAYESD010000004.1, on the reverse strand, counting down.
ACACTGCAAAGAAGCTCATGTAGATCAGGAACCACAAATCCAATGACCGTGAAATTTTCACAGATGATAGAAAATCAAGTTGTGAAGACAACCCAAAAAGAATCACGTCGATCGGATCTGCAAAACTCGAGTTATGATAAAACCACCAAAGCAAGGTAGTGCTTCTATAAGACCTATATGTGCTTAATACATTGGCTTGTAGTGAATACACTTGGCTTTGATGATAAAAGTTTTGAGTATCACCAAAATACCTTTTTATCAAGGTCCGACTCTAGCTCTGAGCTACAGCAAGGTCCGACGGTAGGTCTGACTTGGTTTGGGTAGCTCCGGTTACGTTCGATGCTAGGTCCGACTAGCTTTGGTCAGCTCCGGTGAAGTTTTTTCTTTAGCTCCGGCATGTCTTTGATAGCTCCACCATGTTTTTGCTAAGCTCCGAAGTTGATTTTTCTAGCTCTGGCTTTTGGGATTACTAGTTCCGACTAGTTCTGGTTAGCTCCGACGCTAGGTCCTGCTAGTTTTGTAAGCTCTGGCGGGAGCTTGGTTGTACTAGTTTTGGTAAGCTCTGGCGCTAGGTTCTACTAGCTTTTGTTAGCTCCGGCTCAAGGTCCGGGTTGCTCGGGCAAGGTCCGGAACTTGACCGTAGTGCTTCTGCTTTTCATTTGCAATGTTTCGTACTTGCTTTATGTTGTTGGAAAGATTGCTTAGTATTCATTTGCTAAGTTTTTGGTGTGTTTTGGTTGATATGGATGATATCGTGTTACTGTGGTTTTGCAACATGCTTATGTGAGGTTCTCACGTAGGGTGTTGTGTTCGGAACTAACTTGAGTCAAGTCGAGGACTTGGGCTCGTATGGATTGGTTGTTTATTCATGTGCAGGTGTTGCTTGAGTTCAAGACATGGCTGGTGATGGTATCCATTGGACTAGTCTCACGGAGGAGATGAGGTTCTAACAACCAAATTCAGGGGGAATTGTGGTTGAGCTGATCAGGAGGTTGCGCAGCATGATTGAATCAAGAACAATGCATATGAAGGTATCGTGAACGTCATTGGAAGATGTTTGCACGTGCGCAAGGAGTGCATGGACGTGGCTACATGGTTCTGAGACGTGATGAAGAGATGTGGACGTAAAGAGTTGGTCGAAAAGGTCCAACCGACTAGGTTATGGACTCAGGCTGCGGCTGAGTCGGGTTTGACTCAAATATGGAAAGATTTGAGTTGGTTATGATAGGATTTCGTGTGGATCACGAATTTGAGTTGTTTAGGAATGTGGGACACGTTCCTAAGGTGTTTGGAAGTCTTAATATTGCTTCTATCTGCGTATAGAAGAATCTTAAGCAGTTATGGAAAGTTACGATTCGTGATCTTAGTAGGATTGGAGTCCTAGTTGATATTGGGTTGGCCTAAGGGCTGGTTATATAAGCAAGGGAGCCCAGAGCTCGTGGTGCACGACTTTGGGGCTGTTCCTCTTGTGTTCTATTGAATAAAATTCGTAGTTTGAAGGAACTTTTGTGCCTTGTTCGTCCGACTTGTTCCAGACAAGTTTTACTCGTCGAGTTTCTGGACAGCACTACCTTTCTTCGGTGGTTTTATCATAACTCGAGTTTTATAGATCCAAATGACGTGATTCTTTTTTGGTTGTCTTCACAACTTGATTGTCTATCATATATCAAAATTTCACGGTCATTTGATTTGTTTTCTATGATCTATACGAGTTTATTTGCAGCGTTCCAGAACTGTTTTTTTCTCGAGTAGGCCAGATTGACCATTGTTTGATCTTTTGATCATAACTTGAGTTTTTCTCGACGGATTTGAGTGATTCTTTTTGTGTTGTCTTCGTGACTTGATTCTCTATGATATTTATCACTTTTGTCACGTTTTAACATGTTTAGATTAGTCTCACACACGATTTCTTTAATAGATCGTTTTTCTACCAAAAGTGTTTGGGGTTTAATTGTTTCCGCTGCGTAAGATTTTTTAAATCTACCATTCACCCCCCCCTCTGGTAGCTTTTCACGTGGTCTTCGATCCTACAATTGGTATCAGAGACACGGTGCTCTAATATTTGTGATTTGCACGTGTTTTTGACTAATCATCATGGAGAAGTACTCCGCCAAACCGTGTGTGTTCGCTGGTATTGATTTTCAGGTTTGGAAGGCACACATGGAGGCTTTCATCCAGGCACAAGGCTTTGCAATATGGGAGAAGGTATACAAGACTTACAAAGTGTCATCAAACGATCAAGTTACAGCTACAAATCTGAGAGATGTCGACAACAACAACAAGGCTCAGAACTTGATCATACAAGGATTAACACAAAGCGACTTCGACCGTGTTGCACACCTCCGATCTGCATACGATGTGTGGAAAGCACTTTGTTACTACCACGAAGGATCCAACACGATCAAAGAGGTAAGGCAAGACATGTTCAAGAAAGAATACATGCGCTTCGAGATGCAACCCGGTGAGTCTATTGATGACCTTTTTGCTCGCTTTAATAAGATTCTCAACAACTTGCGTAGTGTCAATGTTTATTTTTCAGATGCTTAAAATGCTAGGCAATTACTAAGTGCATTAGATATGTCAATTTGGGAGATGAAAGTCACATCTATTCGTGAATCTACTGTCATGAGTTCACTTACTTTAGATGTGCTATATTCCAAGTTAAAAACTCATGAAATTGACATAATCTCACGTAAGAACCCCAATAAGTCTATTGTATTTGTTTCACAACGTGATATGTCTAGCTCCGGCCAATCATCATCTTGCAATACTCTTGCTTTGTTGTCCTCACTAACTGTGGAGTAGATCTAAGAATTTCCAGAAGAGGAGTTGGCACTCATCTCTACTAGATTCTTAAAAGCATTGCCAAATGTGAGAACTAGAAGGAGAGGAAGCTCCGGACCTCAACGCTGTTTTGAATGTGGTAAAACAGGACACTTTCGTACAGAATGCCCTAACCTTTCAGGTCCGACCACCCGGGAAGAAAAACAAAGCAAGGTTCAAACCTCCTCTGGAAATTTCAACAAGAAGAAGAAAGGTACCATAGGACGAAAGATGATCAACAGTTTCATCACCGCGCTTCAGGAGTTCAGTTCAAGCGACGTGGACGTTGGAAGTGATGAAGATGAAGATGATTTGGCAAACTTGTGCTTTATGGCGGGCAAGTCAAGATCAAGTATGGAGGAGGCAGAACACAACAGTGACAATGAAGAGGTATGTCCTACTTGCGAAGAAATGTGTGATGCCATTTCTCGTGCCACTATTATTGTTAAGAAAAAGGACAAAAAGCTTAGGGATAGTGCTGCTAAAATTGAATCACTAGAATCTAAAATCAACTGTTTAAAAACTTTGATTCCTAGTGATGATGCATGTTCCTCATGTGATTTAATATATGAACAATTGTCCTCATTAAGAAGTGCGCACACCTCCACACTTGATAAACTTGAGTTAGAAATTGAAAAGAACAAAGAGCTTGCTGCACTTAATGATAAAAACTTGAAAGATGCTAGCTGTTCTACAAATTGATTTGCATTGTTCTACTTGTGATGATCTTGATAAGAAACTACAGGATGCTATGAATGAAATTTCTATATTGAGCAATGCTTTACATTCTCATGAAGTTAAATTTTGTTCCAATTGCAAACTAAAAGGAAAAACTTCATGTGAAAATTGCCTTGATCTGTCCAATAAACTTGATGACATGCATAGGACATTAGATCGGTTTTGTAATGGGAATAAGAATCTAAACTTACTGCTGAATTCTTCCAAGTCTTGCAATGATAAAAATGGTTTAGGTTTTGATTCTCATGCTCATGCTAAGGCACATCCACCTAAAATTGTAAAGCCATTAGGAAGTGGTTTGATTCAAACAGTTCCTAAACAAAAAGGAGTGGTTTTCAAATCTGCAGGAGTGTTGCATCATTCGGTTTCAAATAAAAATATTGCTTGCTCATCTAGACATGAACACAAAGTTAAATTTCATTGTACCTTCTGTGGTAGAGATGGTCATGTCATAGATTTTTGTTATAGACTAGCTAAACAACAGAAAAGGAAAAGAATGGTTGCTAGGTCTCATAACTTTCATGCAAAATTTGTTGCACACATTGAACCGAATGTACAACCTGCTGTTTTGAGTCAAAAAAATTCAAAGTTTACCTCCGGACCTTCTGTTTTTGCCTCCGGAGCTACTGATTTTTGTGCTACACAAGTAACACCTTATAGTTCAGTAGTTAAGAATAAAAAATCTCAAACTTTAACTCATAAACCTGCTGTTTTGTCTCAGCTTTCGCGTGTTTTTCCTGCTGCACGTCGCGTGACTCAGTACTAGATTCCTAAATGCCTTTTGACTAACCCCAATATTGAGTCATTGACGTATTATGCTTCTATGTAGGTTACACGTTTGAGGAAGGAGAACGTTGGATTGTGGATTCGGGTTGCTCACGCCACATGACCGGTAACAAAGATTGGTTCTCCTCCCTCTCTTTTGTGTCACGTGTAGAGAATGTTACTTTTGCCGATAATTCTTTAACTCCTATAATTGCTAAGGGTTCGGTTAGAGTAAATGATCACTACACTTTGAAGGATGTGGCACTTGTCAAAAATTTGAAATACAACTTGCTTTCTGTTTCACAATTGCTAGATGAAAATCTAGAAATTATTTTCAATAAAAACTGCTGCAAAGTTGTAGGTTCAAATAGTGAGATTATTTTTACTCGGTTTGGAAGAGTTTTTGAAGCTGATTTTGATATGTCTTCCTCTAAGCATAGGTGTCTAGTTGCTAATGATTCAAAGGACTTATATTTTTGGCATCGTAGACTTGGTCACGTAGGCTTTGATCACCTAACACGTGTTAGTGCTCTTGATCGCATGCGTGGGCTACCTAAGCTAAAGTGGGACAAAGAAATTGTGTGCTCTTCTTGTAGACATGCTAAGATGGTTGCAGGTTCACATACTCCTCTCACAATGATCATGACAACTGAACCATGTCAACTTTTGCATCTTGACACTGTAGGACCTTCACGTGTTCAATCCTTCAGAGGTAAATGGTATGTTCTTGTTATCGTTGATGATTATTCTAGATACTCTTGGGTTTACTTTATGGCGTCTAAGAATGAAGCTTTTAGTCACTTTAGAACTTTATTTCTTAGATTATCAATTGATCACCCAGGATCATTAAAAGCAATTAGAAGTGATAATGGAACTGAATTTAAAAATCAATCTTTTTATCACTTTTGTGCTGAAAATAGAATAGATCATCAATTCTCTTCACCATATGTACCTCAACAAAACGGTGTTGTAGAAAGAAAGAACAGAACCTTAGTTGAGATGGCTAGGACTATGCTTGATGAATATCAAACTCCTAGGAAATTTTGGGCTGATGCGTTAGCAACCGCTTGTTATGTCTCAAATCGTGTTTTCTTGCGTGCTAAGCTAGGTAAAACACCATATGAGCTCCGGTTTGGACATAGGCCTAGTGTTACACACTTTCGGGTCTTTGGTTGCAAATGCTTTGTTAAGAAACATGGTAATCTTGATAAATTTGAACCTAGATCCATTGATGGCATGTTTCTTGGTTATCCATCTCATACTAGAGGCTACCGTGTGCTTTTACTTGACACTAACAAAATTGTGGAGACTTGTGAAGTATCTTTTGATGAAGCTAGCCCAGGTACTAGCTCAAGTGTTGCAGGACCAGATCCGTATCCTCAGGGGGAGGGTATTTTCGAAGATGAAGAAGAGCCGGTGATACTGCCTGGTAGTTCCGAAGTTGACACGTGTCCAGCTCCGGACATTGAACAAGCTCTGGCTATCACCTATGCTGATCTTGATCGTCCACAAGTCACAAGCTCATCAATCTACGATGAACCTAATGAAGAAGAAGCTTGTGAGACATCTGTTCCCCTACGTTTTTACAAAGATCATCCCCCACAACAGAAGATTGGAAGCTTGCACGAACGAGTCACACGGTCCAGGTTTTGCGATCCAAACTCTCATGTTCATTCTGCTTTTGTTGCTTCTTTTGAACCCAAAGATATATCACACGCACTCACTAATGAATCTTGGATTATTGCCATGCAAGAAGAGTTAGAAAATTTTGAAAGAAATAATGTTTGGAAACTTGTACCTCCACCTCAAGGTCACACTTTAATATGAACTAAATGGGTATTTAAAAATAAAAAAAGTGAGTATGGGGTTGTGGTTAGGAATAAGGCTAGGTTGGTTGCTCAAGGTTTCACTCAAGTTGAAGGTCTAGATTTTGATGAAACTTTTGCTCCTGTCGCTAGATTAGAAACCATAAGAATTTTGTTAGCTTTTGCAGCACTAAAGGTTTTAAGCTATATCAAATGGATGTTAAAAGTGATTTTCTTAATGGCTACATAGATGAGGAGGTTTATATCAAACAACCACCGGGTTTTGAAAATCCAGATTTTCCTAATCATGTTTACAAACTGTCCAAAGCCTTATCCGGTCTCAAACAAGCCCCTAGAGCATGGTATGATAGGCTAAAAACATTCTTACTTGAAAAGGGGTTTACCATGGGCGAGGTTGATAAAACTCTTTTTTTGCTTAAGCATGGCAATGACTCATTATTCGTTCAAGTGTATGTGGATGATATTATCTTTGGTTGTGTTTCTCATGATCTTGTGTCCAAGTTTTCAGAAATGATGAGTTCCGAATTTGAAATGAGTATGATGGGTGAACTCACTTACTTTTTTGGGCTGCAAATCAAGCAAACCAAGGAGGGTACCTTTGTGCATCAAACGAAGTATACCAAAGACCTCCTAAGGCGCTTCAACATGGACAAAAGCAAGCCTCTTCGGACACCAATGGGAACAGCAACAACACTTGAACTTGATGAAGATGGTGAACCCGTGGATCAAAAAGAATATAGAAGCATGATTGGATCACTTTTGTACCTCACGGCATCAAGACCGGACATACAATTCAGCGTATGTCTTTGTGCACAGTTTCAAGCTTCCCCACGTGTTTCACATTGTCAAGTCGTCAAAAGGATTCTCAGGTACTTACATGGAACCCAAGAATTTGGCATTTTTCTTCCTTCTTCCTCAACCGTTACTTTGAAAGCTTTTTCGGATGCTGATTTTGGGGGTTGTAGGATTGATAGGAAAAGTACTTTCGGTGCTTGTCATTTTCTTGGTAATTCTATTGTTGCTTGGTCCTCTAGAAAACAAAATTCAGTTGCACAATCCACAGCCGAATCTGAATATGTAGCTGCTGCTAGTGCTTGCTCACAAATTCTTTGGATTGTTCAAACACTTAAGGACTATGGGGTTGATCTAGATAGTGTTCCACTATTTTGTGATAACACTAGTGCCATTTGCATTGCTAAAAATCCCGTGCAACATTCTAGAACTAAGCACATTGACATTAGGTATCACTTTCTCTGAGATAATGTTGAAAAAAGGAAACATTGTGCTTCACCATGTAGATACCAAACAACAATTGGCTGACATTTTTACAAAACCTTTGGATTTCACTCATTTTGTTACATTCGTAGTGAAATAGGGGTTATGCATCCTCATGGCTTAAATTGAGGGGGAGTTTTGAAACTTAGGAAGTCTATGTGTGAATCTGAAATTAAAATAATATGAGCATAGTATTTCATACATATATGACTCTGTGATTCCTTTTACATGCTGAAAGTTCTTACTACATTACTCGTGTTATACATTTTGTAGTTTTTGCCATGTCTAGTAATTGGAATAATTACCTACACTAAAACTGGTCATGGTCGAACTTTCTTGCTGTTTTGAACTTGTTACATGTTCACAAGTGCTTTTAATCATAAAGAATTAATCAAGTAATCAACTCACATGTTGAGTTTTTATGATCAAATATAAATTGAGAAAAGATCTAGAGAATATGCATGCATAGCACTTCTTCTTTTGAGATGGCTTGTCATTGCACTTAGATATGAACTTGGAAGAAGTTGTGTATGACTAAAACCATGTCCTTAAGCTTCTGATTGTCAAATGACATAGGCTTGGCTTGGTTGGTTAGAATAAGGCAGATGCGCATATAATCTCTTGCAAATATCATATGATCTAAATTTATGCTTTGAAAAATAATAAAATGCAGCAACTAGTGTCATGCCTTCAAGTTTTGAAATAGTTAAGTTTGTGAGATCATGACTTGATTAAATTGAAAATTACATTTGATCTCTAGCATGGCTTACACTACTTTATGTATCTCATTGATGTGATAGTGTAAGTTACTTGATAGTATGACTTGGATGAGCTTTGTTTTATATGTATATGTTATAATATGCTCATAACAATTAAAATTTCTCTTTTACCTTGCTGAATACATTGTCAAAGGGGGAGAGATTAATCACACATTCAAAAAAGGAAAGATAATGTGCATGGGGGGAGATGATAAAGGGGGAGAAATATGTGAATTTTGAATTTTGAATTTTTGCTTTTCTTATCATTTTATTTCCGATTTACAAAAAGGGGGGAGAAATTGTTTTCAAAACTTTAATGTGAATAAGCCAATGTTCGGATTTTAAATGGTGTTGCCAATGCATTCATCAAGGGGGAGATTGTAAGACCTATATGTGCTGAATACATTGGCTTGTAGTGAATACATTTGGCTTTGATGATAAAAGTTTTGAATATCACCAAAACACCTTTTTATCAAGGTCCGACTCTAGCTCTGAGCTATAGCAAGGTCCGACGGTAGGTCCGGCTTGGTTTGGGTAGCTCCGGTTACGTTCGATGCTAGGTCCGACTAGCTTTGGTCAGCTCTGGTGAAGTTTTGTCTTTAGCTCCGGCATGTCTTTGATAGCTCCGACATGTTTTTGCTAAGCTCCGAAGTTAATTTTTCTAGCTCCGGCTTTTGGGATTACTAGTTCCGACTAGTTCTGGTTAGCTCCGACGCTAGGTCCTGCTAGTTTTGTAAGCTCCGGCGGGAGCTTGGTTGTACTAGTTTTGGTAAGCTCCGGCGCTAGGTTCTACTAGCTTTTGTTAGTTGCGGCTCAAGGTCCGGGTTGCTCTGGCAAGGTCCGGAACTTGACCGTAGTGCTTCTGCTTTTCATTTGCAATGTTTCGTACTTGCTTTACGTTGTTGGAAAGATTGCTTAGTATTCAGTTGCTAAGTTTTTGGTGCGTTTTGGTTGATATGGACGATATCGTGTTAATGTGGTTTTGCAACATGCTTATGTGAGGTTCTCACGTAGGGTGTTGTGTTCGGAACTAACTTGAGTCAAGTCGAGGACTTGGGCTCGTATGGATTGGTTGTTTATTCATATGCAGGTGTTGCTTGAGTTCAAGACATGGCTGGTGATGGGATCCATTGGACTAGTCTCAGGGAGGAGATGAGGTTCCAACAACCAAATTCAGGAGGAATTGTGGTTGAGCTGATCAGGAGGTTGCGCAACGTGATTGAATCAAGAACAATGCATATGAAGGTATCGTGGACGTCATTGGAAGATGTGTGCACGTGTGCAAGGAGTGCATGGACGTGGCTACATGGTTCTGAGACGTGATGAAGAGATGTGGACGTAAAGAGTTGGTCGGAAAGGTCCAACCGACTAGGTTATGGACTCAGGCTGCGGCTGAGTCGGGTTTGACTCAAATATGGAAAGATTTGAGTTGGTTATGATAGGATTTCGTGTGGGTCACGAATTTGAGTTGTTTAGGAATGTTGGATACATTCCTAAGGTGTTTGGAAGTCTTAAGATTGCTTCTATCTGCGTATAGAAGAATCTTGAGCAGTTATGGAAAGTTACGATTCGTGATCTGAGTAGGATTGGAGTCCTAGTTGATATTGGGTTGGCCTAAGGGCTGGTTATATAAGCAAGGGAGCCCAGAGCTCATAGTGCACGACTTTGGGGCTGTTCCTCTTGTGTTCTATTGAATAAAATTCGTAGTTTGAAGGAACTTTTGTGCCTTGTTCGTCCGACTTGTTCCAGACAAGTTTTACTCGTCGAGTTTCTGGACAGCACTATCTTTCGTCGGTGGTTTTATCATAACTCGAGTTTTCTAGATCCAATTGACGTGATTATTTTTGGGTTGTCTTCACAACTTGATTGTATATCATATGTCAAAATTTCACGGTCATTTGATTTGTGGTCTATGATCTACACGAGTTTCTTTGCAGCATTCCAGAACTGTTTTTTTCTCGAGTAGGGCAGATTGACCATTGTTTGATCTTTTGATCATAACTTGAGTTTTTCTCGACGGATTTGAGTGATTCTTTTTGTATTGTCTTCGAGACTTGATTCTATCTGATATCTATCACTTTTGTCACGGTGAAACATGTTTAGATTAGTTTCACACACGATTTCTTTAACATATTGTTTTTCTGCCGAAAGGGTTTGGGGTTTAATTGTTTCCGCTGCGTAAGATTTTTTAAATCTACCATTCACCCCCCCCCCCCTCTGGTAGCTTTTCACGTGCTCTTCGATCCTACAGCTTCACAGAAACTCGACGAGAAAGACTTGAACAAAATAAGTCAGACGAACAAGGCACAAAAGCTCCTTTAGACTACGAATTTTATTGATCAAAACTCACAAGGAACAGCCCCGAAGTCGTATACCACGAGCTCTGGCCTCCCTTGCTTATATAACCAGCCCTTAGGCCAACCCAAACTTAACTAGGACTCTAATCCTACTCAATTCATGAATCAAAACTTTCCATAACTTCTCAAGACACTTCTATACGCAGATAGAAGCAATCTTAGGACTTCCAAACACCATAGGAACGTATCCTACATTCCTGAAACAACTCAAATTTGTGACCCACACGAAATCCTATCATAACCAACTCAAAACATTCCATATTTGAGTCATACATGACTCAACCGCAGCCTGAGTCCATAACCTAGTCGGTTAAACCTTTCTGACCAATTTTTTATGTCAACATCTCTTCATCACGCCTCGGAACCATGTAGCCACGTCCATGCACTCCTTGCACACGTGCAAACATCTTCCAACGATGTGCAGGATACCTTCATATCTATTGTTCTTGATTCAAACATGTTGCATGACCCCCCGATCAACTTAACCACAATTCCTCCTAAACTTTGTTGTTTAACCTCATCATCTCCCTAAGACTAGTTCAATAGATCCCGTCACTAGCCATGTCTTGAACTCAAGCAACACCTGCACATGAACAAACAATCAATACTTCCGAGCACAAGTCCTCGACTTGACTCTCGTTAGTTCCGAAACCACAACACCTTACGTGAGCACCTCACGTAAGCATGTTGCAAACCATAGCGAAATGATATCAGCCATAACCACCAAAACACACCAAAAACTTAGTAAAAGAATACTAAGAAATCTTTCCATAATCCAAAAAGCAAGTTTGAAACGTTGCAAATTAAAAGCAGAACCACTGCGATCAAGCTCCGAACCTTGCCAAAGCTAATCGGACCTTGAACCGGAGCTTACCGAAACTAACAGGATGAAGCACCGGAACTTACCAAAGCTAGCAGGACCTAGTGCCGAAGCTAACCAAAGCTAGTCGGACCTAGTGCTGGAGCTTACCAAAGCTAGTCGGACCTAGAGCCGGAGCTAACAAAAGCTAGTCGAACCTAGACAAAGAAGTCAGACCTTAGCCAAAGCAAGTCAGACCTTACGTTGGACCTTGCCGGAGCTACCCAAAACAAGTCAGACCTGTCGTCGGACCTTGCTCGAGCTCGGACCTGGAGTCGGACCTTGATAAAAAAGGTGTTTTGGTAGTATTCAAAACTTTTATCGCCATAGCCAATGTATTTAGCACACATAGGTATCACAATCTCCCCCTTGATGAATGCATTGGCAACACCACTTAAAATTCGAACATTAGCTTATTCTCATGAAAAGTTTTGAAAACAATTTCCCCCCTTTTTGAAAATCAAATGAGATAGAAATAAATTTCTCCCTCTTGCATACTTCACCCCCTTTAACAATGTATTCAGCAAGGTACAAAAGAGAAATTTTAATTTTTATGAGCACATTATAACATATACATATAGAACAAAGCTCATCCAAGTCATGCTCAAGTAACTTACACTATCACAATATAGAGATACATAAAGTATTGTAAGCCATGCTAGAGATCAAATGTAATTTTCAATTTTAGCAAGTCATGATCTCACAAACTTAACTATTTCAAAATCTGAAGGCATGATACTTGTTGTTGCAATTTTTTAAGCACAAATTTTGATCATATAAAATTTGCAAGAGATTATATGCGCATCTGCCTCATTCTAACCAACCAAGCTAAGCCTATGTCATTTGACAATCCGAAGCTCAAGGACATGGTTTTAGTCATACACAACTTTTTCCAAGTTAATATCTAAGTGCAACGATAAGCCATCTCAAAAGAAGAAGTGCGATGCATGCATATTCTCTTGATATTTTTTCATTTTTTTCATTTGAACATAAAAGCTCAACATGTGGATAGTTGGTTGAATAATTTTTCGTTATTAAAAGCACTTGTGAGCATGCAACAAGTTCAAAATAACAAGAAAGTTTGATCATGAACAGATTTAGTATAAGTAATTATTCTAATTACTAGTCATGGCAAAAACTACAAAATATATAACATGAGTAATATAGTAAGAACTTTCAGCTTGTAAAAGGAATCACGAAGTCATATATGTATGAAATACTATGCTCATATTATTTTAAATTTAGATTAACACATAAAGTTCCGAAGTTTCAAAACTCCCCTCAATTTAAGCCATGAGAATGCATAACCACTATTTCACTATGGATATAACAAAAACGAGTGAAATCCAAAGGTTTTGTAGAAAAGCCAGCCAACTGTTGTTCGATATCTACATGGTGAAGCACAATGTTTCATTTTTCAACATTACCACAGAGAAAGTGATACCTAATGTTAATGTACTTAGTTCTAGAATGTTGCACGGGGTTTTTATCAATGCAAATGGCACTAGTGTTATCACAAAACACTATCTAGATAAACCTCATAGTCTGTAAGTGTTTGAACAATCCAAAGAACTTGTGAGCAATCACTAGCAGCAGCTACATATTCAGATTCGGCTGTGGATTGTGCAACTGAGTTTTATTTTCTAGAGGACCAAGCAACAAGTGAATTTCCAAGAAAATGACAAGCACCAGAAGTACTTTTCCTATCAATCCTACAACCCCCAAAATCAGCATCCGAAAAAGCTTTCAAAGTAATGGTTGAGGAAGAAGGAAGAAAATGCCAAATTCTTGAGTACCATGTAAGTACCTGACAATCCTTTTGACGGCTTGATGATGTGAGGCACATGGGGAAGCTTGAAATCGTGCACAAAAACATACGCTAAATTATATGTCCGGTCTTGATCCAATCATGCTTCTATATTCTTTTTGATCCATAGCTTCACCGTCTTCATCAAGTTCAAGTGTTGTTGTTGTTCCCATTGGTGTCCGAAGAGGCTTGCTTTTGTCCATGTTGAAGCGCTTAATAAGGTCTCTTGTATACTTCGTTTGATGCACAAAGGCTCCCTCCTTAGTTTGCTTGATTTGTAGCCCCAAAAAGTACGTCAGTTCTCCCATGATACTCATCTCAAATTTTTAACTCATCATAGCTGAAAACTTGGACATAAGATCATGAGAAGCACAACCAAAGATAATATCATCCACATACACTTGAACGAATAATGAGTCATTGTCATGCTTAAGCACAAAAAGATTTTTATCAACCTTTCTCATGCTAAACCCCTTTTCAAGTAAGAATGTTTTTAACCTATCATACCATGCTCTAGGAGCTTGTTTTAGACCAATACAGGGTTTTAGTCAGTTTGAAAACATGATTAGGAAAATCTGGATTTTCAAAACCAGGTGGTTGCTTAACATAAACCTCCTCATCTATGTAGCCATTAAGAAAAGAACTTTTTACATCCATTTGATATAACTTGAAACCTTTAGATGCAGCAAAAGCTAACAAATTTCTTATGGCTTCTAATCTAGCAATAGGAGCAAAAGTTTCATCAAAATCTAGACCTTCAATTTGTGTGAAACCTTGAGCAACCAACCTAGCCTTATTCCTAATCACAACCCATTCAGTTCCAATTAAAGTGTGATCTTGAGGTGGAGGTACAAGTTTCCAAACCTTATTTCTTTCAAAATTTTCTAACTCTTCTTGTATGGCAATAATCCAAGATTCATTAGTGAGTGCGTGTGATATATCTTTGGGTTCAAAAGAAGCAACAAAAGCAGAATGAGCATGAGAATTGGGGTCAGAAAACCTGGATACTATAACTCGTTCATGCAAACTTCAAATTATCTGTTGCGGGGGATGATTCTTGTAAATCCGTAGGGGAACAGATGTCTCGCAAGCTTCTTCTTCATCAGGTTCATTGCAAATTGATGAGCTTGTGGCTTGTGGATGATCAGGACCAGCAGAGATGGTAGTCGGAGCTTGTTCTAAGTTCAGAGCTGGACACGTGTCAGCTTCGAAACTATCAGGCAATATCACCGACTCTTCTTCTAATTCGAAAATGCCCTCCCCCATAGGATATGGATCCTGACCTGCAATGTTTGAGCTAGTACCTGGGCTAGCTTCATCAAAAGACACCTCACAAGTCTCCACAATTTTGTTAGTGTCAAGTAAAAACACAAAGTAGCCTCTAGTATGAGATGGATAACCAAGAAACATGTCATCAATGGATCTAGGTTCAAATTTATGAAGATTACCATGTTTCTTAACAAAGCATTTGCAACCAAAGACCCGAGAGTGTGTAACACTAGGCCTATGTCCAAACTGAAGCTCATATGGTGTTTTACCTAGCTTAGCACACAAGAAAACACGATTTGAGACATAACAAGTGGTTGCAATTGCCTCAGCCCAAAATTTTCTAGGAGTTTGATATTTATCAAGCATAGTCCTAGTAATTTCAACTAAGGTTCTATTATTTCTTTCTACAACACCATTTTGTTGAGGTATATATGGTGAACAAAATTGATGACCTATTCCATTTGCATCACAAAATTGATCAAAAGATTGATTTTTAAATTCGGTTCTATTATCACTTCTAATTGCTTTTAAAGATCCTGGGTGATCAATTGATAATCTAAGAAATAAAGTTCTAAAGTGAATAAAAGCTTCATTCTTAGATGTCATGAAGTAAACACTAGAGTATCTAGAATAATCATCAACGATCACAAGAATATACTATTTACCTAGAAAGGATTGAACACGTGAAGGTCCTACAGTGTCAAGGTGCAAAAGCTGACCCAGTTCAGTTGTCATGATCATTGTGAGAGGAATATGTGAACCTGCAACCATCTTAGCATGTCTACAAGAAGAGCACACAATTTCTTTGTCCCCTTTAAGCTTAGGGAGCCCACGTATGCGATCAAGAGCACTAACACGCCTTAGATGATCAAAGCCTACGTGACCAAGTCTACGATGCCAAAAATATAAGTCCTTTGAATCATTAGCAACAAGATACCTATGCTTAGAGGAAGACATATCAAAATCAGTTTTAAAAACTTTTCCAAACCGAGACATGTTAAAAATAAGCTCACTATTTGAATTTACAACTTTGCAGCAATTTTTAGTAAAAATAATTTCCAGATTTTCATCTAGTAGTTGTGAAATAGAAAGCAAGTTGTATTTCAAATTTTTAACAAGTGTCACATCCTTAAAAGTGTAGTGATCATTTACTCTAATTGAACCCTTAGTCATTATAGGAGTTGAAGAATTATCGGCAAAAGTAACATTCTCTACACGTGACAAAAGAGAGGGAGGAGAACCATTCTTTGTTACTGGTCATGTGGCATGAGCAACCTGAATCCACAATCCAAATATTCTCCTTTCACAAGCGTGTAACCTACATAGAAGCAGAATACGTCGATGACTCAATGCTGGGTTAGTCAATAGGCATTTAGGAATCCAGTATTGAGTCACACGACGTCCAGTAGGAATAACACGCGAAAGTTGAGATAAAACAGCTGGTTTATGAGTCAAAGTTTGAGATTTTTTATTCTTAACTACTGACCTATAAGGTGTTACTTGTGTAGCACAAAAACAAGTAGCTCCGGAGGTAAAAACAGAAGGTCCGAAGGTAAACTTTCAATGGTTTTGACTCATAACAACAGGTTGCATGTTCCTGACATTCGGTTTAGTATGTGCAGAAAATTTTGCATGAGAGCTATAAGATCTAGCTTGCATCCTTTCCTTTTTATGTTGTTTAGCTAGTCTATAACAAAAATCTATGACATGACCATCTCTACCATAATAGGTACAATGAAATTTAATTTTGTGTTCATGTCTAGATGAGCTTGCAATATGTTTATTAGATCTCGAATGTGACAACACTCCTGCAGTTTTAAAAACCACTTCTTTTTGTTTAGGAACTGTTTTAATCAAACCACTTCCTAATGACTTTATAATTTTGGGTGGATGTGCTTTAGAATGAGCATGGGAATCAAAACATAAACCAGTTTTATCATTGCAAGGTTTAGAAGAGTTTAACAGTAAGTTTATATTCTTGTTAACATTGTAGAACCGCTCTAATATCTTATTTTTATTGTCAAGTTATTTAGATAAAACTAGGCAGTTTTGACATGAAGTTTTTCCTTCTAGTTTGCAATTGGAACAATATTTAACTTCATGAGAACGTAAAGCATTGTTCAGAATGGAAATTTCAATCATTGCATATTTTAGTTTCTTGTCAAGATTGTCACATGCAGAATAATGCAGATCATCTGTAGAACAAGAAACATCTTTTAAGTTTTAACATTAAAATCAGACAGCTTTTTGTTCTTTTCAATTTCTTCATCAGGTCTATCTAGAGTGGAGGAGTGTGCACGTCTTAATGTGGGCAATTGTTCATAGATTAAGTCAATGAGGGACATGATGTGCATCATCACTAGGAATAAAAGTTTTTAAGCGGTTGATTTCAGATTATAGTGATTCAACTTTAACAGCATTATCCCTAAGCTTTTTGTACTTTTTCTTGACAATGATAGTTGCACGAGAAATTGCATCACACATTTCATTACAGGTAGAACATACCTCATCGTCGTCACTGTTGTGTTCTGCATCCTTCGGACTTGATTTTGATCTTGTTTTTCCTGCCATGAAGCATAAGTTGGTTAGATCATCATCATCTTCATCACTTCCAATGTCTACATCGCTTGAACTGAGCTCTTGAAGTGTAGTGATGAAGCTGTTTATCATCTTGCGTCCTATGGAACCCTTCTTTTTCTTGTTGGAGTTTCCAGAGGTGGTTTTGACCTTGTTCTGCTTCTCTTCACGGGTAGTAGGACCTGAAAGGTTAGGGCATTCTGTACGAAAGTGTCCTGTATTACCACATTCAAGGTATCGTTGAGGTCTGGAGCTTCCTCTCCTTCTAGTTCTCACATTTTGCAATGCTTTTGAGAACCGAGTAGAGATGAGTGCTAGCTCCTCTTCTGGAAATTCTTCAATCTGTTCTAGGGTTAGTGAACACAGCAAAGCAAGAGTATTGCAAGACGATGATTGGCCAGAGCTAGGCATATCACGTTGTGAAATGAATGCAATAGACTTATTTGGATTATTTTGTGATAAAATGTCGATTTCATGAGTTTTTAGTTTAGAGTAAAGCACATCTAAAGTAAGAGTACTCATGACAGTTGATTCACGAATGGATGTTACTTTCATCTCCCATATTGTCATGTCTAATGCACTAAGGAGTTGCCTAGCAATCTCAGCATCAGAAAAGTTTACATTGACACTACATAGATTACTGAGAATTTTGTTAAATCGGGCAAAAAGTTGATCGATGGACTCACCGGGTTGCATGTCAAAACGCATGTATTCCTTTTTGAGCATATCTTGTTTTACCTCCTTCATTATGTTGGATCCTTCGTGGTAGTCACAAAGTGCTCTCTACACATCGTACGCCGATCGGAGGTGTGCAACACGGTCGAAGAGCCCCCGGGTTACGTACGAGTTGAAGACACCCGAAGGCAACGCACGTCTGACCGCACTGGGCCCGCATTCCTCATTTGGGTAGCTCCGGTACTACCACGTGTCCAGTGGGACTGGGTCTACCTCCCTTCACAGGGAAGTTCCGGTCCCGCCACGTGCCTAGCAACCCCGGACCTAAACCCCAGTAGAGGGAAGCTCCGTGCCACCACGTGTCGAGTGGCTCCGGATCTACCTCCCCATAGAGGGAAGCTCTGGAGCTGCCACGTGTATATCTCCGGAGGTTCGCCAACAACGTCTACAGGATCTCAAACGGCGCAGACATTCAAGAGGCTATTAAAACAGCCATTATAAGACCTGATTAACGTGTTATTAATTCAGCATTAATGACACACGATCAGAGGACTATTAGAACGGTAACGCCGCCATCAAGGCGCATTATCACATTGTTAATTATGCTTAGTACATGTAGATCGTGTATTAGGTAATTGAATACTGTTGGGGCCACATGTCAGGCCAGGCAACCCCTGTAACGGACAGCCCTTGGCATATAAAAGGGCTTAGCCGCACGGTAGAAACCAGGTCCAACCAAGCCAACTCAAGTACACTCTCGTACAGTCAACAAACACTCTGTGGAGTAGGGTATTACGCTCAGGCGGCCCGAACCACATAGAAACTCCCTGTGTCACCGTCTCATTCATAATCTCATGCGCGCCCCAACCGAATACGAACCTCTGCAGACTAGCTTTAGTAATACCGGGGGAAGTGTCATAGCAACACTTCGACAGATTCCAAGTTAAGCAGCTAAAAGAGGGCACTTTCATTTGCCAAACTAAGTACAAGCAGGACATCCTCAAAAGGTTCAATATGGACAAAGCCAAGCCCATCAAGACCTCCATGGCAACTAATGGACATCTCAACCTCAACAAAGATGGTCAAGATGTGGATCAAAAGGTATATCGGTCTATGATTGGTTCACTACTTTATTTGTGTGCATCTAGGCCTGATATTATGCTTAGTGTGTGTATGTGTGCAAGGTTTTAAGTTGCACCTAAAGAGTGTCATTTAATAGCTATAAAAAGAATTTTATGATATCTTGTGCACACACCTAACTTGGGCCTTTGGTATCCCAAAGGATCCAAGTTTAACCTTATAGGGTATTCTGATGCCGACTATGCAGGCTGCAAAGTCCGTAGGAAGAGCACCTCAGGAACCTGCCAGTGGCAGATCCTTAATTTCATGGTCCTCAGAGAAACAAAATTTCATTGCTCTTTCCATAGCTGAAGCAGAGTATGTTGCAGTCGGTAGTTGTTGCGCACAGTTACTTTGAATGTGACAAACTCTAAGGGATTATGGTTATAATCTGAACCATATTCCACTCCTATGTTGAACTGAAAAACAACTAGCAGACATATTCACTAAGCCACTAGATGAAAAGAGATTTTGCGAGCTAAGAAATGAATTAAATATACTTGATGCTTGAAATGTGGCTTGAAACATTGCATACCTGATTGAATCTTTAAAGTTTGCTTTCTTTTGCGAAAATTCATCCCTTCTCTCAATTTTCTCTCAAAAACTATTTCAATTATTGAATCTTGGTGAATTATGGCCATTGTATGATTGTTGATTGCTTGCTAGTCATGTTCATCAAGATTATTTGTGAAATGGTGTCCTTTATATCACTATTAGATCAAATTCCCCAAAATCTCTTTGGTCTAATCCTAATATGTCCAGTTGACCCGGACTAGTACATGGTCAGCACCAGACTAGTCCGTTTCTGGTGACTAGTCCAGCTCTGGTTCGATGTACTGGACTAGTCCGTTGCTATCGAGCTTAACCCTTGTCAGCCGCCAAGACCTCCCTTCTTCCTCCTCACAATCGACTTTTCTTTCTCTGTAACACCCTCATTTTCATGCATCATGCCCTACATACATTCATATACATGTTTAACATTAATCCACATTAAGAGGAATAAGTTTAAAATTTATTTGGAACAAAACCACACTTAAAAATTCTGGAAAGTGCGGACTAGTACGATTTTGGTGCGGGCTAGTCCAATTTCTCTCTAACCTCGATCGGACTTGTTCGTTTTTACTGCGGACTAGTCTGTTTTTTCCTCTAGACACTTTCGAACTTGTCCAGTCCTATGCGAACTAGTCCAGTGTTCTAAGAATCCTTGAAAATTTGCTAAGTCCCTGGACTTGTCCGGACTAGTCCGGTATTCCAGCGGACTTGTCCGTTTTCCTCTCTGGATAAGTTCGGACTTGTCCAATGTCCAGTGCGGACTTGTCCGATTTCTCTCTAGACAATTTCGGACTAGTCCGGTCCTTTTTGGACTTGTCCGATATTTTGCGACTCCAAGTTGATCTTTTGTTTTACGACTTGTTTCTTGGGTTTCACGTTAAATGGGCCTACTGATGTTGTGCCTAACTCTTTTAGAGCCCATGTGGGACTCTAAACCGGCCTCTACTCATCTCAAACTCGAAATCCATCTAACCCTAGCCTCCACCTCTATATAAACAACCCCACCCCTTGGTTTGACATCTATTTGCCACTTTTCCACCCCACCCAAACCCTAGTTCGTGGAGAGCCACCATCAAGGAGGGGGGAGGAGATCCCAAGCAAGAAGAAGAGGGGGAGGAAACGAAAGAGGATCAATTTCTCCATCAACTTCGAGTTCTTCATCAACAATCCACCATCAAGTTCTTCATCAACCCTAGATCGTCAAGATCCAAGTGTTTTCTCCAAGATCCTTGATTCATTGGAGTCCTAAACACCTGGTATACCTTCTATTTCCTTTTCCTTACGTGAATTCGACCCATAATCTCCAAATTCATGTCGATCTAGAAAACTCTAATCTGCTGATCTCGCAAAGTGCGGACTTGTCCGGTCCCTAGCGTACTAGTCCGATTTTCCTGGTTAATTTCTTTTGAATTAATTCTAAAATTTGTTCAAATAAACTCCAAACCTGTGTAAACTTGTTAAAATCTATTAGAACTAGATAGTGATCATTTAAAAGCAATCTATTAACAAGTTCTACCTTGCATTTGCACTAAACATGCATGTCATGTCATATTGAGTAATATTTGTGTGCTCTTTGATTGTGTTTCTTGTTTGTATGTTTATTGTGCGGATTAGACAGATTTGCGCTAGAGAGTGCCGCAGAGGATCTCCAGCACCAAGAGTTTGAAGGCTTTGACCCGAATCAATCCCAAGAGCAAGGCAAGTGTCCTTGAAGCATATTGATCCTGTTTTGAAATAAATGTTTTGTTTGCAAAACTACATGCTTGTGTCAATTTGATGGGAATCCTGTGATAGGAAGTTTACTAGCATTGTTTGACCACCCTTGTCACCCGGAATATATGGTAGAGAGTCGGGAAGGGTTTTTTGCTTCGCTTAATCAATTGGGATGGGAAAACAATACTACACATTAATGATGCATTTATGAGATTATGATTAACATGAACTGGTTAATGTAATATGATAATAGGTGATCTAAGCAAGCTTGGTATGTGGATGGGTTGGATGTTATGGTGGTTTGCTTGCTTTAGATCTTTGAACCGGTTCATGCGAGAATAAGCCAGGACTATAGTGCCACCACGAGGCTGTCGGTACCCTGCGTACCGGATACCCCTTGGAACTGCAAAGAGTGCAAAGGAACTCCTCCTATCTGAGTTGAAGACCTCCGAAGGCCCCAAGTGTCACTCAGAACCAGACCTGCCTCCCTCCTATGGTTAGTCCCAGTGTCGCCACATGTATCATAAAACCGGAGCTACATTCCATACATGGGAAAGCATCGGACTAGATACCTGTGTGGCACCTCCGAACCTAACCCCCGACAGAGGGAAGCTCCAGAACTGACACGTGTACAACAGCACCGGACCTACTCGTCCAAGACGGTAAGCTTCGGAGCTGCCACGCATCCAACCGCCGGACCTTCAACCTCAACAGTCAGATTGGTGGACCTCCAATGGCTCGGACCTTAATACCGAAACATTAAAGACTTCAAGACCTGATTATGTGTCATTAATGCTATCTTAATGACACACGATCAGATGACTCTTAATACCAGTAACACCACCATTAAGGGGCATTACCACGCTATTAAGGGGAATTAAGCACATTAACTGTGTATTAGACATCAGTAACGGCCAGGGCCACATGTCGGGTCTGACTAACGATGTAACAGCCAGCCCTTATATTATAGAAGGACAGGCCGAGCGATACTCGAGGACACGGAGAGACACTTCTTGACACTATGGTCTCTGACACGCGCTCGAGATAGGCTGAGACTGGCTAGAGACTCTCTTTTGGCCTCTCTCTGGCTCACGCTCTCATACACCCAATACAACAACAACACACACCCGTGGAGTAGGGTATTACGCTTAGGCGGCCCGAACCACGTAAATCCTCGTTTCAAATCGCCATCTTGTTCTGAATTTCCGCGCGCCCCAACCAAACTAAGAAACTCTGCGGGCTACTAACAGTAGTATCGGGAGAATTGTCGGAACCAGACTTCGACAGAGGCCAACTATGGGTGCAGCGTAGCTGATTAATTAGGGCTTTGTCAGTGCTATTTGGACCATTAAGGATGCTCAGGGAAGGGGTAGTCGGATTGGGTTTGTTGATGATTTGGTGGGACTACCCTGGGATTCGAATGGCTCAAGAGGGGGCCCTTGGTTGAAGATGTGCTCAGTTGGAGGCATCGCCACCTGTGAAACCTCAGTGGGGTCTAAATAGGATAATAATCCCTTTGTAAAGTATATTTTGTGATCTCTTGGTCATACACCAAAGGAATTGTAATTGGCATAAGGGAGGTTCTTTAGTCGCCGACAGGTGATGAAATCACAAACACGTGGGTAAAGTGGTACAAACTCTGCAGAGTATTAAAACTACCATGATAGTCGTGCTCCCGGTTATGAGCACCTGGACAACTTCCATGATTAGAGGGAACTTGGTATTGGGATGGTTTTGGGAAGGTTATGATTTGGTACTGGTTATGGAATGGTATTATGGTTTATGGCAATGGTTATGGTTAATGGTAATGTGAAATCTCAAATATGGATGATGGTAATGAATATGGATTGGAATTATGATGATTACATGGTTTATGATGGGTTTACTTAACATACATATAATATATTGCTTTTCAAATGTTTTAATATACTTTTAAGCACTTAGCCATTATTATATTCGTCGTTTGTATCAGCTACATGTCATACTTTCCACACTTGTTGAGTACGACATGTACTCACCCTTGCAATCCCCACCCCCCCCAATAGTTGCAGGTCAGGATTGGGAGTTTAACGATGATAATGCGGAGTTCTAGGCCGTGTCTACCATCAGCTTTGCCTATGGAGTGTTGGAGTTGCGCTATACCCCTTTGCTTAGTTTGCTTAATTAGTTTATTTATGCTGCATTAGTTGGAACATGTTATTAATAATCATTAGTGCTTGTATTCGAGGATATTCTGAATTTTGTAATGAAAGTGGTTAACTAATCTTGTTCTGTGGTAATTATTTGTTTGTGATGCACTTGTGTACATATGTTAAACATCCTGGACACACATATACTGCACTTGGTTCATTTTTGGAACCGAGTGTCACATTCTCTCTCCTCAAACTCGAGCTCCCGAGGCGATTTCCGCTTTGAGCCACCAAAATCGAAGGTTTATCCATGGAAATTCTTCCCCTCGGTGTGAAGCACCCCCTCCTCTGGACTAATCTGGAGTCCACTCTGCGCCTCCATCTCAAATCTTCAAATTTTGATAAAACCCAAACCCTAACTCTAGTTCTCATCTTCCCTCAAATCTTGCTTACTTTTCTTGATTCCTAGCGTATACATTGCATTGCTATATGTATTCCTATTGTCCTCCTATCTTTTTGCATCAATATCAGTTAGATTTGTTGAAATAAGAAGTTAGGGTTCATAGGTCAAACCGGACAAGTTCGATGCTTGGTGCGGAAAGTCCGGCCCCTTGACAGTTTGAACCTCTAAATTCCTGTCTCCATGAAGTCTAATTCGCATTCTTAACACACCTTGTCATCCTATGCCAGGCACGATGTCGTCCGCATCAGATGACAGCATGTTTGACGATGAAGTTGAGCGTGACTGCAAGAGAGTGGCTAGGGCAAAAGAGCTAAGAAGCAAAAGGTGTCATGACCACGATGCAAATGATTCTCCTCCTAATGATGTGCTCCCAAGAAATAGGAAGGTGGTAGTCAAGAAGCCATCTAGCAAGGATGGTGCATGTGCCAGCTCAACGGTACCAAGGAGAAGCACTAGCAAGGGAAAAGGACTTGCAAGTGGACCCATTGGTCCACTAAAGAAGAAGACTTTTGTACACCACAACAGATAGCCCTCTGAAGATGATTTTATGGGCAAAGGAAATGACTTGGCTGCCAAGCTCAAAAAAGTTGAAGTCCATGAGCAGCCGAAGCAATCAGGTGACCCGCGGTTATGGAGCCACTTCCATGTTGATTATTATCAGCATGTCTACAGGAAGATAAGAAATCCAATAGTTTCTAGTCAATGGGTGGACATTACTTATCTACAATCCAAGAACTGTCAAGCATATCATGAAGTCTTGGAGGCATTGGAAAGGCATGGCTTGAAGGATCTCCTATCCTTTCGATATAATTGGAACATTGAAGTCATCACTCAATTTTACTCAACTCTCTACTTCGCCCGTGATGATAGGGATGAGATGATTTGGATGACTAATGGATCAAAGTATAGTGTCACTTATGAGGAGTTTGCCAGGATACTCCATCTCGAAGACACCTTGGAAAATGATCTTGTGATTCACAACTTGAAGCCTTTGGAGAAGGATGAGCTAGCCTTCCTCTATGACACAAGAATTACAAGGCACCTACCACAAAATACTTGAAGCCATTACTTGTGGTGCTTAACATAATTTTGAGGAAGACTATTGCTCCAAAAGATGGAGATGCAGGGACAATTCAAGGAAATCTAAGGACCTTGATGAAAGTGATAATCAAGAAAAGGACCTTCAATGTCTTTGAATATATCTACAATGACATTGTGAACATCTGAATCACTCCAAATAGGTCATGTGGCTATGCACCTTACATCATGTTCATGATTGAGAAGGTAACCGACTTTGAGTTTGTCAAAGATGTTGAACATACCATCCTCAAGCCCTAGAAGCCACCAGTCTACAATGTTCCCAATGCTCCTGCCTCACCTGTAGTAGAACAAAGATCTAAGCAAGCAAATGAAGGGACAAGAGCTCCAGCTGCTAGCTCTGCTCCTCCATCCTCCAAAGAGTCATCTAGTGGTGTATTGAAGATGTTTCCCTCCATCTTTGCATCCTACCGCAAAGTAGAGGTTAAGCGACACAAGGAAAGCTTGGCCAAGAAAAGGCACCAGAGGTACATGAAGGCAAACATCAAAGCAATTCGTGAGAAGCTTGATATTGAGCCAGTGGGATCTCCTCAAATTTCAAAGGATTCCGAAGAAAATATCACAGAGATGGTGCCTCTCACAGAACAAGAATTGGCCTCCTTTAGACTTGCAGCTGTCACTGTTCCTCCTCCTCCTCCTCAGCATGCTCATGAGTCTGAAGAT
Source organism: Tuctoria greenei (assembly GCA_036927565.1). NCBI lineage: Eukaryota > Viridiplantae > Streptophyta > Magnoliopsida > Poales > Poaceae > Tuctoria > Tuctoria greenei. Next base: position 27,599,238 of record JAYESD010000004.1, on the reverse strand, counting down.
GAAGATGAAGATGAAGATGAAGACAGGACTAAGAATGAGAGAGGGAGTGACGGAGAGTGATTCCCGACAATTTTTTCCTTTTTGGTGCCTTGATGCCAAAGGGGGAGAGATTGAGACTAGACTAGTGATCTTGGACATGTATATTTAGTGTTTGTTAAGTTTCAAACTATTGCAATCTCTATTTGGATGCCTATTTTGTTTAAATATCAATGTTTGGTGCTCATTCTATTTTTCATTATGCACATCACAATATTTTCCCACACACCTTTTAGGCACCCCACCATAAAGAGTGCATATATGTAAGAAATGTATGATGTTCATATGTCATTATCATATATCCATGTCGTGCGGGAGGTGGCGCACACGGCGCGGATGGTACTTTGGGGCGGGGACGTGAGCGCGGCCAGGGGCGGGAAGCTGGCGGAGCAAGTCATGCTCGACTTCATGGGCTCCATCGTGTGGCACGCCGATGGGTTCTACCTCAGCTGGCCTGCTTCCGTGCTGTCCATCAAGGATCGGCTCGTCTCTAGCCAGACCTACCTCATGCTCCCTGTGGGTTGCCTCCCGCAGGGCTACGACGCGCTCACAGCAACATCCCTGGTTGTGTTGTCCTACGACAGGGGCCAATTGTCCTACGACAGGGGCCAGCATGGGCTGCCTGCCATTGCCGGTGGGGCCAGAAGCCCGTTCGAGTACGTCAAGGAATACGACGGCCGCATCGTGATCAAGGTCATGCCAGAGTTCATCGTCATCGTCGTTACCGCCAAGAAGGCATGCTGTGAGGACAGTAGCAGCGGCGGGCGCTGTGCAGCACACCGGAGCTGAGGAAGCACTACGAGCAGCTGGTTGGCACGGCCAAGGGCCATCATGGTCGCCGCGGCTGGATACGATCAAGGAGTGCAAGGGGAGGAGGGGCTTGGGCTTGGACTTGGCCTTGGCGGTCGGTCCCGGGTTGTCACCGATGGCCGTGCGCCTCCTCGGGCTGGATGCCAGACAACAACTGTCGTGCAATCTGGATTCATGTGCAAGCCTGCAATCAGCAAATTCCAACCGTTCGATAGACATCCAAGAGTGGATGAACCTTTTACACACAAATCCCTCCATCTGCATGTGCAAGAGAACGATAAATCTAGTCTTTGTTGTAAAAGGTGGGGGGTTTATATGTAAAAGGTACAGCTACCCTTGAATGTTCACCAAAAGGTTGGGATTCGCTGATTGCAGGCTTGCACAGGAGTCCAGATTGCACAGTAGTCGTTGTCTGTATGCCAAAGGTAAAAGGAATAACGAACAGTACTAACATATACTACTATGAAGCAGAGCTGCAAGCCTGCAAGGTTAATTAGGTTATGCTTTGGTGGATGGTGTATGTTAATCATGTTTGGTTTCTCTTATTTTTGGAGGAAAATTTTGTAATAAATCTTGATCTCAATTCCGTGGATAGAGGTCAGTTTGTGGAAGAAACTATTGGAAGGTTGTTTTGGCCTAAAATATATTTGAAAAAAGATATATGATGTATAAGTATGAGAATGAATCAGCACTCTGGCGCAATCGTGCAAAAATCTATTCTCAATCACACGATCTTCATCCAGTTGTTACTGCACTTTGCACTTAAACTCTTCCACCAGATACTATAAATGCAATGTAAATATTATTGTTAGATGAGAGGGTTTAAGTGAAAAAGATGGATGGATATCGTAGATTGAGAATAGATTTTGGCACGATTGCATCAGATTGATGATTGCATCCTAATCGTTCCCACATAAGTATTGGTTAATGTACATAACAACAGCTTATGTTACAATTATCAATGCTACTTTCTTTCTTTCTCTTTTTTTGTTGAGAGGATGATGGGCCAAGTTTTCTTGTATATTTTCTGTTGGGTTGTATGCTGGATGGGTCAATAAGGTTTCGGAGCCTGTTTGAGGGGGTGAAGAACTTATTTAATAATAAACAATTTGTTAATAATTTAATAAAAATAGTGTGTGTTTTCAAATTTTCCAGAAACAGACACCTAGTCGTCTGTTAGGTGGGCGGCGGTGGCTTGATCTGCAGGGGCTGCCAGATCTGGAGTTGATGATGGAGATTTGGAGCTGGAGGGCAGCGTGGCTTGTGCCTTTGAGGCTTTCAGATTTAATGTGGCTTGAGGCTTTCAGATCTATTGCAATCTCAATCTGTTTCGAATTTGATATGTTTGCGTCAAATGAGGTTTTTATGCCGTCGGGGTCGGGTCAGCTCGGCACATATGGCCCGTCGTGGGTTGGTTCCGGCACGACCCGTGTAATCAGGCCACGTGCCATGTCTGGCCGAGAATCGACCCGGCAGGACCAGTTTATTAATCGTACGGGGCCGAGCCAAGACTTTTCAGGCACGAGCCCGACCTATTGGCGCAATCACCCTTGATAGGGTGACAGACTCCTACGCTATTACTGAAACCGATGACTTGTCATGACGCTCCCCCAGCCGTCCGACTGTTGGACAATGTTAAGGTTTATTACTAAAATAAATTGCAAACATACCAATAATGTAGTGATTAGCACTCACACTTCAAACCTAAAAGCATAGGTTCAACTACTAGTGTTGTATATTTTGTTTGCGTTTTTTAACAGAAATAATTGGTTTTTGTTGCATTATGTATTTCGAGTTTTATTAAATTCAATTTGTTTCAAGATTAATTGCTCCCAGAATAAATTATTCAAGATTGAGAACAATACAAATTTACGAATTGTAACTTATTGGGAACAAAGTCGAGCTCAAATTTTCAATGTTCATCATATTCAAATTTTAAGATCTAAGTTAATGAAATTTGAAATTTTTTGAATTGATTTCAAATTTGAAACTTATGTTGTTGTGTCGAAAAAATACTCAACCTATAAGCTACTGTAACTACACTCTCTAAAAAAGAGTGATTTAATGTTGCGTCGAAACTAGAATAATGACCCTTTTAATTTAACTTGGCGGGGGCGACCATGTCTATAAACTATGCGTTCTCCTTTTTATATCAAGAAATATAGTTCTTTCCTACAATCTAGAAGCTGGCTTAGAGTTTAAGGGAAAAACATTAACTGATCTGATGTGGGATTGAAATAGTATGTTTCGGTTGCAGAGAGTAGTGTGACAGTGATTAGGGAAGTGAAATTGTGGAACTTGATTTAATCGAAAACTTGGTGGGGACATTATTTTAACAGTATTCATAATCAGCTCATCAAAATAACTTTTTCCATCCCAAAAAGTTTATTATTTTTGTAGTTCAAAAATAAACTATAAAACTACAAGTTTAAACGAATGGAGTACACGTGATTAATCCAAGTTTCTGATTCTCCTTCACTAATTACAGAAAAAAATTTATGGATATGGTATGCATATTCAAGTCTGTGTATATTGTTCCAGATTTATGACATGTGTCTAGATGAGCGGACGAATGAAGCAGTTGTATGACTCTGATTTTTTTTTTCTTTTCAGTGAAGTGCTTTGAGATTGGTAAAAAATGATGTGGCGTCAATCCAAATGGGTATACATCAGTTTTTTGGTGCATACCGTATACAGAAAATTCGGTTTGAATAATTACAGCTGCTGTTTGAACAACCTCAAAACCCTGTATAAAACACGCATCCCCCTCGCACCGGATCGAACAGCCCCTCCACAAAACATAGAAAAAAAAAGGAAAGGACAGCAGACGACGAGAGGGGGCGGGATGGGTGAGCACGTCGGCCGGTTCATGGACACGGTGGGCTCGATCTTCCGCGGCAGCGACACCCTCCCCTGGTGCGATCGCGACATCATCGCCGTAAGCAGTCTCCCCCAGCCCCCAGGCTCCAACAGCCAAGAACCCTTGTTGCCGTTTCGCTTCTCCGTTCCGTTGCGGCGGCGAGATTTTGGGCGGAATGGGCGCATGGCCGTCTGCTTATCGAACTTTGTGATCCCTGATAACTCTGTTCTGGATGTTAATTCTAAGCATGTGCCTGTCGGATTCACGAATCCGCTTCCGTGATGCTAGGGGAAATGAACCGGTTATTCGATTGCCCTTCCTGATGTGTGACGTTCGTGCTTGTGCCCTTTTTTGACCAGGGTTTTGAGAGTGAAATTGCAGAGGCCGCAACTGAAGAACAGAAGAATGATAGCCTCATGAGGCTGTCCTGGGCGCTTGTTCACTCTAAGCAACCTGAAGACGTCAACAGGGGCATAGGAATGCTTCAAGGTAATGCATACGTTGTGTTACCTCCTTAAGTGCAACAGTTGGAGGTTGTTAATCATATAATGACTTGAGAAGTTCATTGCTCACAACATATGAATATTGCTCCTGTTTCCTAAATAATTCCAATGTAAACGTCGGAGTATCCTTGGGAGAACAGTATAAAGTACACAGTTGTTGAACTTGAGCAAAAACGGAACAGTAACGACTCAGCCCCTGTTCTTGTTTTCCTTTTTCTTTTTGTTTCAGAACCATGTACTCAGTAGTTGAGTCTCTCATACAAGCGTTAGAATGTGTTTAACCACATGAGTTTCTATTCAAGTGCTCCTCTTGGACTGCCATTTGCGACAGCCAGTTCATTGAAGACCCCAATTGGCAGTGTTTCAAAACTTCAGACTCCCTTGCTGAAAGAAAACGTGAAGCTGGGGAGAAAATTAGATTGCAGATGAATGAACAATGAAATCACTTATGTTTAGATATATATGTGCCTCATCCTAGTCTCTTATCTTTGCACAAAATAACTTGATTTAAGACAATCATGTTCGCCATACATTTATCTACTCTGTTGATCCTCTGAATTTACAATCTGACCTCTGCAATTTCACTCGCTGTGCTTTCTGTTGCCAGCTTCTTTGGACAAGGCTAACAGCCCGCTGGAATTAAGGGAAAAACTCTATTTGTTGGCTGTTGGACATTACAGGGCTGGGGATTATACAAGAAGCCGGCAGCTTTTGGAAAGATGCTTGGAGGTTTTACAAAACTTTCTGTTTTCAGCATTTCTGCTTTCTTATTCACATGGAGAGTCTGCAACCATGAACCCTTCTTCTGTCAATATCTATCATCAATTTGAACCAAAACTTCTGCTTGGTTATGCAATCATGTTCTCTTTAGATTTGATATATTGCAATAATTACATCTGAAAAATGAACCGTATGCTATGCAGACCAGCTCCATTGTTAACTGAACACCAGTTATACAATTTGCAGAACAAATTGTGCCATTTTCCTTCCTTTTCCTTCTTCTTGAGCATCCAATTTCATCCCTTGTTAAATGTATGTATGCTATTGATAGTTTGGTTGTCTGTCTGCAACTGTTCTCATTTTATGACTTCAGTCATGTATTTTTAACCCCTGAGGCCCTGATATGCTATTGTATTTGATGGTTGGATATACGTTTTCACGTTTTCTTCAGATTCAACCTGACTGGAGGCAAGCTCTCACTTTGCAACAAATTGTTGAAGACAAAACCAAAAGAGGTACGTATAATATTTATCAGTCTGTCTGTTGTCAGACTATGAAACTGAATGTCCATTAAACTTATTCTACTGTTATGTCCAGTGTCAGTGTAGGAAATGTATGTCTCCTCACGAGCTGCTGTTAGGTAGGAATACATCATAAGCTTATAGTTATATCCACAATTTTTCTCTCTTTTTTTATAACTACACCTCTCATTTTCTAAGAGGAAAAAAAGCATAGGGCAGCCTCTAATAATTTTAATGTAGTTTCGGGTTCTTCTGACTCGGGTACTTTGGAAGGATTAACAATCCTTTTTTTGTGTGTATGTAAATACAGACGGTATGATTGGCATGGCTATCATCACTGGCGCATTTGGAGTTGTGGGGCTTGTTGCTGGCGGTATAATTGCTGCCGCCTCCTCATCCTCATCCAGGAAGAAATGATGATCTCTTATGAAGGGAATGACATATTAAGATGGGCAAAAACTGAATGTAAATATGCACCTTCTTTCAAATTTGTCGTGAATGCCCCCCCCCCCCCCCCCCCCTCCCTGTGCTGTTGGGTAGCTGATGAGGCCCCTGATGAGTTGGGGCCAAATATCTGTGTTGCCTCAGAACATGCTGCTAAAGGGAATAACAGAATGCATTAATAAAAAAATTCCCGTACTTTGCACTGCAAACATTATTCTCGCTTTTCGAGAGGAAAAAAAACGCTCTTAGAACCAAATAGATTGACCCTTGAGCTCTTGAAATGGATGGCTGCATTAGAATTGTTTGTCTTTGTACATCTTTAATCAAGTTTCAAATTTGCACTGCACAACAATCTGTTGGAAGCATTTTCTTTTCTTTTATTGCGGGTGTCAGTAAAAAGATCCATGTAATGCCCAGAAGTGTCGCCAACGATGTCGCTGGTCACCGGAGTCTTGAATCTGACCTTGTATTCCTCTTTGATCTTCTTAATGTACATGTCAGCCCGGGACACGTACGATCCCTGGTAAGCATGTCCTCATCTGTTCCAATTCCCAGAATCGAGTACTCTATTCAAAAAGGATGACGTTTTTTAAACTAATTATAGTTCAGAAAACGTCAGCTTTTTGGGATGGAGTACCTGATAACGTGAAACAACTTATGATGTCAAATTATCAAGCTTCATGAGAAATGAAGCCTCATGATAGTGCCATCAGATTGACAATGATCTTGTTGCCTTTTGCAAGGCTTATGACCTCTGCGAAATTGCTTCTCAGGCGATGTCAAGCACCATACGGCGCACCTGAGCATCTTTGCAAACTGGCTGCTGTTGTGCTTCGTTATATATATTTTTTTCGAAAGCTCGGAAGGAGGAGCTCCTGTGTAATATTATAAGAAAAAAATGATCCAGTTTATATGAAAAATCGGACTCAAAAACCGTACAACAAAGAGGACGATACCACATCCTCCACCCAACGACATGACCACTATTAACTCTGTAGATACCTAAAGACGGACGACTCACAAAATCTAGATGCAAGTTTATCCATCCTCCAAGAATGACGCCTTCCAGAAGGAAAATGACGTAAAAACGCCGACATCGTTAACAAGGTTTTCACCCGGAGGATCAACGAAATAGATACCTCGACAACACCTCAACAGGACTTACGACATGTGCCGCTGTTGTCAGCTACCTCCGCCCCATCGAACAATTGTAAAGATTCTGTGTCACTATCCCAAACATCTAAATTCAGCGACCGCCCAACTGACAACACCACCAAACAGAGATCCCCGCTTCGCACTAACAACCAACACCACACTCGCGATCGCCAACACGATCTGCGTCTACACTATCAAGCCACTGCACCCACTACCACCTTAACCTACAACAAACCAGAGCAAAGAACCACGGCCACGGACAACAACCTGCAGGACCCTCCTAATCTGCTCACCCTCCAGACGCTACGCCATGGAGGCAGAAGCACTGACTCCCGACCTACCCCAAGACAGCCCCCATCTGTTGATGCCGGCACTCGCGGGCCTCGCCACCCGGATCCATCGTCGCAGGCGCTCCATAGACTCTGCCGCCCAGATCCGTCGTCGCAAGCGCCCCACCAGCCATGTCGCCCAGATCCGTCGTCGCAGCCATCCATAGACCTCAACGCTCTGATTCGCCGTTGCAACCGCACGTGAGATTCACCGTCGCAACCGCACGTGAGCTTCACCGTCGTTGTTTCAAGAGACCGTTTGAGAAGATCAAGTTCACTGCCGTCAAACATTGCATTAGCGAAGTAATCCACCAAAACTGGTCGCCTCACTCTGGAATCGCCGTCGCTGCCACACCTCACCACTTCACCGCACTCCTGACCACCTCCACAACAATCTTCATCCACGCCATAACGCCTCCGTTGAGCTGCACTATAACCAGCCCACCACCACTGGGAGCTCCAGCTTCGCTGAAGCCAAGGCCACCGAACATCGACGAAGGTTGTCACCAAGCGCCAGATCCAGCCATCGTCCTCGCATAGCCGTAAATCGAACGCACCCACCTTCGCTTTCGTCAAACTCGCAACCTTCGTCGGATTTCGTCACCAGCGGCGGCGGATTCCGTCTGTCCGGGGCGGATGAACCCGCTGCTTCTTCATCGTTGCAGGTCACCACACCGGGAGAAAACGGCCTCTCCCACCGCGCCGGCGTCGGATCTCGCCAGCTTGCCTCCGAATCCGGTCGGGTGCTCAACGAAAACACAACTGCTGCCACCACATCGCCGGCCCGCCACGCAGAGGGAGGAGCTTCCGCCGTGACTACGAGAGACGCCACGCCCGCCTGCCAGAGGGATGCCGCCCCCGCCACCGCCGTGGGTGGCGCCGCCATCTCCATGCGCTGGGACCCGTCAAGCTTTGGAGCCCGCCGCTGCCATCCCAGCGTGCGCCCGAGTCGCGAGCTGCGCGCTCCGGCGGCAGCAAGGCGAGTAGGACGGGGGAGGGGTGGCGGCGACTAGGGTTTGTGCCGCCGCCCGTGTCGCTCGAGCAGGGAGCGACGCGGGGGCCTCCGTTATATATATCCTGATCTATGTCGCTGCCGTGGTATTGTCTGTACCGCTGGAACGTGGCTCGCAGCTGGTGCTTGCTGCTCCTGGTGCAAACGATCCGTACCACCTGGTCGCCGCGCGGCTGTTTCTTCCTCGCGATGGCCTGGGCCAGGTGCGTCGCCTCCATCCAGCCTCACAACCTCGTCGTCAGCTGCGATGGGCTCGAGGGAGCGGTAAGCGCGGCGGACGGCGACGAGGTGGTCCAGCGCGGAGGCGCAGGCCACCTCCACCAGCGCCCAGGCGTGCTGGTCGCCCACCGTCCTCCTGCCGGCGAGCGCCGCGTTCGCCAGCCGCGCGTCCCGCTCCGTCGTCGTCCACAGCACCATTGCGTTCTTGCGTTCGGGAACGCAACAGCCAGACAGAACAATGAATCATCAGTTGCTGACTGATCAATTCTGAGAAAGCTTCATGCAATTTCCTTTAAATTCCTATGTTTATTCGAACCCCGAAGTTGCCGGAGAGCTCGGCGCGGACGGCGATGACCGCCATCTTTCTCCCGCTTCCCGGCGAACGAGGAGGAGGAGGAAGGTAACGTGCAAATTAATGGAGGAATATCAACTGAAGTTAAGGAGCGACCTGCAGGGAGGCAGGAATGAGGCGGCAGAACAATCTGCAACGTGACGGGTCTCGATCTCACTCAGCTTGCTTGGACGCTGAAGCCAGATCAGATGGGGCTCTCATCTCTCGTGTTTGGAGTGAGACCCAAGAAATTGTTGCGGAGGTGACAATTCGAAAAAAAAAATATAGCAAATTGAACGCTTAGGTTCTTCGTGATGGAACTAATTATTGGGGTTGAAGTCTCGTATACGTAAGATATGTACTCCCTCCATTCCTAACCTAACATCAAATATTTAGATATTTAGGTGAATACTTGTGTATGTTTGTAAGTGTCTACATCTGTATCTTGTTTCATAAAATAAAATCAAACAAGATATCAAATGCATGTGTGTATATGGTAGTGGAACGCATGCCTTCTCCCCGCTGATTCCATAATGAATGGTCCTTAAATTTTAATACTCTCTCCATTCCAACAAAATTTATCGTTTTGTAGTTAAAAATAAACAACAAAGTAACAAACTTTTTAAGACAGAAGAAGTATCATTTTTTATTTGTTCAGAGAAATTCCGTTGGGGTCAGCTTTACCCACCGGGCTAAGGAAACGTGCTGCACGAAACAGACGATGATGCTTCCATGCATTGGTTCAGTGCTAACTTAAACACCATGAATCCAGCAAAGCGTTATGTGTCCGGATTGAATAGTGTATTAGCAGCAGCTGTTCGTAACATACATGACTGCAAGATGCATATGGAGAAAGGTCGTCTCTATAAATTAACAAGCATTTGAGCCATACCATACCTGGAGCCGTGGCACCATATAGGTCGGCCACCCGATGCAGCAGTTTCTTGCACCAGCGAGCGGCAACGGCAGCGGCGGCGCTGCATCCCCGCGGGCGCCGACGGTACCACTGCATCTCAGGCCGCAGCCGAGGAGGGAGAAGGAGGCGCCGGCAGCAGTCATGGCCGACGAGAACCAGGAACTCACCAGGGCCTTCTCAGGTACCGATACGAAGATACCTCTTCTGGTGCTGTGTCGATCAATTTAAGTCTCCGAATAATGGCGTGGCGATCGATATATATGCAGGGATGGGCGGGCTGGGCGTGGACGAGACAGCGCTGGTGTCGGTGCTGGGGCGGTGGCGCAGGCAGCCGGAGAAGCGAGCGCAGTTCCGCCGGAGCTTCCCGGGCTTCTTCTCACCGAGCGCCGGCGCGGCAGCGGGGATCGAGCGGTGCGAAGACGAGTTCATGCGGCACCTCAAGACGGAGTTCTCCCGGTTCAAGGACGCGGCGGTGCTGTGGGCGATGCACCCCTGGGAGCGCGACGCGCGGTGGGCGCACCACGTCCTGCACAAGGCGCACCCGCCGGCCATCCTCGTCGAGGTCGCCTGCACCCGCGCCGCCGACGAGCTGCTCGGCGCCAGGCGCGCGTACCAGGCGCTCTACCACCGTTCGCTAGAGGAGGACGTTGCGTACCGCGTCAAGGACGCCAACGCCAACGTACGTAGTAGTGGTCACCGCCATGAACTACATACACTTGACGCGCACGACACTCTCTGACAAACTACTTGGCTAGTGCAGCTGCTGGTGGGGCTGGTGACCGCGTACCGCTACGAGGGCCCGCGCGTGAGCGAGGAGCTCGCCAAGGAGGAGGCCAAGGCGCTGGCCGCCGCCGTCAAGTCGGCGTCAGCGTCGGCGACGAAGCTGGTGCAAAACGAGCAGGTGGTGAGGGTGATCGCCACCAGGAGCAAGCCTCAGCTCACGGCCACCTTCAGGATCTACAAGGAGCTGCACGGCAAACCACTCGAAGAGGTGCCTGCATCAACAAACAGATTAAACGCTCTGTTCCATGGATAATTGAATTGCATTTTTTTTACTCTCTCCGTGTTCTTTCCCGATCGACCTCAGGACTTCGCCGGCGAGCCGTGCCTGCAAGAGGCCGTCAAGTGCCTGGACTCGCCGGCCAAGTACTTCGCCGAGGTGATCAACGGGGCGTTCAAGGACGGCGCGGACAAGCAGGCCAAGGCGGCGCTCACCCGCGTCGTGGTGTCCCGCGCCGAGGCCGACATGGAGGAGATCAAGGACGCCTACGCCAAGCAGTACGGCGCCAAGCTCGCGGACGTCGTGGCCAAGAACACCCATGGCCATTACAAGGACGCGCTGCTGGCCATGATCGGCAAGTGAACTGATCGGAACGTGTGCGTTGTGTCGTTTTCGTCTGTTCCTCCCTCACCGAATGTTTGGTCCTTAAGTGGTTTGCTGCAATAATAATTTGCAATCCTTTAGCAACTTATGTTCACATGAATAAATTCTACGCCCATAGCGAATTCTATCTACCTGTATCAATGAGGGGTTTCCTGCAGATTTGTTAACATATGCTACAGACCCTTGGAATAAAGGAAAAGAAAATCTACAGGTATATACTAGACTACCAAATTACCCTTTCTCGTTTTTTGTTGGCCACAAATTTTCACATATACTTATTTCTCATGTCGAGCTAAAATGGCAAAGTAATTAATATGGTGAATTAGTTAGTTATGGATCTCGGGTTTGACTCTATACAGACAATTCAACTAGGACCCACAATTCTAAATTAAAATTCTGCATAAGCATGTTTAAGGTGCCGAAGTTGGAACTTGCCTAGATAGCAGGTACAAAACTTCAAACAAAGTATCGCAACATAGAAAGCAATATATGCCTTTCTTTTATTACAAAGTGGAATTCACTCATGTTCAGGGTTTGATTGTTTTCGAATCGATCAGATAGCATGAACAAGGAGAGGATTAGCGCATCACAGACAGTCTTTCCCCCAAGTTTCGCCCAAAATTGGAAATGATGGCTTCAGGATCCTCCAAATTCATAGCCCTAGAGGCTTCCAACCCCAAATCTGACAGGAAGGCGAACTTTCAATAGCCTGACCCAAAAACTGATGGACTTAATGCTGGAGATCTGTATCTTTAGGTCCTTTGACATCGTTGTACCCGCTGATGTGTTGACAATATCACACACGAACAATCTAGTGACTAACTGTAAAAGTGATTGATGTTGTGATATTGTCCAAACAACTTGCGTGATTTCTTTTTACATTGTGCCACTTGCAGAAGTTCACAATACACAGTAACATCACTCGAGCAATCCAGTAACCAACTGACGGCGACTGTTCTAAAATTCTGCCACAAGTTGGCCTCTGCACCCTGCCCATTTGTGCTGGTTGCCGGCCATCACGGGTTGGCCCACCTCAATTGAACTTTTTTTAAGGAATGCAATGGAAATCCACACTACTTCATATTGTACTAAGTGAATTTTGCAAAAAGAAAAAAAAAAGAATACTAGGTGAGTTATTTTTCGTGGCAGGTGAATAAGTTTCTACCCCATTTTCTTTCTGGGGAATAGCGGGATGACACCCCATGAATGATACGGAATTCATCTCACAATGGTGAGACGCACGCAAGAAATCATCCAAGCAGCAGATGATCGGGCACAAGACCGTCAAGTAAATGGGTGTCAAAAGATACTTTCTTTTACCGTTTCAATAGTGGCTAGCATGGTGAAACTCAGCCACCTCTGATGCGAGACACCGTTCCACAAATCCAACAAGGTTCCCACGTGTATTCCTTGTCAAAATCTTCACAGGTACGTATCCTGCTAGATCACCAGCTTGCCGCAGAAGTTCTCGGCACAGCATGCAAAATGGTGGACTGGTGCTCCCCACTAGAGAGCTATAGACGGGGCAAACGACTGGATGAGTAGGGAAGCAAACAGTTGTACATCCACTTCAATCGTGAAACAACAATCAGCTTGTCTGGCATCCCCATGTCAAGCTTCGCCAGATCAAAAATGTCTTCTCTCAAGCTGCAGTGCAAGTCGTTTGATACTATGACAACATCCAAAGTGACAAACAAAATATGAACTTTGAGTTGAGGAACTGACCTTAGCCACTCGCCTGTTTCTTTTGCATGTGATTCAACGGCTTTGCATAGTCTATCAAGAGTGTAAAGTACTAAACCAAACTTACACAGTGCCTCTTCTTCCTATAAAACAGCACATCAAGGAATTAGTATATGCTCATATTTTAATCCCACGACTTGCAATCGTTTACTCAGAGTTCGTTGCATCATGCCTTTTGTATTCATAGAAAAATATCTCGACATTTAATTATGTATATGTTATGGAAAAATTTTGATTTTTGTGACATTGATAGATCGCCAGCAGTCTTCAAATGAGGTTAAGGTGTACCAGTGAAAGTGTGAATTACAGTTAGATGCTATAAAAACTCTGGTGATATGTCAGGATCACCAAACTAATTTTTCCATGAAAAAAAAAACAAAAAAAGGTTCCGGCACTCTGTTCGGTATGAGAACAAGACCTTGCAAATAAGACAGCTTTAATAAATAGTCCATCCAAACTTGATCAAAGCCTAAGCATTTTCACCAAGACCAAGGAGTACTTAACTCCCATGCACATGCATGCAAATTGATTAGTGCTGAGGGCATTTATATGCATGTATGAATGTGAATGGATGGTTTCTCCTCTTTGATTTGTGGGCGCGGTAAAAGAGAGAAGGAGAAGGGTGCATGCATGAGGACTGGGTAGTGATGGAATAAGTCTTGTAGTCCTTTGGTCTTTGGTCCCCTAGTCCCTTGTACTCTTGTCCTTAGTTTGTTGTACCTTAGTCCTTGGTCTTTGGTCCTTATTGTACTCATCCTAGACTAGAGGACAACATATTGGACTGCTTTTAGAGCAGCTAGGACAGCAGTTAGGATAGCAACATCTTGACTGCTTTTAGGACAGCTGTTAGCATCTTTAGGATAGCACCTTGCATGACATCTTAGACTAGCAAGAAGGTATATGCTTGGCTGGTTGGCTGCCCTTGAGCTGCTATAAATATGTAGCCTCAACCCCTTGGGTTGGCATGGCATTGTGTGAGGAATAGACAAGAAAATTGTCCCAACTTTCTAGTTTCATCCTCTCTTCAATGAGAGTAAAAATTGCCCCAACTCTCTAGTGTCATCCTCTCTTCAATGAGAGTAAAAATTCAGCTACTAATAGGTAGGAGCATTGAATTGCATGCAGAATCAAATGGGTTAGGCGCATATCAATTCTAGATTTTTTATCTTCTGCTTAGACGTTGATCAATTCTGATGTAGTAAATGCAGTTAAACAATAGAAGGCCATGTGAAATACACAAGAGAAAGAAATATATATAACTCATATAAACAAGCGCATGCTAGAATAACTAATTTTAGATCTCGATGATATTACCATTCCATTATCCCTATAATGCTGAAACTCCATAAGCCTTCTCTCTATGTCAACAAGAAGCAGTCTTCGTTGGCATCGTGCTATATTGCCTCTTCCCTCTGCACCATGGTCCTATATATTCAACAAGCAGGGCATTAATTAGAGAATTTAGCAGAGATCCTTTCTAGTTTCTATTTTCCATGTGCAGACAGGTTACATAGGTAACTCTATAGGATATGCCAAGATCTTCAAAGAACTTATGCAAGTGGCACAGAAGCCGTACGTGCTACTGTGAACTGTAAAAGTGTTTTTTTATTTTGAAATGGGTAAAAGTGTTTTTTTATTGCTTATATACATACACGTAGAGCCCATGTTCGCACAAAGACAAGCAGCAGAAGCGATAGACCAAATGCAGGAAGAGCTGCGAGAACAGCAAAGTTTATTGCATTTGCTCTAAGAATCTGATCCATTTCCAGCAGTCCCCTGCGTAAACCATTTGAATAATCAATGCTGAGAAATAAGATAAAGTCTAATTTTATCCATCAGTATTTTTTAGATATAGATTAGTTTGACTTACGACTCAAGATCCAGTTTAAGCTTTTGAATCTGGGATTACAAAATCAAAGGTCAGTGAAACATCAATTTCAATTGAATATGCTCCAAAGACAGAAATAAAAGTGAAAGAACCTGGATAAGCATGGCACGGGCTAACTCTCCACTGAACAAATTTTTAATGGGATTCATCAATTCCTTCTCATATCTGTATAATAGAAAATATAAAAAGAGTTCAGTTCAAAAAAAACAGGAATAGGAGAGACTAGATAGCAAGCCATACAACATTACTCAACTGGTTGGTAGAATGTAAGTTATTGATTCAATAGTGAACAAAACAAGCACTACTGCACACAGTTCATAATTTCATATAGTAGTCATCTAAAATGTAGAGTCGACTCGGCTAGGTGTCCAAGCAGTAGAAGTGAATTTGAACATACAGCCCTTTGCTTACTAGGGCTGTCTGAACTGCAAGCAGATCATTATTTCACAAAATGAGAGTTGTGGAAGTTTCACTTGGAGTTCCCAAGATGGTAAATCTTTTTTATATCTCTAGACTTTGTTCAAATTCATTTTGAACTTCATCGTAGAATGAATCAAAACATGAAGTTAAAAGGGGCGAATGGAACCGACATATTTCTGGTCAAAAATTGGCTTGGTTGCTAAGCAATGCAGAATGTTGACTAAGTTTAATAAATCATCTAGAAGTCTAAGTAAGTACACAATAATAATATACTTATATACACATTGTTTAAACATAAACCATGTTTTCCTTTTCTCTGAAAAAAGAAAAAATCTTTCAAAATAGTTAGAAAAGGCATTCCAAGTTAAGCTGCAGCAATAACCTGACACAAAGCACTAGAAGAGAAAGGAAAAAATGTTTACTATGGGGGAATTGCGATTAAAAAAAAAAAAGTAAAATACAGTATGTGTATGCAGGCATGCAGCCTTACCTTTTTGCAAGCATTTCCAGCATCTCGTCTTCCGATATATTTTCTGGCAACTTTCCCTCAGTTTGCTCACAAAAGGCATGTAACATCCTATAAATGACAAACTCAGCATATAAGATGCAAAATATAATTTATAAGAAAAAATCTATAGTTATTTTGTGGGAAATTTAAACTAACACTCGTTAGGTCTTTCCCCTAAAAAAGACACTTGTTAGGTCTTCCATCAAACAGAAAAGAAACCTACTAAGGTCGTGTACATGAGACCAAAGATGCAAGTAAAATTTCCAGCAAATGATACTAAGTTAGCTCAATGATAACCCAAAGCAACTTAAGAAATAAAAGCAAAACTTAAGTTTTACATATTGAGTAAACAAATCATGTATTGCTGCAGGGGCTTCCCTTGCAGTTTTCGCGTTAAAAAAAAAAACAAATCATGTATTGGGTAGATCATCATACCACAGCAAAATGCAAAGCATATTAGCTGCAAACAATGAACAATGAAGCAGAAAGGTGCCAACAGTTATGAAGGTAGCATCTTCTAGTTTTTATATTATCTCAGCTAGGCAATCTTGTGCACTCCAGCAACACTAGGATTGACAGTGCTAAACATTTGGTTGCTGTCATGAGCCGTGCTACAGTAATCCACAAGCCCATAACATCTAACCGGCAACCTACGTCCATGACAGCTGCTTTTGCCAATCTTGGCCAATGGAGATTGCTTTTTCAGGGGTGTTTATTGTTTTTTTTTTGGGGGAGCAGAAGTGAAGTTCAAATATGCTGTCATAGATTTAAAGATTTGGCCAGAAGATGGGGATCACATGCAAACCTAACAGGATATCAACCACTAAGATTGATCTCAATCCTTTGTATCAGATCACAGTTTCCTAAGCTGTCATGTCACATGAAACTAAGCGCCCAGGTAATTAATTACTACACGTGTATGACTTGTGGGGCACATGCAAAGTGAACTTTTCCAATGATATCATGCCCAGTTTGTATCTTACATAAAATATTGATCTCTTCTCTTTCCTCAGTAATTCTTGGCTAAGTTAGCAAAGAACCCTATGTCTTTTTTTTTAATCGGATTTTTAACCCACACTCACCGGTTGGGGCGAGCTTCTGTGCGGCACCGGGGGTCGAACCCCGGTGGGCACCCTTCCCGGCCAGCGGTTTTATCGCTGCACCGTGAATGCCTTCGCCACTAGCAAAGAACCCTATGTGGCAACAAATTTAATGTCTATGATAACACCATTAGGAGCAATCAAACTAAATCTGGGGAGAAAAAACGAGAGGAATTTATCTCGTCAGTCTAGCGCAAATGAATATAAGGAGACTTCTCTTAGGACACCAACTGATTCTAGGATAACCGAAGTGCCTTAATTAATGGATTATAGGTGGGTGCAAAAAGCAAAACGAGCTGGGAATGAGGTGGAATAGGCAGCAAAGAGAGCCTGAAGGGAAGTCAATTTAGCGGTTTCTTAGCAGTTAGCACTTTCCTGGCGTGAGTGCAACCTTGCCCTCAAAGAAGGATGGAATCGGCTCTCCCTTGAGAGCAAGTTTTTCCTGGCTAGGCGAGGCAACGTGGCCCTCAAAAGAAATAATATCATGACAGTTCCAATTTCCAAATAACCAGCCTAGCCCTTAAAGGCTAGAAAGAATTTGCCAAGGATCCAAACACACCCAAAAACACTATTTGCTTATTTTGTGGTAATTAAATAAACATCATCCATGTCAGAAATTCAAGCCTCCGAAAGATCTGTTGGCAAAATCAGCTAAGACACTCTCCTCTATTGCTCACTGGAATGCAAGAACACTTGAGATTTGAGGCTGCTTAACTGAGCAGCTATAACAGGGGCTAACCCTTTAATTATAGTAGAGGATGGGGCCGATGTAGACCGGTTAAACCTCCTACATTGCAGGATCTAAGGCTAACAACCCTGCTGACGAAGCCTTAACGGCTAAATCTCCCTACAGACCAGGGATTGAGAAGACCGGCTCTAACAGCCAGTAACAAACACTCTAACTGCTACTAGTGTCGACAGTTGACTGCTTATTCAGACTTTCAGACTCATGAAGACACTGGACTTAACAACATTTCTCCCCCTAAGGCTAGTGCTTCAGACTTGTTCCAATCTGAATCATTCCAATCCTGGCCCTCAGTTTTTGAAACTTCAGCCTTCCCAATGCTTTGGTTCCAATGCCGGCCAATTGATCCTTAGAGTTGATGAACTCCACAAGGATGCTCCCATCTTCAACGCATTCCCTCACATAATGGTAGCGAACCCTTATGTGTTTGCTGCGCTCATGGAAGACTAGGTTCCTCATCAGTGCAAGCGCCGACTTGTTATCCACTCGGAGGTCCACTGGCTTCACTTCTTCTTCCCTCAAATCGGCCAGCAGATATGCCAGCCAAATGCCTTGCGTTGATGCGGCGGTGGCAGCGATATACTCTGCCTCACACGATGACATAGCCACCACCCGCTGCTTCAGGGAGTGCCAGCTGATCAAGCTAGAACCAAGGAAGAAGAACACCCCAGAGGTGTTGTGGCTGTCGTCGACGCCGCCGACGTAGTAACTGTCACTGTAGTCGGCCAATTTTGTGTTGTCGTGACCGCGCCGGTAGAAGCAGCCATAGTTGATTGTTCCCGTCACGTAGCGCAGTACCCTCTTCAGCGCCGCCATGTGCTCCGCCATCTGTTGTTGCATGAAGTGACTGAGATAAACGACGACGAACACCAAATCGGGTCGGGTGTGTACCAGATATCGAAGACTGCCAAACAAGCTTCGATACAGTGATGAATCTTCCTCCTCTGATGCGCAATTGCGGCTCAATTTCGGTCGATGCTCCATTGGCGTTTGAGCCGGATTGCACTCTGCCATCTCCCCTTCTTCCAAGATCTGCAGTGCATGGCGTGACTGACACAGTTCAATTCCGGCTGCACTTTGTCTTACCTCCAATCCGAGGCAAAAGGTTGGCAATTCGGGATCTGCCATCTTGAATTGCTTCATCTCTTCTTTGAAGTGAGCAATCACTTCTGACGCCGCTCTGGTGATGATCAAGTCGTCCACATAGACTACGACGATGAGGCGGACGTGATTCGCACCTCTGCAGTAGATGGTGGGCTCGTGATCGCACTGCCAGAACCCTAGTTCCCGAAGGGTGCCATCGAGCTTGGCATACCAAGCTCGCGACGCTTGACGAAGACCATAGAGGGCTTGTCGTAGAAGAAGGACCTTGTCCTCCTCGCCGGCGACGATGAAGCCTTGTGGTTGTCAAACATAGACTTCCTCCGTCAATTCTCCGTTGAGAAAAGCGGTCTTCACATCCATGTGATGGACCTCCCAAGCTTCATCGGCAGCAAGTGCTAGAACCAGTCTCATTGATTCAATGCGTGCCACTAGATCGAAAACTTCCTCAAAATCAACACCAGCTTGTTGCACATACCCCTTCGCGACGAGGCGAGCTTTATGCTTCATCATCGCGCTGGTGTCATCTCTCTTGAGTTTGAAGACCTACTTGAGACCAATTGCAGTGTCCCGCCGATAATTCAGTAAATTCCCATGTCTGGTTGTCTTCAATCGACGCAATTTTGTCTTTCATCGCAGCTCTCCAGTCAGGTTCCTTCTCGGCCTCTTCAAATGTTGTCGGTTTTGCACCTTCGGCAACCAATTGAAGTTGTTCCTGAACCCGCCGGGGTCTTCCCCTTCATGGCACAGCACAGCACGGTGTGCCTGCTTCAGGTTTCGCTCGTCGCCGGCGATGATGTTGTCCATCCGCCGATAGTGAATTGGAGTCACATCATGATAAGCATCCGGCCGATCTTCATCATCAGCCAACAGCAACACGATTCCCGACAGTGGTTAAGCTGTCGGTGGAGGCAGGGTCACTGCAAGTGACTGTGGTGATCCTTCTCCTGCCTGCAGAGGAGATGCACCCCCTTAAGGTCCATCCTCAACTCTGTCTTCCAATGGTGGGAAGATCGAGTAGAATTGGACCGCAAATTCTTAATCGCCTGTGTCTCTGTCGCCGGCAGTCAAGCTCCAATTCCACCCTCTGTCCTCATCAAACACAATATCACGGATCAAGCATCTTGTATGCTTACACCCAAAGACCTTGAAGAAGCCAACAGAGGGTTTCCTACCATAGTAGGCTTCGAATGGTGTCTTCCCGTCCAATGCCTTTGTCGGCGAGCGGTTGAGGATGAATACGGCAGCGGTCATCGCCCCTCTCCAGAACCTCACTGGCATTCAACTCTCCTTCGGCAATGCTCGCGCCATGTCGAGTATTGTCTGATTTCGGCGTTCATCTATGTCGTCCTGTTGCGGGGAGTAAGGAGCTGCGAATTGCCTCTGCACTCCCTTACCGGCGTAGTAGTCGGCGAATTCCTTCGCCATGAATTCGCCTCTGTTGTTCGTCCACAACATCCGCAAAGGACGTCCCACCTCCAGCTCGGTCGCCGCCATGATCTTCTTGATCTCCGACGCTGCATCACTCTTGGCCACAATCAGCTTGATCCACATGTAGCGTGTGGCATCATCAATGAGCAACAAGAAGAAACGGCGACCGCCTGGTGTCGCCGGAATGATCAGTCCACAGAGGTCACCATGGACCAAGTCGAGCACCGTCGGGGCCCTGTACTTAGATTGGGTGAGGAATGGTGTACGCCGCTGCTTGGCGACCAGACACACATCGCAGACACCTCCCTGGCACTCCCCAAACTCCGGCAGGCCTCTGACCATTCCGTGGCGACTCAGTTGGCGCATTGCTTCATGGCCAATGTGGTCGTAGTGCATGTGCCATGGACGCTGATCTTCCTCTTCGTGTCGCGCTGCAAGGCAAACGCCCTAGGCAACACTTTTCTGTAGAACGTACAGCTGGTTCGTTCCTCTGCAGACTTTTGCGAGCAGTCGGCTCCGGCGATCCCAAATCCGCAGCACCCCTTGTTCGATCTAAACTTTGCACTCGCTGCGGTCTAGCTGGCCCGGCGACAAGATGTTCTTGAGACAGGGGATTAGGAGCACCCTGACGAGCTTGATCAACTCACTAGTCTTGGTCGTCAAGGTCACAACTCCTCTTCCTTTGATTTGGACCAGTGATTCGTCGCCAAACCTCACCATCCCTTCTACCGATCGATCAAGCTCAGAGAAAACCTATGTTCTCCCGATCATGTGGCTCGTCGCACCGGTATCCAGGTACAACCCTTCTTCTTGAGCATTGTCGCCATCGCAGCCAAGGAAGACATGAGCTTCCGACTCGCAAAGGTGAAGACTGCTTGGCGGCGGTGGCGTAACAGTCTTCAACGACCTCCGTGACCCGCGCCATCAGCAGCGCCTCATCCTCCTCCTCCTTGCGGTTCGCCTGCTTCTTGCGCAAAGCATGGCAATCTCCCGCCCGATGGCCTTTATTGCCGCAATTGTGGCAAGTGCCGTCGGCGGACTTCTTCTTCTGTCCGAACTTTCGATTCTTCGATCCGGACTTCCCGATCCGGATTTGGAGCCGAATTGAGCCTGCTTCTACGTGAGTCGAGCTTGCCATTGCTCCTCCGTGAGCAACAGCTTGCCACCAGGAATCGAGTCCTCCTAACCGGCGCGGCCTTCAACTGCTCAAAGTCGGTCGGTAATCTCCTCTGTTGACATCGCCGAAATGTCGAGGGCCGATTCAATTGCCACCGCGACTTGCGCGCACTACTTTGGAACCACCAAGAGACACTTGGCGGCGACCTTCTTGGGGTCCTCCGGGTCGCCGAGTATCTCCGGCTCCTGGATCATCTTCCCGAGGCGCAGCGCGAAATCGTCCACATTCTCGAGCTGTTGTCGCACGCGCTGCGTCGTCGCCGTCGTCGCACAATCGGAGCCAAGCCAGGACGTCTCCAGATGATCCCAGGCAGCCTTGGCGGAAGGCTTCGCTGCCATTGTTGACGCCATCTCCAATGGAACGCCACGGAGCAGTGCATCCATGGCCATCTGATCCTCCATCTCGTCATCGGTGCCGACGTTGATCGCCGCCCACAATTCGCGCGCACAGAGCATTACCCGCATCATCGTGCGCATAGAGCACACCCGCACCAGTAACAAACACTCTAACTGCTACTACTGTCGACAGCTGACAGCTTATTCAGACTTTCAGACTCATGAAGACACTAGACATAACAACAAGATCCAGACAAGGAAATCTGATATCAACCACAACTTTGTGTGGTCTTTTAGGTTGCAGCTTATACCTTTTAGTTGATTTGGTATAGGGGCACATTTATCCCAAAACTATTATTCTTTTGTTGGTCTAAAGCTCCTAAATATCAATGTTTCAAGTCGGCTAGTCGATTATAGTCGCCTAAGAGGCGATTAGGTCGAGTAAGACGATTAGTCGTCGATTAGGATGACTAATCGACCCTAGTCGGTTCCTAATCGGCCTCCGGGTCGTCCTCTAGTTTCATGTTGCAGTACCAAGCCGATAGAGGCAATGGAGCGGAGACATGGTTGCGCCCATGGCAGCAGCGCAATGGTGGAGGCGGCGTACGGGGGTGCCGCCACGGCAGCGGGGCACATGGGGCCAGGCAGCGGAGCAAAGGGAGGGGACGGGCGGCGGCGACGACGCACAAGGTGTCGGGTGGCGGCGCAGAGAGAGGGCGGGTGGCGGCACAAGGGGACGAGCAGGGCGGTGTCGAAGGCGCACGAGAAGGGGCCTGGGCGGCGTCGGGCACCGGAGGCGGCGCCGTCGAGTTGAGGTGTGGGTAGAGGCATCCATCCGACGGTTCTCTTTTCATATAGGGTTATATAAAAACAGACTTCCCTTCTTAACGCTAACCCTAGTAGCTTTCTTCCCTACCCTTCTCCAATCCACCTGGCCTCCTAGTGGCACAACGGCGGCGGTGAAGGTGGCTCGATGACGATGGCGTGACGGCAGCGGCTCGACAGCGCTGGCTTGACTGCAGCGGCGGCCCGGATGTATAAAACTAATCATTTGAAGTCCTGATCAGACGACTAATCGTCGCGATCGGAAGACTAATCGAACGACCAGAAATATGATCGCCCTGATCGGGTCGCCACACTAGAGTGTGGTTGCAACCGATAAGGATGACTAATCGCGATTAGTCATCCGACTTGAAAACACTACTAACTATACAACAACTTCACTAAATATTATTCCTTAGTGAAATAAAAAATGATATTAGTCCAAGAAATTAGCATGCCAACGGAAATGGTAGAGGTAGCATAGGGTAATTACCGACGTAATGAATTTTCAGTGAGTTGGAGCTCCTGCCTTTCCATTATACCTTTATCTCTTTGTTTGAATGTCGCAAAAAGCTCATCCCTTATGGAAATGATCTAATATGGCAAATACAGAACAAATATTCATGCTGCAAGCACTAAAGTAAAACTAACATCAAAATATAAAAGCACGGCTTCAGCTTAAAAATGATGAGCGGGAATACTTTTATTGTATTATAGACATTTATTTATCAAATACAGTTTAGAAGTTCACGTAAATTGGTTAGACAAGTGCAACATAAGTGCATAAAAACTTTCAGGATATATACATTCTTCTATGAAGTTCATCTAAAGTAATAAGAGAATTATTTACTGCATGGATTTACTGGCATGGCACCTTATGTCATTCTTCTATGAAGTTTGTTCATAGTAATAAGAGAAAATTCTCTACTACATGAATTTACAGGCATACCCCCTTATGCCATTCTTCTATGAAGTTGCTTCATAGTAGTAAATGGAAATTCTCTGCCACAGAATTTACTGGGATACCATCTTATGCCATATACTAACCAAATTAGAGCTACACCAAACAAGTAACAATAAATAAGGTTAACATGCTTCTCTCTCCAATTTCCTGTAATTTTCCTTTTTGATAGACAATAGTTGCACGAATAGCGTAACAAAATCGAGTTTCCTATAGTACCCTACCAAAACGTATATCTGTGGATGTTGCAACCAGAAAAGCCTCTTCATCAATAAAATGGCATTTATCTTCTAGTAACTTAAACTAGAGTAATGCATAAAAGATATTAAAAAAACAAATACATAAAGTATCTTACTGGTTTCTCAACATGATCATCCCAAAATCCAGCCATAGACTCCTTAGCATCTCGAATCCAATTGTCAATATCAGAACTTCCCATCAAGCTGCTATGTCGTAAAAGCCACAGAGAACAAACAGAGAAACCCAATGCTCCACATGTATAGGGCAACCAATATATTGTCAAATTATTTGGCTTTTTATGCCTTGAGAGCTACAATAACAGAACTTCAGATAATTAATCAACTTATTTTATTTGTATTTTTCATTTTTATTTTTTTTACTCTCATCTTATTTTCTATTACTTTTCTTCGAAAATTGTTGGGTTTCATTTCTAGCCGACCCCAACTTGGTTGGGACAAAGGCTTGGTTGTTGTTGTTGTTCTTGTATTGCTTTAAATGGTAGGCTTGTGAGGAACATACACGAGATTATATAGCACTATATGTACCTAAAAGAATGATATAGAGCAACAGATTCACTTTCATACAGAAACAAGAAAAACGTTATTTCTAGAGAAGCATTACAAGATAGTAAGTACATAAACCAAAAAGGGACAGGAAAATTGTTAATTAAAAATAACAAAAAAGTAAATATGACTATTACACTTCTAAGGCTACCATTAACTTGCAATAAAAAAGTCATGGGCCAGTGAGTAGATGCAAAAATATTATCTAATATAAGCAGCAGAAACATATAGTGTCAAAAAATATTAGTATAACTATAGATTAATGCTACAAACTGAAATTTTAATTTCAACAACACAGATAACCCTAGTTTGGAACATGAGAGGACGAAAGAAAGAATCAAGAATAAATATCACAAGCGCAGTGGGTTACAGGAGACAGGGTTGTTTACCTGAGATGAAAGAAAGTCATCTAACTTCTGGAGGTTTTGATAGATTAAACTTATACCATATGTTGATAAGTCTTCTGTCCATTGTGAACTCTCCACATCAACTTCTGGCAACTTTCCAAACATAGTCTCGTAGGACTTCTCATCATGAGTAAATAGCTCATTCTGCTGCTGAAACACATTCAGTTGCATGAAAACAACATCAAAGGAGCAAGGCTATTGTTCTATAGAATCAGAAATACATGAAACACAAAGATTCCATACCTCACTAGCATTTCTCAGTGATACCTCCAACTTGGAGAACGTGGTGTTTAAAACAATGAATAGTGAATGTAGTGATTTATCTGAACTTTCAGTTAATCCTTCTCTGAATTCATTAACCTCAGAATGAACCTATAAAAAAGGAACTGTTGAGTTAAATATATCTCTATAATACAGTAAGTATGTATTACAAACCAATATTGTCCCAGATTAAGAATAAATATTTGAAAATTAACAAGTAATGGCATTTTGGTTCAGAGTTTACACGAAGATAATTTCCACTATGATAACAGCAATATTTTACTCTATCTAGACCTAAGAAGATAGAAGAAAATGAAATTACAGGATTATTACTCATTTGCCATAGTGAACACAATCAACAATCTTGAAGTAACAAACCTCAGCAAGAAAAGCAGCCAAGCAGTGTTGCATACTTGTTAGGGCAGAAATTTTTGTTGAGACCATATCAGACACAGAATGCAAAATGAACTGGACTGGACGTCCATTGCTCCCAAATCTAGTGAGTGTTTGATATGTTGCATCAACAAAGGCCCTTGGACCTCTTTCAAAGATCATAAAATACAATTTCTGTGAGGTTGTTCCCTGGAATAGTAGTATACCACAAGTAAAAATAATAAATAACACAATGAACAAACTACCATCTCGAACTAGAAACAGAAAAAATACTTCAAATGTCAAAGGAAATAACCGAATACCTCCGCTTTGGATTGCCAAAATAATAAGCTTTTGTGAATATTGTGCAAATTAGACAGGGTGTGCTGCACAACATCATCTAAGATGACAAAGGCTTTGGGCATCTCACTGGCAATCCTACAAGAAGCATACGTATAGTAAGAAAATTAAGTAATCCTGTGTCACCATGGTAATAAATGGCATACGAGAAATACTGGACCATTGGTCCAGAACATTAGCCACGTAAATATATCAGCTAAACATAAGCTTCAGACAAATGATGAATTGCCCTTTGTTGATTATGATGAGTGATTCTCTAAGAAATTACACCAATTCCTAAATTCCTTGAGTTCCCCACAACTTGTACACAAGTTTACTTGCCTATTCTGCCTCCACAGTGTAACATAAGAACATAAGTAAAACAAAATCCCAACCAAAAAAAAACAAGCACCAAAAAAGACATTGATCTTTCATGGTACTTACTTACGATTAGCCATAACTCCAATCCTAAATCAGCTAACAATTCAGAGTTCAACTCAAAGCTGGCGTATACCAAGTGTATGTACTCCAGGAAGAGCAATCGCCGCAAAGTAATACTCGCACTCGCAGGGAACTAACCGAGCGGAGTGCGCCGCGGCAGGGCGGAGGGGTAGAGGCAGAGCGGGGCGTTGACGGCGGCGGCGGCGGCGGCGGACGCTGAAGTGGCGACGGTGGAGGTCGGAGACGGCAGCGAGGAGTCCGGAATCTGGGAGGGGAGGAAGGCGGGCGACGAGGGATTTCCATATGCGCGCCGGGGCGGCGAGCGCAGTGGTGGTAAGGCTAGTGGCCTCAGAGGGCTCGCCGGAGCTAGGGTTTGGCGGCGGCGACGTCGCCATTGGGGACGGGAATTCGAGGGGGGGGAGCAGTAGTGAGTTTCTCGGTTTAAAGTTTTCCTTGGGCTTTTTTGCTTCTTGAGCAAGCTGGCAGAGCACTATGCTTCCTGGCGAATAAGTTATCTCTTCATAGACAGGAAAGACGTCTAGAATGCAAAGAGTTTTACAATGTAGTTCCTCCATCACAAATTATTTGTTATTTAGGATCAAAAGTTTAGTTTGAACTAAATTTTTTGTCCTAAGTGACAAGTA
This sequence comes from Tuctoria greenei, assembly GCA_036927565.1. Classification (NCBI taxonomy): domain Eukaryota; kingdom Viridiplantae; phylum Streptophyta; class Magnoliopsida; order Poales; family Poaceae; genus Tuctoria; species Tuctoria greenei. The sequence goes on along the minus strand of JAYESD010000004.1, from coordinate 27,572,500 downwards.
ATTTGGGATGAAGAGAGTAATTGCATAAAATCTCTCTTAGGTCACAATCTTCATCTTATTTTTAACTTAAATCCCTACCTAATAACGTAAATTGAAAAATAAAGCGTGAACAATGTTGGCATTTCAAAGGGTTTAACTGAAAAAATACAATTACAATAGGGCATAAGTTATGTGTTTAGGAAAGATTTTTGCATGATTGCATCAAGAGCGGGGCGTATGGTTTATTTAGTTATTTTGACCTTTTTCAAATTTTGGTTTTTTTAAAATCACTATCCGAAAATGTTGACTTTGGGTACGTAAATTTAAATATGGTTTTTGGTCTTATCTCAAATACCTTAGTTGTATACTTTACTTATTTCGTGCTCTCAACGGTTAAAACTCATGAGTTAATAAATTATAAGTTTAGTAAAGACGGATCATAAATAAAGAGATCAATTTAACGTATTCACGCATCACAACTCGTAAACAAAATATCAAAAATTCAATTTTATCATAGTTCTTATACCATAATTTAACTGAAGATTTAGTGGGTAGGTTGTTCGGGTATTCGGGATACCCGAGAGCGATACTCGAATTAAAAATTTATTTATCTGTTGTTTAGATTCGTTACCCAAATAGATATCCCGGTATATCAATCTTCTCGTTTCCGATCTTGACTTTTTTTATTTTGATTTTCGGTCCCAATTTTTATGCCATCCTAATTGCGCCAAAAGTTATTATCTCGATCAGCTTGAGAGTCATATATAAACTAACGCTTCAGAAATTTTGCTAATATGATGGCTCCTCCTACCATTGGTCAATTTTTTCGAAGCCTATCAATTATGTATAATTGTATTATCTGTTCATATACAAATTCAATCACATCATAACACACACCAAACACAATTATGCACATGATCAATGCTATAACTACACGTAATCTTCAATCACGTCCATGAAGAGATCATCAAACTACTTAGAATATCTAATGTGTGACATGGATGTCACCTTTCCATTGTAGCTTCACATGCAAGATGCAATAATTGAAATTTTTTATATGGGGACATTGTTCCGGTAAGACCGTTCGGTATCTGATCCAAGGGTCGAACCCTGGATTTGTAAGTGACCACATCGTTCTCAACTAATTTCTTTATTTGGAAGAAGACAACCAAAATATCTATCCTAGTGAATATCAATTGTTGAAGCACATAAAAGCTCCTTAACTATTAGTCTATTTTTTATGTTTTATGGCAAAGGGTTCTTAAATAGTTTCTCCTTCCCACAATACTTGTTGTTAGAACAAATTTCTTAGTTCAATGTTAAACTAAAAAACTTGTCCTAATGACAATTAGTGTGGAAATAAGGAATATACATAAAAGAAACAACCCTCACATATTCTCCCGTTAGAAATAATATACTAACAGATTATAAGTCTTGAGCCTTTAAGATACTATGAAAAGAAAAAAGTTCATTTTACTCCCTTCAACTATAGCATAGGTCCAGATAACTCACTGGAGTATTATTTTGTTCATTTGACATCTATAATTTGCCAATCTAGTTCATTATACACCCTAAATGTGGCCTAGAGGGGGGTGAATAGGCCTTTTTGAATTTTGTCGGAACCTGCAACACTTAACAACCAGATCAAATCTCGAGATATCGGACTAGTCCGGTCGAGTGCGGACTAGTCTGGTATGTACTGTCTAAGTTTATCAAATTTGATTGATTATCTTGATCCTATGATGTATGCAGTGGAAATATACTTATAATTCAAGTGTTACACGATTATGAACTAGGATGTATCACAAGTCAATCTTATATTCAATGTTTCAACGTAAAGTAAGCAAGATTATTTGAAACCCTAGATTGATATGAAGTATAAGAACGATGAGCGCAAAGTAAGAACATAAGCACTTTATCTCGTGGTTCGGTTCCCACAAAGGCAACCTACGTCCACGTTGAGGAGTCCACAAAAGGACCGGGTATTCTCCAACCCTACCCTCGTTGGATCATCACGGAGGACAATCCTCTTCACTTATCACAAAGGACAAATAACCGAATTCAAGGGGCCTTCTCACACATTGAGGGCTCCCCAAGATTACAACAAGAACACCACCAAGAACACACTCGAAAGATCACAATGAAAACCACAGGAGTGTGTTAGGGAAACAAACCAAGAGCTCAATGAGTGATGAAATGTGTCTCTCCAATGATCCAAAGTGTATCCTCAAGGGATTGATCTTTGTTGCGTTTGATTTCGTGGAGAGATGTGTTTTTGAGGCTCTTGGGAGGTGTGACGACGCAGGGGGTCGAGTGTTATTGGAAGATGGGCCGTATTCACCTATTTATATGGGGTTCCCAAAAGTAACCGTTAGGGTTTAGAAAGATCGGACTAGTACGTGGTGGACACCGGACTAGTCCGGTGTGCTGTGTATAGCAAACCCTAGGTGTACCGAAATATCGGACTAGTCTGGCTAAAAGCGGACTTGTCCGAATTTTGTTCTAGAAATCTTCGGACTAGTCCGACGGATATCGGACTTGTCCGGAAAAGTGAAACCCTAAGTGAATTTTGGGACAAGTCCACACTTGGAGGACTTGTCCGATTTAGGTCAGAGGGTTTTTCGGACTAGTCCGTGCTAATATCAGACTTGTCCGATTTCGTGCAACTTGTGATGTTTTTTTGGGGACTAGTCCGTACTGGGGAGGACTAGTCCAATTTAGGTCAGAGGGATAACAGACTAGTCCTTGGTGATATCGAACTTGTCCGATCTTGTGCAGAAAGATATCGGACTAGTCCGGGGTCAGTCGGACTAGTCCGGTTCTACATAAATATGTGCAATGTGTGTGATTATTTGTGCTTGAGCTCTTGGGGTGTGTTTCCTTAACAGACTCCATACACAATGATCTACTACACTTGTTTCTTGGGTTCTTTTCCGCATTACTCCTCATTCTCATTTCTTTTTGGCACTTTGCTCATTTTCTCATTAAAACCTGTGTTCATCTCAACAAAGTGGTTAGGATCTCATTTGCTTGTCATAAATCATCCAAAACCCACAAGGGATTCCTAGATGCACTTTCAATCTCCCCCTTTTTGGTGATTGATGACAACCAATTGAGATTTCACAAAGTATGATAAAAAGTTGAGATTTTCATAAAGTATGCACATATTAGTTTAAAATACATCAAGCAATGAAAACATGATCCATATGTGCATTCTTTATAGTGGGATGCGAAACTAAGTGTATAGAAACAATAATCATGATGAGAATGACATAATTGACATCAACACATCAACAACAAGCATATTTGCCATTCTTATAGCAAAATCACAGATTTCATCAATTTCTTCAAAAGTAGTTCAAAATATTGCATCACAGGGTCATAAGTATCTGTCGGTACCTGGGTACCATATACCCCTTGGGATCGCAAAGATCTCAAGGGAATGTCATCTACTTGATTTGAAGACCTTCGGAGGCCCACATGTCAGACATAATCGGACCCACTTCTCCAACATGGTTAGTCCCAGGGTCGCCACGTGTACTATCAAACCGGAGCTACCGCCCACAAGGGGGAAGCTCCGGGCTATGTACCGAAATGGCACCCCCGGACCTAACCCCAGACCGAGGGAAGCTCCGGAACTGACACGTGTCAGGTGGCATCGGACCTATCTGTTCCCCACAGTGTGCTCCGGTGCTGCCACGTGTCCAACCGTCGGATCTTCAGTCTCTAACCTCTGGAAGACTCCACAACGACTCCGGATCTTCAAAGGGGAACCAAGGACTTCAAGACCCGATTATGTGTCATTATACTATATTAATGACACATGATTGGACGACCTTAATTACTAGTAACAGTGCTGTCAAAGCCCATAACTCGGTCACTAAGGGCAATTAAACGTGTTGAATGTGTATCAATATCAGTAACCGCCAGGGCCACATGTCGAGCTAGGCTAACTTGTAACGGCCTACCCTTGTACTATAAAAGGACAGACCGACGATACATAGGGACTCTAGACACTCACTGGAGACACGCTCACTCTACATTCTCAATTAACGTTGAGCTCATACATCCAATACAACACCAACACACCCCGTGGAGTAGGGTATTACGCTCAGGCGGCCCGAACCACGTAAATCTTCGTGTCTCTTGTGTCACTTAACACTTCACCTTCTTGAATCTCCGCGCTCCCACACTGAACCTCAAACTCCTCTAACACTTTAGCAGTGTCGGGAGATCTGCCGGATCAAAACCACCGACAGTTGGCGCACCAGGTAGGGGAGCCTGAGATTTCAAGAATGGTGAACTCAACCGCTGGATCATCCAATGGTCATCCTGCTGTTCAAGCTATTGGGGGCAATCCCTCCAATATGCAGCCACCAACAGGAACCACGGTTCCAGCAGGAGTCACACTTCCACCACCGCAGCCTCCACCAGCAAATCAAGCTGGTCAGCGCGATGGTGCACCGGCGTCAATCACTGCGTCGGCAAATCATGACAATCCGGAACACGCGCTCCATGCAGCACATGCTCTTCTCCAGCGCCCACCACCTCCGGACGCATCCCGGGATGCCATGGAACAGTGGAGGGCTGATGTGGAACATTTGGTTGCAGTAGCAGCTGACCGCATCAGCAACCAGGGTCCTCCTCCTTCAGGACGGGCTCCATCGCAGTGACGGGCCTTGTCTGGAAGACTTGGTCCGCACGTTTCCAACAGCAGGAGACGTGCAACGTCGCAGCAGGTGACGTCGTCGCCCTCCGGGGCACGACGCACTCACTCGGTATCAAGGCTTTCAACTCATTACCTCCGGGTGGAGCTTGATCGTCGATGCCGTCAACAAGACGGCCGAGTCCATATCGAGCGTGCTCGTGAAAGACGAGAAGATCAGGACATTCCTGCTCCTGAAGGAGTTGGAGGAGGCTGTTCAGCCCTGGCCATGCATCTGCGTATGGTCAGGTGGCCACATAAGTTCCGGCCTCACCTGCCGGCGAAGTTCGACGGGACCGTTAATCCTGTCGAATTTCTTCATACTTACTCCATTGCTATCTTGGCAGCTGGAGGAAATGAGGTCGTAATGGCCAATTATTTCCCAGTGGCTTTAACTGGGACCGCCAGGTCCTGGTTTATGAGCCTTCCACCCAACTCCATCAGTAGTTGGGAGGAGTTGTGCTGGCAGTTCACCGCCAACTTCGGGAGTTCATACACCCGACCAGGCACTGAACTGGACCTTTTTGCAGTCGTGCAAAAAGGGGGAGAATCCCTGCGATCATTCATCCAAAGGTTCTCTCAGGTACGATCACTATCCCTTCTATCTCTAGCGCTTCCGTCATTGTGGCATTTAGACAGGGTGTACGGGATAAGAAGATGTTGGAGAAACTGGCGATCAAGGAGATCACCAGTGTCACAGAACTCTTCAGCTTGGCTGACAAATGTGCCAGAGCTGCGGAGGGCCGTGAAATGCACTCCAAACCAACTCCGGAGGATCACAAAAAATCCTCCAAAGGCGAAGCCACTACCTCCGGGAGTGGCAAGAAGAAGAAAAAGACCAACGACAAGAAGAAGCCGTCGGCCGACGCATCTAATGTTGCAGCTGCTGCAGCTCCGGGTGGTTGGGGGCCACGCCCCGAGAAACGACCTCGACCGTCTTCTGAAGACGGTGGAAAAACCAAGGTGTGGTGTCCAATCCACAAAACGGACAGCCACAGTTTGGAAGACTGCCGGGAGGTCCAAAACCTTGTCGAGCGATACAACAAGCGCCGGGAAGAAGCTCCTTTCCGACAGAGGGAAGGAAAACAAAAAGTTGACGAAGCTCCGGCTGAAGAGGAGTTAGGTTTTCAGGATCCCAAAAAGGTCCTGAAGGTCGTTTACACCTCCGTCGACGACGATTCTGACGTCTCTGACAACGAGTGTCGGAAGACCATGAACACCATTTTTGGTGGATCATGGGACATCACCTCCCGCCGCGTCATCAACACTATGTGTCGGGACATGGCTGCTATAGCTCCTACAGCCAGGGCGGAGTCTCATCGAAAATGGATGGACACAACCATCACTTTTGATGCTTCGGACTGTCCTTGAAGCATGGTTGGAGGAGGTCAGTTACTTTTGATGGTATCTCCTACCATCAATAACATCCAACTCTACCATGTCATGGTAGACGGAGGTTCGGGGCTCAACCTCATAAGCTTCGAAGCTTTTACCAAGCTTCAGCTTCGACCTTCGGATCTCCACCCCTCCTGACCTTTCTCCGGAGTAGGTCCGGGAGCCATTAACCCACTCGGAGCTATTACCCTCCCCGTTACCTTCGGGACCCGGGAGAAGTATCGCACCGAGAAGTTGTTCTTTGACGTTGCTCAGATCAACTTACCCTTCAATGCCATCTTGTGTAGGCCTGCCTTGTACAAATTCATGGCAGCTGCTCATTATGGTTACCTGGTGTTAAATATGCCAACACCAGTATGCGTTCTCCGGATCCGCGGAGATCGTACTGCCGGAGTAACTGCTCTGGAAGAACTCCATGCGCTTACTACGGCGCAAGAGGAGGACTCCAGACAGGAGCAAGCTCCAAAACCCCCGAGCATTCGTCAGCGAGGCTCGACTTCTGCACCCCGTGTACAGCCAAGTGGCGACACCGACATTCCCGTCAAAGTCGTCCAAATCGGTTCCGATGCCGCTCAGATCACCCGTATATCGAGGGGATTGAATGACAAATAGGAACTCGCGCTCATCGCTTTCCTCCGGGCTAATGTCGACGTGTTTGCCTGGCAACCGTCATAAATGCCTGGGATCCCCAGGGAAGTGATTGAGCACAATCTGAAGATCTACCCTGACGCCCGGCTCGTGCACCAGAAGCCTCAGAAGCAATCCGTGGAGCGACAGAACTTCATTCGACAAGAAGTGAAGAAGTTGCTCGAAGCTGGATTCATCCGAGAAGTCTTCCATCCAAAATGGCTGGCAAACCCAGTCATTGTACCCAAGGCCGGCGGGAAGCTTCGGATGTGTATCGACTACACAACACTAAATAAGGCATGCCCGAAAGATCCATTCCCACTACCTAGAATAGATCAGATAGTGGATTCCACCTCCGCGTGTGAATTACTGTGTTTCCTAGACGCATATTCTGGGTATCATCAAATCAGAATGTCTAGGGAAGATGAAGAGCACACCTCTTTCATCACAGTAGATGGATTGTACTGTTATACAACCATGCCATTTGGTCTCAAGAATGCAGCTTCAACCTTTGTACGAGCTATGTACAAAACCTTTGAAGAACTCATTAGAGACATAGTGGAAGTGTACGTCGATGACATCGTGGTCAAGTTTAAAAACAAGGAGTCACTCCTTGACACCTTGCAGGTTGTCTTCGATAAGATGCGGGTCACCCGCACAAAGCTAAACCTAGACAAGTGTGTCTTCGGGGTTAGCTCCGGAAAACTTCTTGGTTTCCTGGTAAGTCATCGGGGCATAGAAGCTAATCCGGCGAAGATCAAAGCCATTGAAGACATGCGGCCACCAGCCCGCATCAAAGATGTCCAAAAGCTAACTGGATGTCTAGCAGCCCTCAGCCGGTTCATTTCAAGACTGGCAGAACGGGCACTCCCCTTCTTCAAGTTATTGAGGAAGACCGGACCATTCCAATGGTCTGAAGAAGCAGAAAAGGCGTTCCAGGAGCTAAAACAGTTCCTCACCACCCTACCAACTCTGGTAGCTCCGAACCCTGGTGAGCCTTTGCTGCTTTACATTTCAGCTACTGACGAAGTCGTCAGTATGGTCCTGGTTGCGGAGAGACCAGAACCATCCCATACTCAGGAATCCAGACCCCTTCGGGAGGGTCCGGAGGTTACTGAAAGCAAGTCTGGGTCCCAGCTCCCAGACTTGATTCCATAAGAAGTCACTTCAGAAGACCCAGACCCCTCTGGGAGGGTCCAGGTCGCTTCTGAAGAAGCTCCGGGTTCCTCCAGCCAGGACCCGGAGGTCCCCGAAGAAGGTCCAGATCCCTCAGGGAGGATCCGGGTCAATGAAGAGGAAGCTCTGGGCCCCTCCGAGAGGGTCGGGACCATCCAGCGCCCAGTGTACTTCATCAGTGAAGTACTTCATGATGCCAAGACTCGATACCTAGAGGTGCATAAGCTGCTCTATGCAGTTCTTATTGCCTCCAGAAAGCTTCGCCATTACTTCCAAGCTCACAAAATCTCAGTGGTGACTTCTTACCCACTTCGAGCAATCTTGCATAATCCCAATTCAACTGGGAATATTGCAAAGTGGGCAGCGGAATTGGCCGAATTCGATCTTGAATTCATTTCAAGGCAAGCAATCAAGAGTCAAGCATTGGCAGACTTCGTGACGGAATGGACTCCCTCTCCATCAAACCCTGGGGGCCCCAGCGAGCAGAAGCCGGAACACAAGGCTCCGGTCTTTACCGAACCTCACTGGACCCTCTACTTCGACGGCTCCATGCAAAAGCAGGGGGCCGGAGCTGGAATCCTTCTCCTCGCACCAGCCGGGGAGAAGGTAAAATACATGGTACACCTTGACTTCATGGCAACCAACAACATGGCGGAGTACGAAGCACTCATCTACGGACTAAAGGTAGCACTGTCATACGGTGTTAAGTAGCTGCTGGTCAAGGGAGATTCACAGCTCATCATTAAGCAAGGAAAGGGTGAATGCTCCTGCAACAACCTTCAGCTAGCTGCTTACCTCCTTAAAGTCCAGAGGCTTCAAAAGGACTTCGAAGTCCTAGACCTCCACCATGTCCAGCGTGCCCACAACGCTGAAGCTGACGAACTCTCGACGAAAGCGTCAACCAGAGCTCCGACTCCTGACGGAACTTTTGTCCGAAGGTTGTCAAAACCCACAGCTCAGCCTGCCGAACTGAGCGAAGGGGGCGAGATCAGCATCCCGAAGCTGACGGTCCCGATGGCCCTGTTACCATGGCAGCCATCAAGGGTCGTAAGTGCTACTGAAAGCTCCGAGCAATCCAACACGCAAGACTCAAATGCTCAAGTTAGCTCCGATGCATGGATCTCGGAGATCCGGAACTACTTGAAAGATAGCATCCTTCCTGACGATGATGTATCCGCTGACCGTGTAGTCAGATTGGCTAAAAGATACACGTTGGTAGAAGGGGATCTCTACCAGTGCGGTGCCAACGACATCCTAATGCGGTGCATCACAAGGGAAGAAGGCTGCAAGCTCCTCGCAGAAATCCATGGAGGCGAGTGTGGGAACCACGCGTCTTCCCGAACGCTGGTTGGTAAAGCCTTTCGGCATGGCTTCTATTGGCCTACAACACTCCAGGATGCAACTGAGCTGGTGAAGAAATGCGAAGCATGTAAATTTCATGCAAAGCAAATTCACACACTGGCTCAGCCCCTACAAATGATACCTCCTACATGGCCCTTCGCTGTGTGGGGGATGGACATCTTGGGACCTTTTCCAAGAGCCATCGGAGGTTACAAGTTCCTGTACGTCGCCATTGACAAGTTCACCAAGTGGCCGGAAGCAACTCCAGTTGTGACAATCAACAAGCAGTCCGCTATCAACTTTTTGCAGTCCATTGTATGCAGATTTGGAGTCCCAAACAAAATCATCACTAATAATGGGACCCAATTCACACGCTCTGCATTTCAAGGATATTGCGAAGACCTCAGCATTCAAGTTTGCTACGCCTCCGTAGCTCATCCGGCAAGCAATGGCCAAGCCGAGAGAGCAAATGTTGAAATCCTTAAAGGACTCAAAACGTGCACCTATGAGCGCTTGAAAAAACATGGAGCCAACTGGATTGAAGAGCTTCCGCCCACTCTATGGGCCAACAGGACAACTCCAAACCGGTCAACTGGAGAGACACCCTTCTTCCTGGTGTACGGAGCTGAAGCAATCTTTCCTCCGGAAATCACCTTGGGGTCACTCCGGGTCCGGACCGTCGACGAAGCCACGCAGGACCAGCTCCGGCGTGAAGACCTAGACCTCCTTGAGGAAGGAAGGTGCCAAGCAGCTGTTCGGAATGCCCGATACCGCCAAGCCCTTCAGCGCTATCATCAGCGGCATGTACACAACCGACATCTCGAGGAAGGCGATCTGGTGCTACGGAGAATACAATCCATAGAAGGGTTAAACAAACTCTCCCCCAGTTGGGAGGGACCTTTCCGAGTGATTAAAGTATCCCGTCCTGGAAGCGTTCGCTTGGCTACCGAGGATGGGACACCTCTCCCAAATCCTTGGAACATTGAGCACCTCCGTAAGTTCTACACTTAATATCACGGAGGTGAGTCTGTAGTAACTTGAGGTGTATGTTATAGAGTCATTGTACAGAGTCGGGTAGTTCCTCCGGGAGAACAGCCGGACCTTTTTCGGAAGGTCCACAAAGTTCATGCAACACTTGTCACAGTCTCAGGACTAAAAGTGTGGCTAGCTACCCTAGGTCAAACGAGAAATTAAACACGCTTAGCCTGGTTCCGTACCCTAAGAGTGTACTTGTTTCCCCTGTACCCCGGACCTATAATGAAAGACATCTTCATGTGAAACAGACTCCACGTGCATTTATTTTGTACAGGCTCAACATTTTTTATTTTTCTCTTTCTTGTCTACAACAAAGACGTGCAATTCTTGAGAAATTTTAGTTCAACTGGTTCTTATACGATTCGAGCTGTATTGTCGATTCTTCTGGATTAAAATATTGTTCATGGCCCACTCGCCTGAATGCCACCAAGCAAACCTAGGGCCGGAGTGTGCTATCAACTTAGCCTGGTCAAGCACCCTAAGTACGCCACTCTACCTACAACCCCGCAGGCCGAAGTAAGGCGGGTCCAAGTACAGTTGGATCTAGAAAAAAAGACAACGCATTCGGTTATATTCAGAATCGCGTTTGACCTAAAACTCTCTTGGGAATCGTAAGCTGCGATGAAGTTACAGGCAGGAAACAAATTTTACTATTTTTCTTGGCTTCAGTGTGCAGGAAAAATAAAAAAATCCACGTTAAGGGAGAAAAGCCGGAGCTAACTAAGCTCCGACTCCCCCTAGGTGGCTTGTAATCGATGTTAAACATTGAAAACGAGCATCACCGGAGCAACCAAGCTCCGGTAAAGCTAGGGGGGCCAGCCGTCGATGCTAAATAAAAGATGGTGAGAAGACCCCACAAACGGAGTCCGTTGCCGACAAACTACGTGTTGGGAAAGGTCACTGCCGGAGCTACTAGCTCCGACACCCCAGAGGGCTAACTATCGATGCTCTACACGTTGATAGGGACTATTGCCGGAGCTACTAAGCTCTGACGATAGACAATGCCGGAGCTTCTAAGCTCCGACAACCTCAGGGGGCCTTCACTATCGAAGACTTCAGACCTACACTCTACAAGTTTGAAGCAAATGAGTCTTCAACAAAACACAATATCCTCTTGGTACATGTTCACAATCGAATTGTGTACATCTACCAGGGGGCCAAGTGAAGACAAAAGTGTTGAAGACAAAAAGTGAAATTCACAAAAATTTGGGGATTTCATTCATCATTCATCTGGAGACAAGGGATTACAAAATTGAGGAAGAAAAAGAGAGAATACAAGTGGGAGCTACGGAGATGGTCTTAGACCCTATGGAAGAACTGGGCGACCTTCTGAGCAACTTCTGACACGTTGGCTCGGGCAGCTTCACCTTCTCCTTCGACGGGACCTTCAAGCACTGGGTCCAGAGGGAATTGGGGATTCCGGCTGGTGTAGCACGTCAGCACATACTCTGCGACGTTCTTCGCCAGGGATTGCCCCTCAACCTCCAACTGGTTTGCGATGACGTCGCCCACCTTGGAGAGTTTGCTACCCGCCGAGCTCAGCGCTTGCAACGCCAGGTCCGGCTCTGGCTCCGGATCATCCGGACGCACGGGACTGAAGCCCATCGGTGTCAGCGCGTCGTTGGCCTTGCCCAGGAACTCCCAAACCTGTAGGGAGTCCACAGCCCTCAAGCCCTTCAGTTCTTCCAAGGATTTTTTGGCCGCCGCCAGTTCAGAGTTCTCGCGATCGAGGCGCTCAATTTCTTTGGCATTTTGCTGAATCTTTTCAGCAACCCGCTTCTCGAGTTTTCCGAGCTCCTCCTCCCGGAGGTAGATCTTGTTCCGGCGGTCAACCAGGTCCTTCTCTCTGCCCCTTACTTTCTTCTCCCTGGCAGCGATGGCACACTCTTGCTCGTAGAGTTCCTGCCCTCGCACCCAGGCCTTCTCCTCCTCCTCAGCGCAGCGCTCTTCCAATTTCTTGGTGCGCTCCTCGAGGCCCTTGTCAGACAGAGCCACCTTTTCTGTGAGCTCCTCCTCCCTCTTCAGGACGTCATCCCGCAGCTCAAGGAGTTTCCGCTCTTCATCTTCGAGCCTCTTCTCCCTCTTCTCAAGTGCCTCCCGGCGCTTGATGAGAGTAGTGTTAATGGCCTCAAGCCTTTCTTGGCGTTCATCAGCCGCACTATTAGCTACTTTGGTCTGCTCATAAATGGCCCAGGACCACCCTGACGATCAAGTCGAGGTTCTTACCCAGGCGAACGATTGTCATCACGAGGCGGGAAGCCCGAAGGCGGCGGACTGACAAGGTGCGCGGAACCGATACGATTTTCGTATCGGGAACCGGCGACCTTCAATTGCGTGAGATCCGCACGCCAAAGATCTCATTTGCCGCACACGGGATATGCCACACGACGAGGATTTAACTCCAAACTATCCGCCAACGGCACATCCGAAGACCTTTGAAGACTCAGTTCAAAAGTCGAAGGATGGACCCACCTCCGGCGAATGACTTCACCCAAGGGGTCTTCCCCAGAGGTGGGCCCAGGGGGCCACTGTCGGTACCCTGGGTACCATATACCCCTTGGGATCGCAAAGATCTCAAGGGAATGTCATCTACTTGATTTGAAGACCTTCGGTGGCCCACATGTCAGACATAACCGGACCCGCTTCTCCAACATGGTTAGTCCCAGGGTCGCCACGTGTACTATCAAACCGGAGCTACCGCCCACAAGGGGGAAGCTCTGGGCTATGTACCGAAATGGCAACCCCGGACCTAACCCCACACCGAGGGAAGCTCCAGAATGGACACGTGTCAGGTGGCACCGGACCTATCTGTTCCCCACAGTGTGCTCCGGTGCTGCCACGTGTCCAACCGTCGGATCTTCAGCCTCTAACCTCTGGAAGACTCCACAACGGCTCCGGATCTTCAAAGGGGAATCAAGGACTTCAAGACCCGATTAAGTGTCATTAATACTATATTAATGACACACGATCGGTCGACCTTAATTACCAGTAATGGTGCTGTCAAAGCCCATAAATCGGTCATTAAGGGCAATTAAACGTGTTGAATGTGTATCAATATCAGTAACCGCCAGGGCCACATGTCGGGCCAGGCTAACTTGTAACGGCCTGCCCTTGTACTATAAAAGGACAGTCTGACGATACATAGGGACACTAGACACTCACTGGAGACACGCTCACTCTACATTCTCAACTAACGTTGAGCTCATACATCCAATACAACACCAACACACCCCGTGGAGTAGGGTATTATGCTCAGGCGGCCCGAACCACGTAAATCTTCGTGTCTCTTATGTTCACCTTCTTGAATCTCTGCGCTCTCACACTGAACCTCAAACTCCTCTAACACTTTAGCAGTGTCGGGAGATCTGCCGGATCAAAACTACCGACAGTATCATAAGAGAATATTAAAAGTTTTACAACCCACAAAATAGACAAAAGACAAAAAGAAGCTCTCCTCACATCCTACAGCTAAAACCTAAGACTCCCTCTCAATCTCCCCCCCTTTGGCACCAAGACACCAAAAAGAAGGAGAGGAGGGACCTAAAGTCTTCAAGCTTCACTATCGGTCCTCTCATCGTCTTCATCTTCATTCTCGGGCTGATGATGAGGAGGAGGAGGAACGGAGCCACTCGAGTCCTCAATGCCAAAATAGGCAAGCTCGGAGGGAGACAAGGGCCCGAGCTCGGTGTAATCAGAGTCGGAGTCATCATAAATTACTGGAGATCCAATGGGCACGATCTCCAACTTTTGGCAAATCTGCTTCATGTTCTCCTTGACATATCTCATGTCATCCTTTCTTCTTTTGTTGAGCTTGTGGGCCTTCACCTCAACCTTTTTGCATGAGGCAAAAATAGCAGCCAGGTACTTCAAGATGCACTTGGGGACCCCTTTTGAGGAGGGTCCCTAGTGGCGGGAACAGCCCTAGCAATGGCACTGGCTCTCGCTGGAGCCTCGGGGCTAGAGTCGAAGATGGAGTAGCTTGTACACTTGGATTTTGAGGCATCTGGGGCCTCAAGGAAAGGTGCTACACATGCTTGACAAACTCTATGCCTGTGACCTTCTCAATCATGAACATGAGGTAAGGTGCGTAGCCACATGACCTGTTTGGCGTGCAAGAGATGTTCACCATGTCGTTCCAAATATAGTCAAAGACATCAAATTTCCTGTCTTTACTAATGACCTTCATCAAGGTCCTGAGGTACCCCTGCACACTTCCAGCATCCCCATCCTTGGGGGCAATTGTCTTCCTTAGAACCCTGTTCAACACCACAAAGAAAGGCTTCATATTCTTGGTAGAGGGGGGTTGAACTTGGAGTTGGTTTCATAGAGAAACTTCATCCTGTCCTTCTCAATGACACCAATGTTGTGGATGATCAAGTTGTCATTGCTCTAGGTGTCAAGATGCAACATCCTTGCAAATTCTTCATAAGTGATAGTGTACTTGGATCCATGAGTCATCCAAGTCACCCTTTCTTCCTCGTCACTAGTAAAGTGACAAGTAGCATAAAACTGGGCAATCACCTCATCATTCCAATAGTTTCGAAAGGCGAATAGATCCTTCAATCCATGCCTCTCAATAGCCTCGACCAGCTCAACAAACGGTGAGCAGCCCTTCTTCTCAAAATGCGCACAATTGATCCATTAGCTGCGCACCACTGACATCTTCATTGGGAGATAGACGGTCTTGTAGAAATCTGCATGAAAATTGCTCTAAAACCTCCCATCAGCAGCTTGCTTCGGACGGATGTAGCAATCAACATTCCTGAACTTGGTCGTCGTGTCACTGCCCTTTTCGTTGAATCTCTCCTCTGCGGGATCCCTGGCCCCTTCCCTTGGAGCTGAGAACTTTAGGGGGCCAATCGGGCATGTTGCAATTCCTTTGCCCTTGCCCTTGGCTTGGCGAGGGCCCCCTCCTGCAGAAGCCTTGGATGTTGGCTTCTTCGCGAGCACCTTCCTTCGAGCCTGGGGAGGAGAAGATGTCAGCTCGGAAGGGCGCTCTTGGCGCTTCTTGCTAAGGCTCGTCGAGGATCGAAGCATGGCTTCGTGGTCCATCTCAGCCTCGAAATTGGAGATCTCGTCGTTGGTGCTCGACATTGTCCTGAGAATAGATTTCACAAGGCATTGATGAGTATAGATTCCAAGGAGTTGCGTTGAGGAATTGAGAAGTTAGGGTTAAGTCCAGAAAAATCACACTAGTCCAGTGTACAGGCATGGACTAGTCCGGTTGACCGGACTTGTTCGTGCATGGGCCGGACTAGTCCAGTGTTCAACCTCTAGAACCCTAACTATGAGACAAATGGTGATTCCTAACGCACAACTAGCTTAGCATCAATGTAATACATTAAGGAAGCATGTATATGGTGAAAGGAACCAAGCTAGTTGACCACAAACGAAGAAAATAGCAATTTCTAGGGTTTGGGGGTGAGATTTTACCGAGATTGCTTGATTTTCGGAGATGTAGGGGTTGAAGGGGCGGACAATGTGACACCCGGTTCCGAATATGAACCAAGCGTAACACATATGTGTGCCCAGGAAGTTCATCACACATATACGGTTGCATCACAAACGATATACAGAATTTAACCACATCTTAACTATTAAATAAGTACTTTATTACAATAATCCAATAGTTCACGAATGATAAAACTCTAAATAATTGTAGCGGAAAATAAACTAAGCAGTACGACTCCAATCCACAGGCAATTGACGGCGGTACACAACCTAGTACTCCACGTGATCCTCAGGATACTGCCAATTGTCTCCAGTAGCTGTTGGGGGGGGGATTGCAAGGGTGAGTATATGTCGTACTCAGCAAGTGTGGAAAGTATGACATGTTGCTAATTCAAATGTCGAATGTAATAATGGCTAAGTGCTGAAAAGTACAGTAAAACATTTGAAAAGCATTATACTATATCTATGTGAAACAATCCCATCATAACCATCATATTAACATAATATAAACCATATCCAATTACTGCCAACATCACCATTTATCCATGTCCAATTACCATAACTCAAATTCGTATCCATGACCATAATCCATAAACCATATCCATTACCAACCCATAACCATAAACCAATCATAACCATTACCAAATCCCAATTCCAACTCTAATCATGTAGGTCATCCAGGCGCTCATAACCGGGAGCACGGCTATCATGATAGTTTTAAACACTCTGCAGAG